>OX453068.1:8093246-8483939 GCA_949699795.1 Spicauda simplicius
ATGTTAGGCCCAGTGCTCACTTTTTTGTTATCACATATGTGTATAAGAGTGAAAGCCTAATGGGAAACTCGGCCTCTCGATCGGCGGTCAGAATTTCGAATACGAAGCACACACCACATTTTTTTCTGAAATGATGGCGTATGTGATATCACTGTATATTTTTTTATAAAAAACACTTAAAGTACACATTGTGAGGAAACTTGACAGAAAACATCTTAGGATTCTTTAAAACAGTTAAAATGTGTGTAAAACTACAAATTCGCATTTGACCAATGCGCTGGACTATGGCTTAAAACTTTCTGAGAGAAGGGCCGTGCCCTACAGTCGGGCAATAGTGAGTTGATCACAGCATATATGTAAGTGTAATAAGAAAACACACTTGTATAAGGATTTATAACTAGGGAAGCAATGCATTCAAGGAAAGCAGTAGCAAGATGGCTCTTATCATAAGGTGAATAGAAGTTCACTTGGTTATTTTGGTGCTACAAAATACAATTTTTTTTCTTGTGAAACTGTTCATATTATTACGCATTTATAAAGCGTAAACAATTCATAAACTTTGTCCATATGTGTTTTGCTCGCCTACTACAATTTATAGGTGGTAGAACCAGTGTAGTTTGCCCGGAGAAATACCACTGATACACTTATTTCTAGCTTGAAGCAGTTTTTGCGTTTCGATGGAAGGGTGTGGTTCCCGCCTCACTTTTATATGAGCCGACCATCTTAGTCCTCGGGAGTAGTGACGCATCTGTGATTGACTTCAAATAGAACCCTATGTTCTGTATGAAGTTGCTTACGGATGTCCATGGGCGGCATTGACCACTTACCCTCAGATGGACTGTATGCTCATTTGGTACTTCAATCTCATAAAAAAAATACCCTCTCAGGGTTATTTGAAAAAAATCCTATTAGGCAATAACTGCGATCTTTAAAATACTTTAAAATATTCAGTATAAAAAATATGGAAATAATCAGAACCTTAAATACAAAACAACCTACTATTAGAAAAGACCTGAGTTATACAATAAAACATATTAAATTTAAGATCTGATAATATTTCCATGTAATCATATGTATTAAGCCTGTGTGTGAACAAGCCTTAATCTCAGACAATCTGTATTGTGTTTTGAGCGAAGTGCGAGTTGAATTCGTCGATTTCATCATCTAGTTAGGAATTAAGTAATTAAATTGTTTATCGCATTACTCGTGCGGTTTCATTCGAAATCTTACATTGAAAAGCAAGCAGTGGATAATCGTAATTACATATTAACCAAAATTAGGTCCTGCTTGCGAGTTTCTGATTTAAAGCGACAAACAGTACTTCATAATTAATTATAATACTAAAATGAAATGTATTAGAATAGGGAGACACTTTTATTTTTTTTTATCCGATTGGAGCAGCAAATGAGCATGCAGTCCACCCAATGGCAAGTGGACACTGCCGCCAATGGACACCTGTAAGCAACTTCATATAGAACATGGGTACTATCTGAACTCAATCACAGATGCGTTGCTACTCCCGAGTACTATGATGGTCACCTCATGTAGTGTTCCGGCAACCATACCCCTCCAACTAAACGCTAGAACTGCTTCACGGTAGAACTAGGTGCAGCGGTGGTACATCTTCGGGCGAACTACACTGGTTCTGGTCCTTCATAATACTAATTGCTGTGTGTGTATGATTTGGTAGTAAATTTTTGCATTCCATATCGTAAGTCGGTAACAACAAATGAATATGTCTACCTAATATTAAGTCATCACCGTTGTCCAACAAAGAATTCCTGGTAAGAACGTCGGATCTAACAGAAGCACATTACTAATTCTGTGGGCTTACATAGAATACCCCAAGCATTTTGACATCTATCGTACCCTTATGATACATGCAATTCAAACGAACACACTATTGCAATATTTTTGATGACGATATACATAGGTGTAACGATGATGAAATATGATATTCTAAAAAAAATTTAATCAAAAAATACAACCGACTTCCATTTATTTATTTATTTATATATTTATTGCACCTTTACAAAAAGTTACAATAGGGCAAACTTAATGCCTGATGGCATTCTCTACCAGTCAACTCTGGGTGGCTGGAAAATGAGTGGCAGGTGTTAATTTAACCGCGAGCAATAGAAATATTAATATACCTACTTAGCCATAAATACACATACATATATCATAAATAAATATTTATATTATAAATACATATAATACACACAATAAATATATAAAATACATAAAATTAATATATAAAAATAAAATAATAGATGATTAGGAGACAGTAGTAGTGCTCAGATAATGCTCTCGGACCAGCTTTTTGAATATACACTTACTGGGCGCTTTCCTGATATCAGCGGGTAAGGCGTTCCATAACAATACCGCCTGAACAGTGAACGAGAAATGAAAGAAACCGCTAGTATGCGGTGGGATGTTTGCTCTTAAGTTATAAGACGACCGAAGCATTTTGTCATGAGTTAAGAACCGATATTGGAAAGAATCCTTTAAATAAGAAGGAGTATTGGTATCATTTAAGATACAATATAGTAGAAGGAGAATCCTAGAATTGCGCCTTTGTCGGATAGTGAGCCACTTAAGTTGACTACGAAACTGAGAAATGTGATCATACTTGCGAAGACCAAAATGAATCGGATAGAATTATTGAGAAGGCGCTCTAGTTTATTGAGAAGTGCTTCGGTCAGATCCGGGTAACATACATCTGCATAGTCGATAATAGGCAAGATCAGGGTATTGACAAGCATTAGTTTAGTTTTGACAGGAAGGAAGTGTTTTAGACGGTGTAAAGATCGCATAGTGGCGTTGACCTTACGGGATAGTTCAGTAAGGTGCACATTCCAACTTAAAGAGCAGTCAATGTAAAGGCCAAGATTCTTCACTGACTCCGAAAACGGAATAAATCTGGTGTCATATAAGATTGATGGTAGCAATTACGGTCAATCCTGGCCAATAATCTTGAACTGCCAATGATAATTGCTTGGCATTTAGCAGGGTTGACTGTCACACCATAGCACAAAGACCATTTGTGAAGAGAAAGTAGATTAGAGTTTAATATGTCTATTGCGCTATGGAGGTGATCTGCATCAGCTTGAGCGTAAAGTTGTAAGTCGTCAGCGTACAGATGATACGAACAATTGAAAACATGAGTGAGAGAATCAATAAAAAGAGAAAATAATAACTTAGAGAGTATACCGCCTTGCGGAACACCAGCTTCCAAATCAGCCCAATTCGAAAAAGTGCTTCCTATATGGACAGACTGCTGGCGCCCGCGAAGATAGGAAGAGAACCATTTTAAGGCAGAGGAGGAGAAGTGTAAGTGGGCCAGGATAGCAAGAAGAATATCGTGGTCGACTGTGTTAAAAGCATTTGAAAAGTCAACCAGCACCAACACCATGCCACATAAAAGTAAAAAATAATTTAAATACATGTTGGTTTAGAGCAAACACAGTACTTAGTACATAGTTTCGAAGTCGGCGCTCATATAAGATACATGTAGTTTCGTCATGATCCAGCAAAATATGGTGAGCGCCGACTTCGGGACTATGTACTAAGTACTGTGTTTGCTCTAAACCAACATGTATTTAAATTATTTTTTACTTTTATGTGGCATGGAAGTCGGTTGTATGTTTTGTTTAAAATTTTTTTTTTTCACGCTTTTCAGTGACGAGACGCTTTTAAACGAGACTGTGTAATACATAGTATCCATAAGACTGCATAGTGCATACATAAATGGAAACGGTAATTTAAAATCAACCTTAAATGACAAGTCAAACAAAAGCCTAAGCGATATCTTACATTACTGTCACAGTGCATGTGAACTGAGCGCAACCGCTCGCAGGGCGGTGCCGCGCCCTGCTCGCTTAGTTTCTATATTTTCTTTTAAGTTCCAACCTAACCTAACCCATCCTATGTAAAAAGGTTGGCTGTACTCCTGCATCGTCCAGGTAATTGTATTCAAAGTGGAATTTGTGATCATAATTATGTCCTTTCCGGAACTCAATGTTAATAATTACCGAACACACATACTTTAGGCAGGCTGTATACCTATATTATTAGGGTTAAAGAGTTGAAGGTAACTTTATTAATCGTTGCCCCTGTTTATGTAACTCCTATTATATTCGTAAGGGTCATATTACTATCACCTGTGGGTTAGATAGGCAGTACCACTGAATAAAAGCCCAGTTAAAGATAACGGTTTTCATTAGTCATCTCTTCTTAGCATTTCTTCAATAAATCCTTAAGCACTAAATAGCCAACTTCTATGGCTTGGGCTTACAGTACCCTGCATCATAAGAGTCGAGGAGTTGAAGGTCAACTTTCTTATAATACGTCTTTGCTTTGTTAATATATTACATTTCCATAAGTATCAAATGGCCAACGCCTATGCTTTAAGCCTGAAGTACCCATGCATCATCAGGGCTGAAGAGTTGAAGGTCAAAACTATCATGTTATATCTTTGCCTAGTAATCTCATTACATATACGTAAGCACCATATGGCCAACGCTTATGGTTTAAGCTTGAAGGACCCCAGCATTATCAGGGTTGAGGAGTTGAAGGTCAAATTTTTCATGTCATATCTTTTCTTAGTAATCTCATTACATACGCGTAAATAACAGATGGCCAACTTCTATGGCTTGGGCTTGCAGTACCTTGCATCATCAGGGTTGAGGAGTTGAAGGTCAACTTTTATATTATACGTCTTTACTTTATAAATATATTACATAACCATAAGCATTAAACGGCCAATACCTACAGTTTAAGCTTGAAGCACCCCATCATCATCAGAGTTGAGGAGTTGAAGGTCCAATTTTCCACTGTATACAACCATTAGTCTAATGTTCTACCTTTAATCTGTTTAATCTCATTTTAAATGCGTAAGCATGAAATAGCTAAGTTTTATTGCTTAGGCATTCAATACATCATCAGGATTGAGGAGTTGAAGGTCCAATTTTTCGTCGTATACCTTTGCTTAGCAATGTTATTACAAATCCGTGAGCAACAAATGTCTAACGTTTATGGTATAGGCCTGCAGTACCCCTGCATCGTCAGGGTTGAATAGTTGAAGGTCAAATTTGTCATCGTACATCTTTGCCTTGCTATCTTATTATATATCCGTAAGCACCAAATGGCCATCACCTACGGCTTGGGCTTTTAATACAAAGGCTTATAAATATCCCACATACCTGGATATAACGCAATTAGCACAATCTAGTTGTTTGAAGGACTGTATAGAGTATTTACAGGCTATACAGTCTGTATCGACTATTTTTGCAAATACTGATATGTGGTCAGATAAGAGGTCAAAGAGCGTGCGCCCGCAAAAATAGTCAGCCCGCAGAAATATCAGGTATAAAATATATACCCGTGTATAACTTTATAAGCAGTTTAATTAACAGTGATGCAAATCTCATGTTTTTTATACACAAGTCACTAGTCAGTGTCTTTATTTTTTGTCAACACGTTTCTATTTATAACTAGGTATGTCAAATTTATTTAAAATCATTGACGTAAGTTTTACCTTATTTCTAATTGTCGTATATAAATGAAACTTGACATGTACATATCCGTAGTTCCGATGAAACCCTTGGAGCTAATCGAATGACTTCATTTCGCGGAGGATGGAACTCTTCAATTGCTACAAACATATGGTTAAACCATTAAAAAAAAATATTAAAAACTTTTCTTGTGTTTCGACTTATATGTTTTGTTTTAATGCGCTGAATAGATTGAAATCGATAAACAAGGATCTGGGTAATTATTATGCAAAATATTACTTTTATAAAAGTAACTAGGTATGTAGTAAATAATATATATAATTATTCTACCAGCTTTAATCAATGACAGTAGCGTATGTCTTTAATTAAATGTTGTTATTGTCATAAAAATAACTTCTGATACCTGTTTACAAAAAAATACCAAACTACATCAATACCTATTTTTTTCATCCCGAAAAAGAACCATATACTATTACAAACATTTTTCTATCCCGATTCTCTTAATCAGAAGATAAGACACAGTCATTATTGTTATCAGTATAAGACTTTGGGCTACGCTGCTGGTAGAAACTAGTTTATCATTATTTTCAAATATATTTTTAATATACACACTTTTTGAACCATTTATCAATCATATCTCAATTAAATGCTGTTCTGCTATCAAAACGTTTAAATTTCAATTTCAATTAAACGCAGAAATGATTAATATCTATTTTAAAATGGGAATTGAATCTTCATTACAATTTACATATAAATAAAGGGCGAACAAAGTTTAGCGAAAGCAATACTTAACGTAATATCTTACATGTATAATTTATAGGTAGCACCGAATTTTCCGAGTGAGGACCCTTTCTTCACCCCTATTATTTCAACTTATTTGTTTCGCTTCGAATTTCAGCGAATCATTACTTGGCGAATCTTTTGTGAATAAGACACGAGTGCGTTTGATCTTAGAGTGTTATCAAAGTATTTTAATGTTAAATTAACCTTCAATGGGCGTAAGACTTGACTGTTTGCGATCAAATTTTGAGATGAAACCCTAGTGTTTTTTTCCTGGTTTTATTTTCAAATGGAAGTTTTTAAACCCATTGTTCACTACAAATATTATAATAGTGGAAAGTTGTTTCAGTAGGTAAATGTTATATGTAGCTGTACAAGTTAGTTAAGAACTAAGGTACTTATTTTATGTTTTTTGTATATTTAGATACTTAGGTATCTAGGAGAGACAGTGATTACTTACCTAAACATCAGTGCTATTACGAGGAGTTTATCACATTTCCTCAGAACAGTTATTATTTACGATTTCGTCAATTATTGTAACATTGCAGCGTTTACCATACCGGTCTGACGCGCAATAGGTCCCGGGTTCGATTCCCGGCCCGGATTCGTCTTGTGTGTGTCCATGGTACCCACGACACAGGAGAAAATCCTACTGTGGGGTTATGAGTGTAGAACACGTGTGTAAGATTTGCCGAGAACGAATACGTAAAGGTACATTGTACACTGTGCGTATGGGCTAAAGATAAGTAATAATCATTTTGAGGAGACGTTTCTATAGGCACAGGTGATATCTATGAACTGCTTTGAACTGTACTAAATTTAGTAAACCCCCTATCAGCGACTGTACAATATAGATTAAACTAAACACCCGATTATATAGCATTAGTGCATTTCTTATCAGTTTGAGCGCTTGTTTTGTTTTAATCCAGTCATACCTCGTCAGAGCCCGCCATTGCATACGTCGATACACAATTTCGACTAATTGTCATGTAAATTCGTCGAATTTGGGCCCGTTGCGCAATTAATCCGCAATTACACCATAGTATAGCGTTTAATTAAATGGACTGGTTTTGGCTACGCTTTAATTTTGTTTTGTACCAATTCTATTGAACCCTGACAAAGGTTTGCGCATTACCAAAATTGGCTTATTACTGTCGCTATCCTGTGAATTTAAGTGTCATGAAGTACTTTTTTAGGATTTTTAATGAGGAACTTAATACGTTTGTCGTTACTACTAGGTTACTCACTCGGCTTTGTCTCCTTTGGTCCCTGTTACCACGATAATGAGTATCGTATGTTATAACGTAGGTTATTAATGTCACACCTTTATTCATAGAAAGAAATAACTCAAAATTTATGTTTCACGAGTTTATACCATAGAGCGAACGTACTAAGTGATAAATTCGCAAATCAAAAAATTGAAGAAGCTGCAAATTTTCGAATTGTAATTGCAGCGAAATCCCACCGTTGTTTTTGCGTGGCAAAGTAGCAAACACACATACCTACATCCTTACAATTATAATTTTCGCATTTATAAGATTAATAACACACAATATTGTATTGTTTTATATTTTCATTGAAATATCATCAAATTATTATCATCATTATAAAATTGTTCTGAATTTACTGCACCAGATGCAGTAAATTCAGAACAATTTTATAAAATCAGAACGACATAGAGTAAAAAAAAAATGTTTTACGCGTTTTAATATTGCGCTAAGTAATATTACTATGACCTCAGATAATTATAGCTATTTTTAATTCTTGTATTGCAATTATGCTATAGCGTTTAATTAAAATTAACTGGTTTGGGCTATGCGATTACACAAGCACCAATGTAACGGAACCCTGACAAAGATTTGCACATCGTCAAGATTACATCAACATTACAGTCTTTAGTACGAATTCATTAAGTTTTATCAAAGCATTGTTATGTTTTCGTCATTGTTAAGAGCATTGCCAGGTTAGGCTGAAAACGTCAACGTGCAACGTTGTAATGTACAACAATTGTAATGTAACGGATATTTGCATTCGCATTCGTGTTTGCAATATTCGCATGTTTTGAGATCCCCGCATTAATAAGTATTAAGAATAAGGAAAAGATTTGATATTTTTTTCTGAAATTAAAAGGAAACACCATTACATGCCATTCATAAGCGAAATAAGATTAAGTAGGAATATTGAAATCTGATTAACAGAAGTAAAATGCAAGGTACATATTTCTCTACGGTGATAACAAAAAGTGCCTAATGCTATATTAGCAGTTTGTGGAAATAAGAAAATTGTGATCAAATTTTGTGGAGTTTTTTTAAACGCGGTGTTATCTAAGAGTAACATTTATTTTTGACCTTTTGTAGCATGATATCGTCACTTTTAATCCCAACGCTAAACAAATAAAGTCATAAATTTAACCGCTATATGTATGTCTGTCCGTCTTTGTAATTTGGAAAAGGATTTTATTATTAGAACGCATGCTTTGCGGCGGTGGTTCTTAAGCATGTTTATTTTTAGACGGTAGAGTTATTTCCTGTGATTTATTAGTAAGTGATGAGTTATAACTCTTAATTCAATTTGAAAAAAATGTTCCCTTATTTTCGTTTTGTATGTGCAGTATCCATGACACTCAAATTACAAGGAGTACTTACTGCAAAGATTTAGAATACGTTTATTGGTTAAGACATTAACAGTAAATTACGCGAATACGATGAAGCTTATTATGAATCAGCTATAAGGTAACAAAAACAGAAATTGTCTAACAAAAGCCGCGGTAAATCCACCGTGAATTTAGTAGATAAAAAGTGGCAGCAATTTTAATTTTCAATAGCCCGAAGGCGTCAAACACAGTCGTTGAGATATACAATGTTTTTTACCTTTGAAGCTATTGTGTTGGCTTGATTCAAAAGTGACAGCGATTAGAATCTGATATAGTAATATAAGTATTAGTTCGATGATAATTATATGTACTTTAGTCATTTGTACTGATATTTTCTTAGTATTAATTTTCTAAACAAAAATATTATAAAATGTAGAGTTCGCTTAGTCAGTATTTGTAATGAAGGTTAGGCTTCACAGGCTTCCTGTAAATTACATTTAAATTAATTTGGCATGTAGGTTCATTGCACAATAAATTTGATATGTATCTTATTATAATCATTAATACCTATTTTAAATAAGCTCTACAATTTATTTAAGGCACATTCAAAAATATATACCTACATCAGATATCGCTAAAGCCTATTGTTTGCACCAAACGCATAGAATCAAACAAAACTCAAGCTAACATTATTTCGCGATCCGAAACTGAGTTTATTTCAACATTTTTTGAGCTTTCTTCCTTTATAAGCTTAACTGCCCCACACCTGTTTGCTTCAGGGCATTACCTTTTCATGTTTCGTTAGGTAACAGTGGCAAATAGGGGCTTATGCGGGAATCTAAACCTACCTTAAGGGTTCCATTTTAAAGCCAACTTTGGTTTATTGTTGGTGAAAGACTCGTATTTTTTTACTTGTTTTGGTTTTAAAAAAGGGGTTCATTGCAAATATGTGTGCGATTTTATATTAACTTGTATCTTCGGTAGGCATACCTATAGTTTGATATAACAAATGTATAAAGTATCTAAATATTATATATACTAATTGCCTAGTAACATTTAATTTAAGAAGATTATCATAATTTCTATTAAGATGTTGAAGGTTGGGTATTAAAGGTGGTAGAACCAGTGTAGTTCGACCGGGGAGGTACACCGCCACAGCTATTTCTAGCGTGAAGTATTTCTTGCGTTTCGATAGAAGGGTGTGGTTGCCAGCACACTTTTATATGAGGCGACCATCCTAGTCCTCGGGAGTAGCAACGCATCTGTGATTTACTTCAGATAGAACCTATGTTCTATATGAAGTTGCTTACAGATGTCTATGAGCGGCAGTGACCACTTACCATCACGTGGACTGCATGCTCGTTTGCTACTTCATTATTATAAAAAGATGAATCTGGAAGTACTTCTTTGAAGTGAAGCGAAACTTATTATTTTTTTAATAATTAACTGAATAAACTAACTATAATGGTTCGAATAAAATAACAAAATAAACCACGGCAAGACGTTTCAAGCTCGTCTCAACGAAATTTAAAAAGCGGTGGCATCGTTAATTAATATAATTATAGATTATAATTACATATTAGAATCCTTACGTATTTGATTCCCAATATTTTACTTACTCTTTGTTAAAGTTGATTGTTTTTTTTTAACTAAACTATACCAAAATTTGTATTCGTTATCCATAACATATCATGAACAACAAAAACAGGTAACCTATACAATAAATAGACAGAAAAAAAAAATTACGTAAAACCAAACCTTGGGTACTTTTAATTTCAATTTTAACGACTGAAATTTTATCCTAACAAAATTAAATTACAACATATTTTTCATCTTCCAAAAACTTACGTGCGTATTTTCAACAAAATTATACGTAATACATTTTTATCCTCTTTGTAAACCTCGGCGTATCCCGGCTTCTGTTTTGATTAACCTAAAACACATTACATCGTGTTTTTCTGCTTATTTTAATTTAACCCTTTTTAAATTTTTAAACGAAAAAACGTGTACCCCTTTAAATCGAGCTGCGCAATTAAATGGAAATATTTATGTGTGGAAAACAAAGAATAATAGGTGCATAAAATGTATGTGAAAATTCTCTAGCGGTTTTATTTCGGCGAACTTTACGTACGGTTAAAATGCTTTATTAAGGTATTTTTCTGGGTCAAATGATAAAGATAGAACCAATATCGTTTCCGCATATGGAGTATATAGCTAATATATTAAAGATAATTTAAAAATCCCGCTTCATACCGATTAAGCATGATTCTTAACTTATCTTTGAGGATTTCAATAGACTGATAGGACTTCGCCTGATGACGGAAATAAATAAATAAAATTGAAACGTAAATGAAAGGGTAAACTGACATCTTTTTTAGTTACAAAAATAGTCAGTTACGAAATATACACATCGTTATTTTCTCTGAAGATCTGGCACCTGGCTTATATAATTAAAAACAATTTAGAGCGTGGCGAAAAATGTGAGTTATTGTGTGATTCATAACGAGCGTTAGTGACGGCTCTTGTAGAATTTGAAAAATACATAAAATATATATATATATATATATACGTGACGAATAGATAACCTCTTTCCTTTGGGAAGTCGGTTAATGATTTACATGAGAATGAACATAGAGTTAAATTGTAGAGATCGTATATTTGTTTCGATTACTAATCTCAATCCCGTATGGTCTAGTGGCTAGGATACCTGGCTTTCACCCAGGAGGCTCGGGTTCGATTCCCGGTACGGGAATATTAGCAGTGTACGTTTCACGTTTTTTTTTATTTTAAAACTCTATTTTATTTTATTTAAACATGAATTCCTTTAAAAAATCAGAAACCACAATTCGTGATTTTAAAATTCTACGCCAATCATCTTTATTTAATTAAATTTATAATTATTTCATAAAATCATAAGATATGTAAAATAAATTCTAACATAGAAACATAATCCCGTATGGTCTAGTGGCTAGGATACCTGGCTTTCACCCAGGAGGCTCGGGTTCGATTCCCGGTACGGGAATTTTTTTACAAACAAATATTTCACAGAAGAAAACAAATATGTTAGAATCTTTTATTTATAATCTAAAAAGTATTAGGTAATAGCTACAGAAGATTTACACTTTGCAGTAACGGAATCACACCCGAGAGATTTGTGAGAAGATTGCGCACTCGTATTATTTTTGTATGCACCGTATTTCTATGGAACCTGTCTAAACAACCTGTTTTACCTTATTGCTTACAATTGATTAATTCAATTTGGTGAATTAAAAATTGAATTAAAAGAAGTTGGTATAATGCTACTATACATAATTAGTGGTATAATTATGGTTTTCTGAAATATATATCTGAGGGTACGGCAGTGCCCCCGCCAAGTCGAGCAACAAAGCAGCACGGCCGTACCATACTTTTCTCGAAGCAATTTGGGCCATTTTCAACCCCCTATAACTTCGTTCTGGATAAAGGTAGAAGCACAATTTTTAATACCCAAGAAGGCATTGTATGAACACGGTATATTTTTAATTTCATTTAATTTTAAGCAGTAGTTTAAGAATTATAACGAGTCATGGTTTCTTAATTTTGTCACTCACTCACTCACTGACCGATCATCAAAAATTTAAGACACTTCTAGCAGACATAGAAGTTTCAAATTTAAAATATAATAAGTGTTTAGTTATTTATTTGTTCATTTATTTAAAACGTTAAAGATTTTTAATATTGATATAGTCATTAGAAGATCTTGTTAGGTTAGATAATTCTGTAACAACTTAATATAGAATATCCCTTAAGTAGGGACTGAATAAAATTATAACCGACATGACCGATGGTATTACATGGATTACATAAAATTTTTCGTTAGAATAACTGAGTTGCAAGACTTGTTTTTTTTACAAGTATTGGTTTTATGAGATAGTACATGTTTATTAGGAGAAATTTGCAAATATTTCCACTATTTGTTCATAAAAAACAAATTTAACAACGTAGCAATTTATCTTTATTGTTGGGAAAATTTCCAATCTTCTCTAACAATAACCAAATAACCCCATATTTGAACTTAGGCTTCAGTATCGTTGTCAAAATGTTTTTGTACTGTGAAAAATGTTATAAAAATTATAATATTTTTCTTGCCGCGAACTTTGTAAAAATTAATACACTCAGCTTTCATGTAATATTTACTTTAAAATAGTATCAAAGTATTAGATACATAAATAACCGTCTAACTAAGAGTCGGATTCGTGCACGAAGGGTTTTGGACCATTATCTAAAAAAAATAACATAAAGATCCCATTTGTTGTATCGGAGATGCCCTTAAATATGTATTATATTCTGTTTTTCGTATTTGTTGTTATTGCAGCAAATGAAAAACTTCATCTGTGAAATTTCAACTACCTAGCTATTACAGTTCATGAGCTACATCCTGATGACAGACAGACTAAGGGACGGATAGACGGACAGAGGGCCAGACGGACAGACACCAAGACGTACAGACGAACAGACGGCTAAATGGATAGGAAAGTCTTAGTGGTACACTTCAATTTTTTACTTATGGTTTGGAACCCTTAAAGCAATGGAAAACAGCACCACCCCGTCCGTACCGTATAAACCGTTTATCATTAAAATTAATTTGACTTCTGTTACTCGCTAAACGCTCCTTATTCATTTCGTATCCTTAATTAAGCAATCTGTTTACAACGGAGCAATTAATTGGTATTTCCATTGTTCGAATCACAAGCGAATTTTAATAACCTCTCATGCCGAAAATGGCTGCGAGAATTTCAAATTTGGAATCCTGCGTTTATTACCGGTCAGTGAGGTGAAAATATTCAATCAATCAACACTTATTACGATATTCGATTGATACCGGCACTGTAGTTATTTCAATTACAGTTTTTGTTACATTTCGGTTATTGTAATACGTTTCATTATAAATGACTAGCTCTCACCCGCGGCTTCGCCCGCACACTCCAACGGAATTAACATTATCATTTGATGTTTCAAATGAATTTTACTAACGCCATCTATTAACAACGCATGGAACTACTAAATATGTATCAACTAACAATACATCGATATTCTCATGGGAACGAGAGAGCGTGGTAAAAAGTAGCCTACGTCGCTCTCCGCCCTCCTAACTATCTCCCAGCATATACAGCATATCATATAATAGTTATGTGGCGACGTGAAAGAGGAACAAACAAACACACTTTTTTACATTTATAATATTAGCATGCAAGTATGGATACAGTCCGATAAAAACAACAGTGCTTAAATTTTAGATAAAAATTAGTTCAACGTAGAAAAGAACATTTTAAATCAAAGTAGATGATGTATATAGTATGAATATTTTTAACGACGTAAAATACGAAACGATCAAAGGCGATAACCTTATCTTTGTTGCTATTGAAATTATTATATTATATAGTTTAAGTAGTAAATAAAACAAAACACACAATTAACTATTATTATTATTAACACACTACTAATAAACTATAACAAGTTTTGCAACTAATATATAATTCTTACCAACTAATATATTTCCTTTTTGTTGTTTCATGACAGTTATATCTATCACTGATGTAAGTATTTCAAGATACGTTATTTTAAATATATTTACGAACACGTCTATTATTAACCGACTTCCCAAAGGAAAGAGGTTATCTATTCGTCACGTATATATATATATATATATATATATATATATATATATATATATATATATATATATATTAACATATTATTATTGTTGTCTCTATCAATTTTAATCGTGTAATGAATTACAGCCATTTTATCAGCAAAACTTTTAGGTAAAACTTCGTCACGAGTACGAATTACTAGGACTTAAATCATAGCATCATATTTTTAAATTAAATGTGGAGATAACTTTTAGATCACACGATTAAAATTTTGTTTACTTCAAATTTACACTCAAAGCTTGTCTGGAGTTTCTTAATTTCGTAATAACACCTATTTAATAAAATAAATGGCTTTATTGCTGAATAATTTAAAACAAATCACGTCTCAAGAATCATGCTTCAAGAGTATCTGAGTATATTCTCTATTAAATTCTAGGTCGATTTCTACTTGTAGCGCGTGGAATATCTTCGATATTTATCAGATGTTCTTGATCGTACGTGTTTCAAGGTAACATAATAACATTATGCATGGTTCAAGGCAAAGGTGATGTTAGGTTATTGATGGGTGCCCCAAGATTTTGTAGTTGAAATAAAATCGGTGTATCTTATATTAAATGATCCGTTAGCTGACCTTTAATGCTATGCATGTATGCAAAAAAATACATTTTTTTAAGAAATGTTAAAATCAAATTTGTTCTCTGTATTTCGTTTATATAATATGTATCTATGTAGCTTGTTTGTAAATATTTATTCACTTTTGCATTTCATGCTTATTGGGAAATCGGTTTATTTGTAACAATGTAGAAAGTAATAATTAAAAAGCAAAAAAAAATGTTAATAGTTTTATATTTCTTACCTTTTGAGAATCAAATTAAATAATTCTGAGAATATGTTCCACCTACCTAGGAGAATTTCACAACAATGCCTTAATATTATTTTGGAATTTCACTTAAAATCCTAACTCAATTTTTATTATTTTCAGAGCTTTTCGCGCAGTGACCCAAACATTTTTTGCTTTCCACTGAAGACCGCCTTTTATTTTTAACAAAACCGCCGTTAAAACTAGTTCAGGAGGGTGGCAACGAGGTGAAAATAAAATTCTTTATTCGAGGTATTATTCAAGGCAATTTTTCTACCAATTTATAAACAGAATGTATCACGGTTGCATGATTTTGAGGCATTTGAAAGCCATCGAGTGCTTTAGGCTCTTAAAAGAAGTGTATTTGTGGATATTGTTTGTGCATTTTAAAGACTGATCTCTTTGTAGTCCGTAGAGAGAGCATGGCTCCAGTTTTGTATAGTTTTGAATTTATACCCAACTTCAGCATCTTTGGGAGCATTCTAAAACTGGATGGGTGACTTTAGGTGACTAACTTTATTATTGAATAACAGTTCTTATAACAGGGGTAAGTCGATCCACCCATAATGTACATATTTTAAAATTATTTTTTTATAAGATTACTATAGCTAACGAGTATATCGCCCACTCAATGGTAAGTGGCCTTTAGAGACTATGGGCATTTATTATCCAACTCAGATAGTATTAGAGTATTACCTGAGATCGGCCTTCAACGTGTGGCTGCTCCTAAAGTAAACTAAAATGGAAATATACGTCTCTCTTTCCATCGACTTCAAACAAAAAGACGAATTTATGACTCTGAGAAGTGAGAGTTCACAGGTGGTTAAGTGGTCAAAATTTTTCCTTTTAATTTTTGTTCACTCCGTCACAAGGTCGCAAGTGGAATTATATAGATTTGTCGTAAAGTTTTGACTCATGCGGATTTGAAATATATCGGTGATATGACAGAGCGGGCATCAACATAAAGAAATAGGTATAGCAGCAATGAATTTTATACCATCATCTCTCAGAATAAATAATTAATTAAAAGCATCGTAGAGTACTTCTCAGGTGTCTAGTTGTGCTTCCTCCCGGAAAGCACAACCGGTGAAAGCATGGCGGTATGTGTGGTCGCATACTATCGTAAAAACTATACGGTGCATTGGGCCCAGCCGGTCACCTAGGTTGAGCTCGATGGGGCAACGCGCTCCGAGGATACCGTTTGTGTTCTGTTGGAGATCCCGGACTCCGCTTCGCAGCGCCAAGGACGGCCACTGGGAGGGTTTTAGTGTGGTAAAAATTCCACATAAACCGAAATCGCTTCCACGGCGACGGGTACCTTCTGAAGGTTCCCCCTTGATAACAAAAAAACTCCTCCAGTTGTGGAACTCAAACTATTGGAGCCAGATAAAAAAGTAAACGGGCATAGTAAATATAGTTTTTCGAGGCCATAACTGCGATTGCATGCAAGATGCCCATTCATAACTCGGCGACCACCCTTAATAGACTGCTGACAACCGACTGTCACAATGTCTATTGTGTTTGGGAATTCGATATATTATTCAGTTGGTATTTGTGCTGAGCAGTGATAGCGCAGTAGTTTAAAAACGGAATCCCTTTTTGAAGAACGAAGTTCGAGACTGAGAATCTCGGCCATGTAGATGTATGTTAATTGTTAGATATTAATTTCATCATTAATATGAATAGATAAACATCGTCTACTGATTTGTACTTGACTATGGCCTCTTTCATTTGAGAGAAGATCCGTACCCAGCTATGGGACAGTTATGGGTTGACAAGGACTTTCATCAACGGCGTAGTAGTTTATTAATTTTCCTTTAACCTTTATCTTATTATCAACCTTTCAAAAATATGATAATTAAGACACAAACAATCTATTTAATTAGATAACTCTGTGAAGGACAAGATCCTGAGTGGAATACATAAAATTAAATGAATAACATCTAAATTTAAGAAAAAATAATATTTTATAGAAAACCTAAAAGGGATCTATTCAATTAAGACTAAACAAAGAGATCAAACTGCTTCCTCTTGGTAGAATACAAAAAGGTAAGGCAGCCCACTGGCTCTTTGTGTGGTCAAAAATATACATTGGCTAAAATTTAGACCAGTCAATGGGCGGAGATATTTATTTGTATAAATTGTGAATCGCAGACGCATCAATACTAATAAAGGCTGAAGATAAGTAACCGGCCTTTCACCCTTCAAACGATATTGAAATACAATACATTTTTGTAATAAAAAGAAAAACAAACACAGTTTCCATTACAACTACTCGTTACGACTAACCGTTGAAACCGAAAAGGTTGCGTGTTAATGTACACTACAATTTCACCTATAAACCGTACCTACCCACTCGTTAAGCCAATTACGGTGATCTACGACCATTGTGTTGATATTAAGTATTTATAAATTAGCGACTCTTTTATTAAAACCTAGCGTTATTAATGAAGTGAAAACGAATGTGCCTCGTTCGCGCCATGTGGCCTTAATTGCATAGTTTATGAGGTTTTTGTGGGTTCTTTGGTTGTTTTAGTTGCTCAGTGGTACGTTGATTGGGTGCCTGTGAGATATATTTTTCTGCTGTAGTTACATTAAGTGTACGAGTATAAGAGGACAAATAATATACTGTATCCAATTATACTATGTGTTACAATGTTCTTTTTTTATCTGACTGAAGTAGTAAACGAGATTGTAAGTGATCACTGCTGCCCATGAACATCTATAATCAACTTCATAGAGAACATGGGTTCTATCTGAAGTCAATCACAGATGCGTTGCTGCTCCGAAGACTATGTTGATCGCCTCATGTGAAAGTATGCCGCTGCCACTTAAAAAAAAAGACTTAATATAAATCTTATATATTCTACAATGTCCAGAAATTTCATATGTTATCAGAAATAGGACGGATGAGTACTAGTAACTAAATTAAAAAATACAGCTTCCGTGTTTTAATACACAATTGTCATAATTGTACATAGACAATTTGAATCTTAATCAATTCATAGTTAATAAGCTTAAATTATAATTGAGTGTAAAATGAATCTACGCCCACCATCCATCCATCAGCTCTTTGATGTCCACTGTTGGACATAGGCCACCCGTAAATGACGTCACTCCAACCGGTCCTGTGCTGGATCCCGCTGTCCTCTTACGCCCACCACTAGGGCATAAATAAGAGGCTTTTACACACTAGATTATTTTTTTGTTATTATAACCTTAAGTTGTATAATTATGAAAAAGCACAAAAGAAAAAAGAAGTTAATATTTTAGTTAAATGTCCCATCTACCTGTAAAATATCACTCAATAACCATTTCGACAAAAAATCACCGACCCCATCAAGTCACAGGTATCACAAGTTCATTTAAAAATTCGTAGTCCGTTCACGGCCAAAAATGTAATTAAAAGGCGATTTTTGAAGAATCCCTTTGTTTTACGGTCGGTACGTAAATAAATCATACGCCCATTCGAAACGGCCATCAAACGAATTTCAACACATTTATGTTTAGTTTGATTCATTGTGAGGATCAAAGTTTCCGGTACAGTCGCTTGTAAGGATGTTCGGCGCCACACGTACTTAATATGGATTAGGCGTGTGCTTAGTTAAGATTTCTTTCTTCATAATATATTCGATGGATGCATTGTGTCTAGTGACTCTAACATGTTTAGCACCTTAGCAAATAATTTCAAAAACGTTTTCTAGAATCCGCGTGTCTCTATAATAGAAATCCTTGTGTTGTGTTCTATGGTTACATGGTACACATTAAATAAAAGAAACTGAAAAATAATAAAAATTAAACCAAAAATAGAAATTACTCTGGCCGGACGAGAATCAAACCCGGAAACTTTCAGCGGTCTCAGACTCGTACGGTAATTGTTCCGTACAAAAAATAATTTCAATAAAATAAAATAGAGCCAAAATCGGTTTTAGTATTCCGCAAATTAAATAGGCTCAGAACTATCAAAAACAGTAAATTGTTGAAAGCTGATCAACCGTCGTGATTCTGTCAGTAAGTCGCCCGTCTAACCTCGCCTTCCTAACCTTTTTGAGCGTCTTAGGCCGACGTCCAGTTAGTTGGGACGATAATGTGTACCCGATCTTACTCTTTTGAAGTTTAGTAGTGTTTTAAACGAAATTTACCCTGAAATAAGACATTTAAATCTTACCTTGTCAATATTATATATGAGAAATTTTGTGAATATATGTATATGTGTTTTTTAGTTTTTAACGCCGAAACTACCGGTTAGATGCTGAAATTTAGCGCACACGTAGCTAACACATACGGTAAGTGCTCATTGCCGTGATACACGTGACTGAAGCAGGTGAAGCCGTGAGAATAACGTAAGGCAACACATTATTGTCCCTCTGTTGGGCACGCGTCTTCCCTCAGAATGAGAAAATTTAAGCCATAATTAGTAAAATAATACTTCATAATTATGTTCGTGAATATAACTCCAGACCGACAATCGAATCATAGCCTATACGCAACACTTAATACAATTCACATAATTAACCATATCTAAGTATAAAAACCTTTCATTTTTGGGGGTTTTTGACCGATGATTTGAAGAGGACAACGGGAAACTGTTGGATTCACAAGGCACAGGACCGGTAGGAGTGGCGTCACTTAGGGGAGGATTAGGTCCAGCAGTGGACCTCAAAGGGCTGATGGATGAATAGATAGAAGTATAAAAAGAGTATTTTACAGGTGGTAGAACCAGTGTGAACTACACTGGTAAACCGGGGAAGTAGCACCGCAGCATCTATTTCAAGCGTGAAGCATTTCTTGTGTGTCGATGGAAGGTTGTCGGCACACTTTTGTATGAGACAACCACATAGTCCTCGGGAATAGCAACGCATCTGTGATTGACTTCAGAAATAATCCATGTTCTATTTCAATTTACTTACAGATGTCCATAGGCGGCAGTGACCACTTACCATCAGGTAGACTGCATGCTCGTTTACTACTTAAATAAAATAAAAAAAGGATACCTATCTCAAAAGGGTTTACTCGTAAACTAACTCAGTTTAATTTTCCATGTCCTATTTGAAAGTTTTATTTTATCTAACACATTCTACAGTCCTTTAACGTTAGAACGAACGCGGCGTGTGTAATTTAAGACAAATGTTGAAACCACATTAGCCCGATCAGATGAGATTTGTTTTGGTTCGAGGCATAAGCTTTTTTCAGTTTACGTTGTATTTTCTTCCTTAGGCGCAGCTTATAAAACTTTATTTTATAAAATATGTCCGGTGTCTTATGAATGTATTATTCAGGAATGTATAAAACTACTTATAATATTTTTATTTATAACTTTTACTTCTAAGTTAAAACTTTACCGCTCCTATAACTGGACTTCAATTATAACCATTTATTTGAGCTATAATTGTAAATGCATGTAACAAAATACATAAGTTACAAGGTGCCGTAAAATATATTTTCGATGATGTTTTTAAGACGTATGAACAGTTTAAAATATATTATTTCTTTTTAAATATTTATGAGTAGCAATGACTTCACATTATCTAATGGTACAATTATGTTATTTTTACATGAAAGAATCACCCGCTGGCGCTTAAGAATTAAGCCATTTAGCCACAACACGACTCTACGTCTTTGCTGTCACTGAGTCAACAAAATTAATGTCAATCACTTTTATTGGCGGATGTGTAAAAACGGTAGCAACGACTCCATGGTCGCGTCAAACGATAAATTCTTAGAAAAACTACAGATAGTTATCAACTCCCGAACTATCCCTAATTTACAACTTCGGTTCCTCGGCCCGTGGTTTTATTGAAGTATTTTTGGCCTAATTAAAATATCTTCATCCATTCCAAAGAAATCCGCTTTATTAATCAAAGATCCTTAAGTTCAGAGTTATGGAAAGTTACTCTCCTCATTAAATTTTCAATTTAGTGCTGGGGTAATAAGTTTCTCATGTTAAGAATGCTTTTGTAAGGAGTTCAATATTTGCAATACGATAGGTGCGGTATATGATATTTATCTTAATGTGTAAATTTACATTAGAAGTATGTATATAGCAATGTAAATGTTAATAAAGTGTATTTTTATTTGTTATGTACTATTTATTATGTGTTACAACAAAATGATTTTTTAATTTTTTTGTCGGAATGCTGATAAGTACTAAGACATATCACTTTATAAGTACATTACATTTTTTTTAATTAGACATTATTTTCTCGCTTGAACTCAAAACATTTATTAGTGCTTCGTTGCGTTTGCGTTCACGACAGAGGTGTGAAACTATTTTAAGTAATACTTAATACTTACTAAGTCCGGAACGATAGACCTCACATGTAAATCGTAAATATTTTTAAACCGTATCTGGGCAGCGACAAGCCGTTTACGTCTCTTAAATCAAGATTAAATGCGACCATACGGGTTATACCTCAAAACTTGTCGACAATAAATCAATGTGTTAATAAGAAATTCGCCCCGACTAATTCTAAGTGACTTTAAAGACTTGAAAAAGGAATTAGTTACAGATACGTAACCACATGAAATAGTGGTGATCAAGCCCATGATGTCACCACATTTTTGATTATGGTTTTATTCCCAAACAGTCAAACAATACTCATGAAATAATAAGTAACAGGCGACTTTGAGTATTACCTTATGTACCTTCGGGCATGTAAAGGTAATTTACTAATTTATAACGCTGCATACTTTTATTTTTTTAACATTGAAGAAGTAATATACGAGCATTTAGTTTACTTTATGATAAGCTGTCATTGCTACCCACCTGTAGGCATCTTAAGACCTAATGGAACTGGGGTTCTCAGTGAATTCAATAGATGTGTTATTCATCCTTTACTCCTCGACTAAGAAATTCGTCTCATAAGAAGGTAACATAGGAGTCCGACCTCTCTCACTAGTAGAGAAACCTATGCTTACCCTATATGGCCTTGATAAATTTATACTTGTTATAAACCTTCAACTACTATCTTGAAGATTCTACGGCGTCAATTACAATAGGCTTTACATCTACCGATTCTATTACTGAATACAAAAAATAGTCTGCGTTCAGAACCGTTCCAGTTACCAAAGAAGACATTATGACATACAAATGCCGACAAAGTAATGAACTCCTCGTATTCAAGCCGTTTCATCTTGGATTTCTGTAGTGTCACCTAATTTCGTCATTCTCCATTGTATTCCAATCTCGACCACACGCCAGGAGAATACATTTTGGTATTCAACAGGTGTAGATTATCATTTTATGCCGAATGAATTATTAAAAGTCACATCTTCCAGTGGGAAGTTAATCTTCATTTAATAGAATCTTCGAAGTTCCATTAACCTTAGCGCTAAACCTTTTTATAGTACAAAAATGTAATTTAAAGTTGGTAAACACTACTATTTGTGGTAGCGATGGTGAAATTATATTATGTAATAGTTTGTTCTGCTTTCTGGTATAAATAAAAAAAAAAAATACTTCTTTAAAGTGACTTTGAGTTTTCGGAGTAGATATCATATTATTATATTATTACGTGAAGCAAAAATTTGTGACGGATTTTTAAGTAATATGCCGCGGACGGATTAGTATGAAATTTTACACGGTTATAGTGGACGTAGAGAAGGAGTGCAGAATGTTAATATTTTTTTCAAATAATGCATTTTTCATACATAAAATCAACTAAAAACACATTACACACACTGCCTTGAATTTGTCACAAACACATATGTACTTAGTAAATGAAAATGAAAAGACACAACGTCAAGAATGTCAGATGACATTTGATTTTTAATTTAAATTACGGTCGAATTTCGACCGATGCTACGGGTGACTAGTTCATATTATTATCTCTCATTTTCCATTGATAATAATTCATTTACATTGATTATTGCTTTCAGTGTCTTATAAAAAATAAACATATATTCTTATTAGTAATTGAATAGGGGGCCAGTATTGAAGGAGTCAAGCCGCAATGAAATGTAATAACCGAATTAAAAATACACACGAAACGCGAAACTGATATTGCTTAACGATGCATAAAAAATCGATTCCATAAATAATGTTGTCGTTTGTTCAAGTTTACAGGGCCGAGTATCTTGTAATGGATCACTTAATTTCGATTACCTCGACGGACGTGGGCCGAGAACAATACAGCGCCGGAAATTACTCGTTTTCGCTTTTTGATCGTTTTTCACTTTATTTTCGATACGAACTGGCGAGTCGATCTTAAACAAATAGTGACACAACCACTGTAACTTGATCTCTCGAGTTGTCTCTTTCAACCCTTTTCAACTCGCTATTGCAAACGCACCGCGGTGCAGGGTAGGTATAATTAAATTGGCTGTTATGCATTATTTACTGTAGAATGCCCCTTTAGACGATGAAGCGTATCGCTCAAACTCGCAGCCATTATTTTAATGGCCAATCAATACATTCCCCGTAGTTACAGAACATATTTCACGTCGGTTCCTCCCAGGATAAACTAATTAAGTTTGTTTGAGCATTTGCTTTGTAAATTGTTTGGTTTGGATCATTATTAAGACGATGTTTAGGGTATTCAATTTTCCCATGCGTATATTGCCTCGGGCTTCTACTGCGGTTCGACCCCTTGACGAATTAACAAATTTAGGTCAAAACAAAGTCAAAACAATAACAGTATGTTAAAACTTGGATAAATAGAATTTTACTCAATATACTAGCTTTCGACCGCGAGACTGTGCAGTATTTATTTCAAAATATGAATATCTTTTGATTCAGTTTGTCCGCTGGTTTGATTTAGCACAGGTTTAATGTTTTAATTTACCATTCGTTACTTACAGACTTAAGTAAGTGTTTTGAAGTCTCTCCCGGTCTCTTTGTGGCTTTTGGTAAAGAGTAAAATATTTAGTCCATTATTTTTTGTTTCCCACCAAGTCTAATATAATATTTTATTTTACCTGACATAAAATGGCTTTTCTTCTTCACTTAGCGAAATTAATTTTACTTGAGCAGATACCTTTTTAACGAGCTCTACTTAAAACAAATTGATGGGAAAAATTCTACTTACATACTTATGTAGGTATGTAACAAATATAAAGAATAAACAAATATTAAACAAATAAATCTATGAATATTTATCGCAAAGTTTCCGCCGGGAGCCACATCTGAAATCTCGTCTTCCCGTTATTTTCTTAATATTAAGCACAACCCTGTTGGATTATGTTCCAACCGAGAAGACCTTGGAAAAGTTTCTCCAAAAATTGCTAATAAGTCAATTCAAAGTCGAAAAAAAGATCCTCTGAATACAGTCTCCTTCCTTAAGGATTAAATCCTGCAAACAGACACAGATGCTCTATTAAAATGCTTAAGTTTTCTAATAATACAAATGGACTTTTCCACTCGGTTCCAGTAATAATATTATTATTATCCCCCTCAATCGCATCACCGCTGTCAACTAGCCGAAGTTCGCTCGGAGCATTTTTATTTACGTATCGTCAGATCCGGGAAAAATAAATTCCTTTGGCTTCAAACCAGTATTTATTTTACGCTTCCAATTCATCTTCCTCTATTCTGAAATTAGTTATTTGATTTTGGCGGTGCATTTTTTTATTACTGTTCAGTGTTCCACATTGTCATCAAAATTTAATTAATTGCATTCGTTTGTAAGATTTTTTAATTACAATTATTTTTTGCATATTCCCGCAGCTCCGTCCACTTTGATCATGTTCGCCATGGTAATAAGTAATTTATGCGTTAATCCAGTTCATCATTTATCTGTGTGGCAAATGTCAGGCGCCTTTCCCTGACATTTGCCTGTATCTGTAGTTTTTAAGAAGTTTGAAGGTGTAGAACAAGTGTAGTTCGATCGGGGAAGTACCATCGCCACACTTATTTCTAGCGTGAAGCATTTGTGTATGAAGGGGGTTGTTTGACGGTACACTTTTATATGAGGCGACCATCATAGTCCTTGGGGAGTAGCAACGCATCTGTGATTGACGTCAGATAGAACCCATGTTGTCAGAAGTTGATTACAGATGTCCATTGGGCGGCAGCGCCCACGTACCATCAGGTGGACTGAATGCTCGTTTGCTACTACTACAGTCAGATATTAAAAAAAGTAAATAAGTCATGTAGTTTTTGCGAATAATCTGTTTTGGATTTGAACTTAGAACCCGTGCGTACCTATTGTGCCACTGCGCTACTAAACTTTTAGTAAATTGGAATATAGGCAACGAATCTTAACAGAACAATGCTTCCGAAATAAGCTGAGAACATTCTATAGAATTTCCATCCTCATGATACCATCGTACATCCCAGGCACATACATCGCGTTACGCTCCGTTGAATGAAACTTGAGTCCGTAAATCCAAAAGAGCATCCAAAACCACACAATTGCAGTCCCTATGTAGAACGCATTAAAATGGCATATCCCCTGAAGAGAAATTGGGTATTGAGTTAGCAATGTCCAGTGTACGAGAGAAAAAAGTAAGAATCCACCATGTCTGACCATTTCCGACGGCTATTATTCTGTCTCCCTCTATATCCGCTTCCGGTTGTCGCGAAAACAAAATACAGCTAACAAAACGAGAATTTCGCAATACATCAGGTACAGGCAAAAACAATGAACAATGATCAGGTTCTGAGACCACAAGTGGCTATTCAGTTTTTATTGAAATGAACTTTTTGGTCTCACAAATCAAATACGAATAGATTATGGCGGACGAAGCCTTTCAACGTCAGTTTACTCCTTTATCTCATTGAATACGTTTTATTGGTGCATTATGAGTTCGGATGTACAAATAAACTTAATTTATTAATGAAATTGGACGGTTTTTCTTTTAGAATAAAGAGCAAATACCTATGGGTACAACCCATTATTGTCCCACCGCTGGTCTCGGGTCTTCTCTCAGAATGAGAGAGTTTTAGGACATAGTCCACCGCGCTGGCCAAGTGCGAATTGGTGGACTTCACACACCTTCGAGAACTTTTTTTCGGACATCTCGGGTGTGTAGGTTTCCTTCACCGAAAAGCTGTGATAATTAATTTCTAATTCGCACATAAATCAGATGTTGTAAATAAGATGTTCGAGCAGTGTGTGTTGCCAGTGATCACATACGGCGCCGAGACGTGGTCCTTTACTATGAGCCTCGTGCGTAAGCTCAAAGTCGCTCAGCGAGCTATGGAGAGAGCTATGCTTGGTATTTCCCTGCGCGACAGAATTCGTAATGATGAAATCCGTAGGAGAACGAAAGTTACCGACATAGCTCTCAGAATTAGTAGGCTGAAGTGGCAATGGGCAGGCCAACTCGTTCGTAGGATAGATAACCGATGGGGTAGAAGAGTCCTCGAATGGAGACCACGCCTCGGCAAAAGGAGTGCAAGCCGCCCCCCGACCCGGTGGACTGATGACCTGAAGAAGACGGCGGGTAACCGCTGGATTCAGATGGCTCAGGACCGGTCGAAGTGGCGCAGATTAGGGGAGGCCTATGTCCAGCAGTGGACTTTCAAAGGCTGATGGATGGATGGATGGATGGACATAAATCAGAGGCGCGTGCCGAGGTTTGAACCTTGGGCCTCCCGATTGAGAGGGCAAATTTCAACCATTAGGCTATCACTGCTTAGAAATACCTATACATGTCGTGTAAATCTGTAAATGTGCTTCTTTAAATGTAAAGGTTAGCGAGAGAGGTTTTCAAGTAAATACATAATCTCTAGTATTATAATTGTATAACATGATTATTATTCTAAACTGATATATGATCAACGATGTTTTCTTAGTTATAAGATTGCCTGTAAAAATTAATATTCTTAGGAACTTAGCATTGTATTTTCTGAGCCATTCAGCCGTAAAACTAGCTACTTAACATTGAGATTCATCGTAAATATAAGTAATATTATTGTTTTATCTCTATATATTTATATGAAATAAAACTGCGATTGTAGAAACATAAGCTTTGAAATACTCAAATTTCCAAAAACCGCCTTTTTCGTAATACTCGAATAAACAAACTACAATTTTATAACAATATTAACGCGTACCTTATCTGGACAGATAAAAGTAAACTTTTTACAACGATATAAAATATTGAGACAAACACGATTTTTCAATTTTGACTCACTTCCTCCTGTTGGCAACAACAACAAACTGTAAGTGAAAAGTTCAGTTTTACAACATTGAGAAAGCGGCACACTTTACTGAAGTCATCGTAAATATACACGATAGTGTATATTTCACTTATAGTATTATAGTCTGATTAGTTTTTATTGTAAATTAATCGATAAAAAATAATAATTTAAAAAACGAAAGCCAATAGACCTGGCACAAAGCCTTCTTTAAGTCTTTAATTTCGTAAAAGTTATATTATCAGATTGAATAAAAATTGATAGTTTAGTGGTAATTAAATTAGTTTCCTATGAAACAATACATAAACTATAATAAAGTTTTTATACATATTTGGATTATGACTAACAATGACATTTCATTTCTTTCAGGAGGCTTCTTATGATCTTGTAAAATGGGTTGAATCCTTTACCCTCTATTCAAGCACCCAATATTGACACATGGAATCATAATTTAATTCTCTACAAAATGGAGGTGCTTGTAGCAAAAATTAGGGTGCGTAGCAATAAATCACTTAGAGGTTAATAATGTGTGCTTATGAATTTATGGGTAAAACTTTTTAGGGTTCTGTATCCAAAAAGTAAAAACGAAACCCTGTTACTAAGACTCCATTGTCCATCTGTCCGACTGTCCTTCCGGCTGTCTGTTCGTCTGTGTGTCTGACTGTCTACAAGGTGTATCTCAGAACCGTGACAATTAGACTGTTGAAAATTTCTCAGGTGACGTATTTCTGTTGCCACTTTAACAACACAAAACTGCATTAAAATCCGTAGCGTAGTTTTAAATATCTAAGCATACATAGGGACAGACAGCGAGAAGCGACTGTTTTATACTATGTAGTGATGATACGGAACCCTTTGTGCGCGAGTCCAACTCACACTTTAGCGGTATTTGTATCACGCCACAGGAGTTGTCACGGAATGCGCGTTGGAAATGTGAATAATATTATTTTCTCACTATGATTAATTAGGAATAGGTTATCGGAGGTGTGATTAGGAGAACGGTTTAACGCTTTTATTATTTTAATTGTTAATACCCTTGCACGATTTCGTTTTCTCTGTTCATGTATTAAGTAGCATGATTATCGGCTAAATACTAAATAGGTGAAGTTTCATAATAATACTTGTAGAAATATTTACTTTATACGAATAGTTACGTTATATTATTGAAGTATTTTGAAAGTAGTATTATAACAATTGATTTATTGATTGATATTGACGCAATCCTCTGAAATAATCAGCGCTTAAACAGTAAGTATCTATATATCAAAGGAAACGTGATAAATCTTGTTAAAGTTTACACATATGATTTTAAACTAATATTATCGCGGAATTTATACATTTTAATAAGTAATGAGTACTCACATCTCAAAGGATAGCCGCAACGATCTATGCAACTGGGTCGAAATATCGGCAGAAAGAAATTCAAATATCGCATATCGTGTCCGTGACCACGATCCACGTAACTGGATCATAACGCTGGCAGAAAGAAATTCAAAAATCGCATATCGTGAGTACCTGTTACATAATAAAAAGTTTATATATATCTAATTCAACATATTTAGACAGACTCAACATACATATTTACCGGGCGATAGAATCAGTAGGTATAGTATCGGGAAGTAGCAGCGCTACAGGTATTTTTAGCGTGAAGCACATTTTATGTTTTGGTGGTAGAGTTGTTGCCAGCTCATTTTGTATGGGGGCGACCATCTTAGTCATTGAATGCAGCAACGCATCTTTTATTGTCTTCAGATGAACAGGAGTTTATGTTCTAAATGAATTTGCTTACAGATACTTATTGGCGGTGGTAACCACTTACCATCAGATGGAATGCATGCGCCTTTGCTACTTTGGAAAAAAATATTAAAGTAATGCTAATAATCATTTTCAATACATAGTATAACAAATAAGTGAAACATTTCAATCAATGATACATAAATTAATCAAAGATAAAATAAATAGACAACACTACAAATTCAGAACTAACATCTGCGCATATCTAGATATTATAATATCTTCCCATAGAAACGGGAACTCAAAGGAACAAAACTCCCTAATTGCCACATAAAACAGTCCTCACCCTTTTAATCATATCGAAAGAGTAATCTTCCGGCCGGATGGACCAACGACAGTCCTAAATTACGTACGTAATATACACCATTATGGCATTGTAATAAAGGCGAGATTCCTGTACAGAACGTCAATCTGTTATCGGAGACCAATTTCGAAACTTCCACGAATAACGCTCTATCATATTCCAAATTCGTTTTTGATTCGTGAAAATCTAATTTAGAGATCTTAATCTTTCACATTTCTTGGGCTTTAATATAACTGGGTTGAATTTCTTTAGGTTACAAAGGAAAGTGATAATACTTGACATCTTATAAATTTAAATTACCTACATATACACGTACCTTATACTAAATTCTTAATTGTTATATTTGCATCAAAGTATAATAGTAATTAACATTACCTGAAATAGAACTGTGTCGCAATTGTAAGGAAAAAATATAGAATAATATAAGAATAGACTCTAATTGCTACATATATTATTTAAATACACAATATAATACACAGTATAATAATCTTGAATTCCACTTTTTTGTTATTTTTAGCAACTTTCCACAATATGTAAAAGAATTTTATACTTTACGCATGATAAGTTGCTACTGGATTGTATTGTAAAAACCTTTGAAGGTGGTAGAACCAGTGTAGTTCGACCGAGGAAGTTCTACCACAACTGCTTCTAGCGTGAAGCATTTCTTGCGTTCGATGGAAGGGTGTGGTTGTAGCAACGCATCTGTGAAAGACTTCAGATGAAACCCATGTTCGAAGTTATGAAGTCAATTACAGACATCCATGGGCGGCAGTGACCACTTACCATCAGGTGGACTGCATGCGCGTTTGTTACTTCAGTTAGATAAAAAAACAACTTCCACTTTCTTTTCCTTGTCAATTTTTACCCACTACACATGTCACATTTTCAATAAAAGAATTATTTTCAGTCCATTACTATTTCTCTCAAAATGAGATAGATACAATATAATGACTACAGAATCGTTGGTAATACCGACTTAACTTTATTGCACCATAAAGTTCACTTACTTACCATGCAGACCTTAGCACAGTATACAAACCCATTTGTTTATTAATAAACATGAAATTACTCGCGACTTCGCCCGCTTCGTACTTGGAAAGTCTTACCACCATCATTATTTATTATAATATGCAATCGTATATGGGGTGTGTAATGGAATAAGATTTGAGATATAAAATATTGTTTATGTTTTTCATATATTCAAGTAGCATGTTCATAAGAAACTAATTTACATAGGGTTGTTTCCCCAGTATTTATACAATAAGTCTTATTCATTTATAATCTAGTTTTTTGTTTATAATAGGGAAGTACACATCAAAACTACGTGATGGTAAAAGTATACTATCGCCCATTGAAATGTGTACAAAACATAAAACAGGATTTTTACCTGAAGTCTGATCACATAAGATTACCAATAAATTATTTAGCTCATATTAAGTACACCAGCCGGCATCCAAATGCTTTAACTGAAATACAAAATATCTTCTGCAGGTCGACATGTCTCTTCTAGCTAGGAAAATACTAGAGTTGTCGTCCATGATGCTCCATGATTCATGAGATGTCCATGACCCGGATCAGTGGAGAAAGTTACGTAGGTTACTAACCATAATCAATTCAAGCTGGATGATTTTAAACTGCATGTTAGGCATCGACTAAGCTCGGCGTATGCTATTCAATGATAATGACTAACTTTCCTTCGGAATCAATTATGCTACAAAAACCACCCAGCTACGCATGCATCTTTCACATCCTGAAGTAATCATTGGTGTAAATACCTATCTAATAAGTTGCTACTCTGTTACACTTAGAAACTAATGCTAAGGTCTTGCTAAAGTAATGATAAGATATATTTCACATATCCCGGGAAATTATGTGTAAAACCCTCAGATTGTCTTTAACAAAGATTCCATTTGATATTATGGGAAGGGGTAATTAATTTCCAATGCACATAAAACATAAAAAAATATAAGCTTGAAGGTTGTTGGACCAGTGTAGTTCAACCAGGAACGTACCACCGCCACATGTATTTCTAGCGTGAAACTTTTCTTGCGTTTCGATAGAAGGGTGTGGTTGCCGGCACACTTTCACATGAGGCGACCATCATAGTCCTCGGGAGTATCAACGCATCTGTGATTGAGTTCAGATGGAACCCATGTTCTGTATGTAGTTGATTACAGATGTCCATAGGCGGCAGTGACCACTTACCATCAGGCGGACTGCATGATCGTTTGCTACTTCAATCAGATAAAAAAAATAAAAAAGCCCGTTCCAATCTCAGACCTTCTTAAGAAAATTTTTAAGTATAATGTCAACCTACACGTTTAGTGTTACCATTACTTATTTTATACAATTTATTTAAAGAGACTCCCAAACATACAGACAAAGTCTTAATCATTATTATTCTAGTATATGATATAAATATTAATATAAGGGCATTAACTTTACGAGGCCTAAGAGGTAGCAAACAAGCAGCAAGTGAATATTTATAGCTTGACGTACTTCCGAAGTATAACGTAGAGAATGAATAATGGTTTCTGTATGTCATAATTTCTGTACGAAGAATTTTCACGTCCGCTGTTTAATTTTGCTTGAGAATTTTTATATTACATTTAAATAACTGTTCTTTCTATGGTAGATTTGTTATTACGGTAACATTTTAGTTGTGGTTAGATGAAACGACTTAGAGTGTTACATTTTTTTTATAATATAAATTAATAAAAAGTATTGTATATAACATAATTTAATACATTAGCTGAGACGCAATTCTGTACTAATCTTCTACTAGTTTCAAATCTGCAGAAAGTATAAATTCCACCTTAAATAAACAAGGCCAAAAACTTCGAATTTATCTAACGAACATTTTTTCTGCGATCTTCATCTAACTATTGAATAACAATTACAATAACACAAGTTAAAGGAATTGGAAGAAGAGTAGAAGCATCGTCTGATATAGATATTATTTTCAATACTCCAATATCGAAAGAGGGGAAGAAAGTTAAAAGAATAACGATAATATCCATGACTGACGAACGAAAGAAAGTAAACTAAACAAAAATAAAAGCCGTGTTTGTGAATCGAGTCCCGAGTTTATTTTCAAAGGGCCATAATCATCGAGAAGCAAACTTTATTACGCTTTACGAGGAGCCTGGCACGTAAACAGTAGCTAAGGGAATAATATGCGAAATATAAACAAATTAACGAACGAGATACCACCGTATATTTCAGAATAATCCACCGGCAAAAATGGTTTCCTATAACAGTTTCTGTTACAATAGTTTGATTTCACTAAGGTTTAATGCGTCCACGACGTATTTTGTTACGTTTAGCTATTATATATCAGGAAATAAAATAAATTTGTAGAAACTGTGGATACTTAATGATTAATACATAAAATTATACTGATATTGATATTTAATAACAGAATTGTCCAACAATTCGCACTTGGTCAGCGCGGTGGTCGACTATGGCCTAAAACTCTCTCATTCTGAGAGAAGATCCGTGCCCAGCAGTGGGACAGTAATGGGTTGTACCCAATTCAATAACAGATAGTACTACTAGCTAATCATTGCTAGGTAGCTTTTTATTTATTTAAAACATCGTTATGCTAGAAGTACTATAGTAAATCAGCTATCTATAAAAATAACATTACTTACTTATGTTAATACTATAATTCTATAAAATGATAATAAAAAACGCTTGATGTTCCTAGCAATATAGCCATTAGAAGTCGAGTAAAACAAAAAGTACTAAAACAGTCGATTTAACATCTTCATCCATGTGTCGAATTATGGCGGGACGGCGTCAAAAGATATGCAGATGTATCTTGTAATTATGGCGTTTATTTTTCTTCAAGGAAAGCTACAAAGCGCTGACGCTCTATGTTAAAATATGGAGATAAAGTCATTAGCAATTTTACTTTAATGAGAAGTCACCCGGGACCAAATAACGGGCCTTTGCGAACGCCATGGTCAGCAAAATATTATCATACAAATTTTATTATCTACAACCAAAGCAATATTTGAAGGATTTATTCTCTTGAAATAAATTGGACTCGAGATGCAAGTGACTTTGCTCAATTTTCAGAGCATCGTAGATAATATGAACTTAATGTAGAATTTGCATTCAGTTGGCATATTTTAATTTCGCTAACAAAATGTCTAATTTAAAAAGTATCAGTCGACGAAATTTAAAATATCACCATTACAGAATTTGAAGTCATAAGAATCAAGGACATTAACTACCATAATAAAACATAAACCATTTTTAACCAACATGGAGCATTTTCTCTCACGCGACTGCGTTCGTAATAATATTATTTTCGTTCATGTCACTTATGTTGGGGATATTTTTGGTGGCTCATTGTTATTGTAGCATCCCCGAAGTATGACGGCGTCCTCTTAATTTCCAGTAATCGAGGTGCTCTTTAGCGATGGCCTGCATCTGAATAAACATTGAATGTGGTGTGATAAAGGCCGACTACAAACTTGCGACTTATTTAACACATCTGAGCTCGATCAATCGCAATCGTCGCATTGATTTTTATTTATTTCATCCTATTTATATTTAATATTGCCTGATTAATAAGTATATTTTTCCAGAGAAAAACGAATGAATAAAATTTGGAGACCCTTTGATAACGCTTTTCGTGGGATTATTAATATTGTATAAAGGCATTTTTTATGAAACTTAAACATCGTGTAAGAATTAAAAATAAAAGCTCTGTCTCACATATATATTTGTTGTCAGCGTGTAATTTTAAATTACTACGCGGTTCATCGGATTGCCTGAAAACTTTGGGAAGTTATTGAGTATAGTGACGACGGTGTCTGTCCAACGATAGATAATGAGCAACAAAAATATAATTGTAATTGACGTATAGTTATGAGACATCAATTTTAGTTAATATCGATTTATCATTTACTGATAATAAGAACCAAAACATCGTATGAAAACGAACTCTTCGTTAAAACTGTGGTTGCGATAAAACGCTATGATGTCGAACGCTTTATCGAGTCAGTAGCGGGTAATCTCATCGATATATCAGGAGCATTGAGCTGTCCGAACTCGCTATCGTCAACTGGACGGGAAGTGAGTAATAAATGGTTAAATTATACGCATCATACTTTAATTTTATGAGTTTATATAATTTTCGTCAAAACAAGAGAAAATGAGATTGTTGAATGTCAGAAAATATACAAGTATTGAAACTAAGTATTGTTGCGAGGAACTCTTTGATCTGGTGCCTACGTCACCTTTCCTCCACCGCACCACTCGCCGAAGGATGAAGTTCCATCCACATTAACTGGACGGTCCTCCACGATTCGGTTTGTACGCTCGTTTTTGCCATGGACGTGCAAGATGTGGAATGAGCTGCTTCCTGAAGTATTCCCGGAGAGTTATGACATGGGGCTATTCAAAAAAGGTGCGAAAAGGGCTTTCCTTTAAAGCCGGTGATGCATTGACAACTCTTCTGGTGATGCAAATGTCCATAGGTGACGGTGACTATTTTCCATCAGGTAACCCGTCTGCCTTATCGCCAGGTTCAATTATAAAATAAAATCTAAATCAAGGAATACAACTAGGATTCAATTATGAACATTCTATTGTATGATTATTATTTTTATTAGCTTACTTTTAATTATGAGGTTCAGCTGGATAAAATACAGTGTCTTTCAAAAACATTTGAAACGGTATATTATAAAAATAATATCAAAAGTAAATCTTGCGTTTACTTACCTCCCCTATCATTTGCCGTATGTTTGTTCTTACCCAATAAAAATCGAGGAATGTCTCATATCGCGAGATTCACACGTGAGCTAAGACAAACAGTGCTTCAATGGACCAATCTATTGAAATAACATACGTCCAGTCCACTTATATCGGATTTCTTATTGTTCCTCTTTTCATTCCATTAAGGTCTGTAAAGAGCTCCCGATGTCCTTACACAGAATTCCAACCATGAAGATTCGAGGATGTTATTGCTATCACATTTCTCTTGTTTTGTTGTAAGGGAAAGCTCCAGAATATTTTTTATTAGTTAAGTGATAATCTTAAAAAAAAATACAACGAATACCGTTTGGGTAATAATATAATAGTAAAAATTTCATGTTAGGGCAACTTTTATAAACTGGCAGAATAACATGGTTCTAGTTACAACATTTGTAACAAAAGAGGATTGTTTTATTTACAAAAAATGAGTAAAAACAGCCTGCTCCATACGTAGCATAAATGCGACTAACAGCCTCAAGAAAATAATCTTGAAAAGTATTTTACTTACTCATTGTTCACTATTTCTTAAATCTTGTGAACACTTAAAGAACAGTCAACATTTATATTATTAGTCATGCCTAATAGTCATTAGCATGTTTTTGTTGACACGTTTAATCTTAATTATGCCAAATAATCGTCAATTTAATAGAAATAAGTAAATCGTAGAACTAACGTAACTAGAAATTTGTTCTCAAGATTGTATTCTACAATTCCACAGGCCAATAACCTGAACACACATAATCCATCAGCCTGTGCTCACAGTGTGCATTTTGTCAACGAGATGACTCTGTTTATTCGTGTCGTCTTCGCATACACTTCACTAATTTGGAATTTCCTTGGTTTACAAGACGATACTAATGTTCTGAAATAATTATTTCTTTTTGCTCTGCGTGTCTTTACAGACCTGTTACAATTATTTGTGTTGTATTTTTGTCGCGATGTGCATTATCGATAACAATTGGTGTTATTAATTTTAGATTTTGTTCTTGACTTATAACAACAGCTTCGAGGTACATCATAACATTTGAGTTAATTTTGAGGTGATAAATTTTGACAAAATAAACACTCAACGTTACCTGACTATACATTATTTCTTTTAATTAAATTTAATAGTTTTGTTTTGTTTGACAGAAATACAGAAAAGTATTAAGTGATAGACATTACTAAAAATACTTATCTTTAGTCTACGAAACTCCTTTTGTAATAATATGCGAATCACATGTGCATCTAACTTTCGTTTAACTTCAACTTTTGTATATATGAATTATTTTTACTAGAGTCGATTAATTCAAGCGAACTTACATAGCACGTGTCATTTTTTCTTACTTTGTAAGTATATGCATGCTTCGACAATTTTGGTCAGGAACTTCCGTTATCGGCACACACGGCAGTATTTTAGTGCACTCTATGGGGCGCTTAATGAAATCGGTCATTACCTAAAGTGCTAGTATACTCTCATTCTTGGATAAGGAAGGACGTTCTCAGCGGCTATTTTAGTTAGGGTTGACACCATGATTGCGTACATTTATGGATGAAGAGATTTTCTTATATTGAACGAATTTCACCTAAATATGTATGTGTAATATTCTTTGTATTTATTAAAATAATCTTAGAATGCCATCACCTGGAGCCAAGTGATGCATTTTTAATGTAAGGTATATCATAGCTTAAACCATTTCTCCTAATAATAAACTTAATTTAAAAGAGATTTGAGGCTTTTGACTATTTAGGAATCGTAATTATTTATGTGAATAACATATGTACCAATGCCTTTATTATGAGCATACTTAATTAATGTCTCAAAATATTTCAGCGAGTATTGTTTATTATCGCATAATAGCAAATAGGTAATATGCGAGTAGTGATAACATAAAAACGCTGTCATATTCAGACTTAATTAGTGACCTGTGACAACCCTACGAACGATAACACAATTATCGGGTGACGAATAAGTGACTCATAACATAAGTTTGTTGTGTAAATGCGTGTGTTCAGATTAAGACATTGTTTATTGTAATGTATTAGGACGTTATTTTGTCAACGGAATACTTACAATTTGGAATGGTGCGAGATTAGATACTAAACATATCACAAACCTTTAAACAAAACATCTAGAAATTAGTGAACCGGCATGGAATCTTAAGCGCTTTCCCACTTACCCAAAAAAGCTGTGTAACTCAAAATACTCCACACCCTTAATGTACAGCTAAATCTCTTATTTGGTCTTCTCTATTTGATTTTGATTGCAGCGGAACTGCACCTTCGTTTGCCTTTACAGTGGTGAGAACGAACTATGTTATGATTAGTAAGATGAGATAAATCAGAAAGACAAATATAGGACGATCTAACATAACTTTTAAATATAAATTTATTTAAAAGTTATGTTAGACCGTCAACCTCACAAAGTATCTTTTTATTTAGAATCGATTGCAGATATTTAACATTTTTTTAACCTACAGGATACTCAATCTATAATTGGTTATAAGAATCCATAACGATACTACCCTCACTTATATACAAATGTCTGACATTCTTGTTAGTTTGTGTTACACAACGTTACTTTCTACTACACAACAAGCGTAGTATCAATTCGCACTCGATGGACTATGGCCTAAAACTCTCTCATAGTGATACCAATGAGAGACCGGTGAGAGAAGACCCGTGCCCAGCAGTGGGACAATACTGGGTTGACGAGAGACACAACAAGTGACAGTAAGTGTACGATATAACTTATAAATAATGATACACTTATTGATATTTAAATATAACGGTATATTACAAAGCGGTAAATGATAATTACGTTAAATCGCAGCATTCCTGCTACGAATACAGCTACGTGTGTTTCCAGCCCGACGTTCGCCGGATTTAACGTCCCCCACGGTGCGGTGGGCTGACTGGCAATTAGCGTGTCAATTTTTTTGCGATTCTTCAAACGTACAGACGAATACCTGACCATAATAGAACTTAAATTCTACGATACGATGTAATAAAACAGTCGATTCGTTCGAGTACTACGATAAATGTAGTTTACGCACGCGGTTACGTTTAGTTTATCGTTTTATGGACTTTGCAGTAATATAAATATCTTTGTAGCTTTAATAGTTTTAGTACAAAAATGCGTGTCTTCATAGCCTTAACAAAAATGCGTATTAAAATTTGCTTCGACCTTGATTATAAGAGGTTCGTTTGAATTAGTTAGAATTGAGATACAAATATACGTTGTAAAATAAGCTATTAAATGACCGCTTCTTATATTCTCAAAAATATAAATAAAGTTTTCTTTAAATTATACACTAACAAGACAATTTTAACGTTTTTATACTGCATAATTTAAATAATCGTAACGTTATTATACTTTATTACCATTAACTTTCATTACCATGTAAAAAAACATAATTGTAATTATATTTAAAAACAATGGGTATAAATAAGAAAAAAGACAAACTTGCCGGATCTTTTCAGTTGAGGTCGTATTCCGATCCGATGGTAGTGTAAGAAAAAAAAACGTAACTGACAATTTATAAGTGCCCCCGTAGGCCTATACCTACAAAAAAATAAAGACATATCATTTCATACATTTGCACATTATTATACTATAGGTAACTACTTGTGTAGCATCAAATTATAATTAAAAACAACCGAATCGTTACATTACAACATACCCTCTAAATACATTATTAATATTATCCAGTACAAAACAATACTATTAGTAATTTATTATATACAAATACTTAAACCTTGTTTCGTAATCGTTGTTTAAAACATAATAATCGATTCCTTTAAATCCATATTCCAAGCTAATTTCCGGCCGGCCACTAAACAAAGGGATCTAATAACCAGTCGAGTTAAAATTACTGGTAACTGCTACACCGTTATGCTATACCCAACGAATCATCCCCCATAAATTTTAATTAACCATTTGATACTCCGATGGATTGGACTGTTATTTAAACAATATGCTACAAAATAACAAAATGTACTTTTTATTAAATTGAAGTAGCAAACGAGCATGCAGTGCACCTGATGGTAAGTGGTCGTTACTGTCCAATGGTATGTGGAATTGTATATATCAGAAATTCTGCCGGAATTCTACCTGATGTACGATGTACGAGGCGACTTCTCTAATGTTGCAAATATCCATAGGGAATGATGACTTCTTTCCATTATGTAACCCGACTGTCTTCTAGTAGAAGTAGGGTCCATCCATCCATCAGCCCTTTGATGTCCACTGCTGGACATAGGCCTCCCCTAAATGGCGCCACTCCAACCGGTCCTGTGCCCTCTGAATCCAACGGTTTCCCGCTGTCTTCTTCAGGTCATCGGTCCACCTGGTAGGGGGGCGACCTGTACTCCTTTTGCCTAAACGTGGTCGCCACTCGAGGACCTTTCTTCCCCATCGGTTATCGGTCCTTCGAGCGATATGGCCGGCCCACTGCCACTTCTGCTGGCTGATTTTGAGAGCTATGTCGGTAACCTTCGTTCGTCTACGGATTTCATCGTTACGAATCATGTCTCGTAGCGAAATTCCGAGCATAGCCCTCTCCATAGCACGCTGAGCGACTCTGAGCCTTCGAATGAGGCCTTTAGTGAAGGACCACGTTTCGGCGCCATAGGTCATCACTGGCAACACACATTGCTCGAACAATTTCGACTTCAGGCACTGAGGAATTGTGGACGAAAAGATACTACGAAATTTCCCGAACGCAGCCCAGCCGAGTTGGATTCTTCGAGTGACCTCCCTCTCAAAGTTGGACTTACCCATCCGGATCGTTTGTCCCAGGTAAATGTACTCGTCGACAACTTCGAGAGGAGTGCCGTCAACAACTACCGGTACGGGTGTGACATGGACATTAGACATGATTTTCGTCTTGTCCATGTTCATCTTAAGACCCACCCGTTGTGAGGCACTGTTGAGGTCGCCTAGCATTGTGCTGAGGTCCGTCAGCGAACCTGCCAAGATGACTATATCGTCGGCAAATCGAAGGTGTGTGACGTGTTCGCCATTGATGTTGATGCCAAGACCTTTCCACTCCATCAGCTTGAACACATCTTCCAACGCAGCGGTGAACAGTTTCGGCGATATGACATCGCCTTGCCTGACTCCCCGCTGCAATTGGATGGGGTTCGTGCTTTGGTCATGTACTCGGACTGACATGGTGGCAGCTGTGTATACACACTTCAACACCTCGATGTACCTATAGTCGATCTGGCATCGCTGAAGGGACTCCAGCACCGCCCAGTGCTCGATAGAATCGAAGGCTTTCTCATAGTCCACATAAGCAACACATAACGGCAGATTATACTCCTCGGTCTTCTGTATAATCTGCCGAAGCGTGTGTATGTGGTCCATGGTGCTGTAGCCTTTTCGGAATCCGGCTTGTTCGGGAGGCTGGAAGTCGTCAAGCCTGCGTGCAATACGATTAGTGAGGACTCTCGAAAACAAATTATACACGTGGCTCAGAAGCGCAATGGGCCTGTAGTTCTTCAGGAGGGTTTTATCGCCCTTTTTGAAGAACAGCACCACTACGCTTCCGCTCCACGCTTCCGGGGTTGTCCCGCTAGTAATGACGGAATCGAACAACTTTTGGAGCGCCACTAGTACGGGTTTACCGCCAGCTTTTAGCAGCTCTGTTGTGATTCCGTCATCCCCCGGTGCCTTGTGGTTTTTCAGCTGTTTGAGAGCCTCTCTAATCTCGTACAGGCTGACGTCCGGGAGGTCCTCAGTATAGTGTCGGGTCAGTTTGGCACGTTTGTCGTCCGCCTTGTTACGGGCGGGAGCTCGTGCGGAAGCATACAACTGTCCGTAGTATTTCTCAATTTCTCTCAGAACATCGGGCTGAGACGAAACTACGGTGCCCGATTCGGTCTTCAACCTCGTCAGCAGGCTCTGCCCAATGCACAGATCCCTGGCGAACACTCTTGAGCCCCGGTTTCGCTCAATAGCGTCTTTTACGCGTCGGGTGTTGTGAGCACGCCAATCGCGTCGCCTACTCTGAGAGATCTGTTTATTGAGCAGTCTGTATCTCGACATTGAGGTTGGAGACTGCACACATAGTTCTCGCCTCTCCCTCATAAGACCGAGAGTATGCTCTGAGAGAACCTGAGAGCCACCACTGGAGTGGGTCTTAAAATACTTAGACCCCACGTCGTGGACAGTTGTTACTACCTTGGTGTTAATTTCGTCCACAGAAACGCAAGAATCGAGACACGCGAAACGGTTTCGGAGCTGTAGTTGGAACTCTTCGGAGCCCTGGATTTGGACAGGTGTTGGTCGGAGCGTAGACTTCATCAGGCGTGACCGTTCCAGCTTTACATTGATATTTAATGTGCCTCTTACCATCCGGTGATCACTTCCGGTTTTCACCCTGTTGATCACAGAGACATCATTAAATATGTGCCGTTTGTCTGCCAAAATGAAGTCTATCTCGTTCTTAGTGGAACCATCAGGACTTATCCAAGTCCACTTTCGCTGTGCCTTCTTCTTGAAGAAAGAGTTCATCATAAAGAAGTCTTCCCTCTCCAAGAAGTTGGCAAGCAAGTGACCTCGGTGGTTACGTTGTCCAATTCCAAAGGGCCCCACCCTCCGTTCGTCACCATTTCGCACGCCTAGTCTTGCATTAAAATCCCCCATGACAACGGTAAAATGGGTTTTTGAGGTATGTATGGCTCTACTTATGTCCTCATACATGACCTCAACCTCATCGTCTGGGTGTGTCGAAGTCGGCGCATATACCTGTATGACCTTCAGCGAATACCGTTTAGATACTCTGAGTATAAGGTACGCTACCCTTGACGACACACTGTCGACTGTTACAACGTTGTTCACGAGGGACTTGTGGACGAGGAACCCGACACCACCCTGGGACAGGTGATCGCCCTCCCGGTGATAGAGCAAGTTTCCAGATTTGAGGATTATCGTGTCCTCCCCCTGTCTTCGGACTTCAGACAATCCCAAAACACTCCAGTTTAACTTGTCTATCTCTTCTTCCAGCTCCTGTATCTTCTCGTCGGTCCTCAGTGTCCTGGTGTTGTATGTTGCCAGGTGCAGAAGTCGTCCGTTGTGGTAGCCGGATCTCTTCCGGAGATTCTTAGCACCCCCTGCCCCGCCGTTACCTTGGCCGCTACCATAGCCCGGAATAGCGGGGCCGCCGGGGACTGGGGACCGTGGCTTTTCTGCACCTGTCATAAGGGGGTTTTGCCAGTAGTCACCGCGCCTGGCAAGCGTGTTGGTGACCGCAGTAAATGTTGGAATTTCACAGGAGATGCTGCTGCCCATCTCCTGGATGTTTTTATCCCTTAGTCGCCTCGTACGACATCCACGGGAAGAGAGGGAGTGGTGCTATTCAAGACCGACACCACACAGCCAGAAGTAGGGTAAAGTTGCCCAATTCGTCCCCCCTAAGAAAAACTTTTCAATTTCGGATTTTAGTAAAGGCACATCATTTTTTTATTTTAAGTACTTTTTATTTACCTAATGTTCTATAAGTTTTAAATGAAAATATAAGATATAATTTATAAACTTTAGAGTTATAATCTTTAGAGTAATTTTAAAAACCTTAAAAAAGTACGAATTATGACTATTATTCTTAAATCGTACTTTAAGATCTTATCATTGAGTCTTAACAATCATAATCGGCATAATTAATGTAAAAAGTACGTATTTATAGTAAGTCTTTGTATTCCGGCATATGGTCTTCGCCAATTATTCTTTCGCAAATTTAAATCATACAAGTACCGGTAAAAACTAGCTTGAGCCCTGATGTTAAATGATCACAATTTAATAGTAGAATTTGTTTGCTACCTATTATGTAAAAATAACCCAGAAATAACGTAGAGCAAAGAATTTAGCACAGTTTAAAGTCAGAATAAATTATTTCTAGCGAAGTGATATGATGTGCCAATTACCGAGAATGTTTTTATTAAAATATGCAGACTTCAAAGCTGTTGAAGCGCGTAATAAAGTGAATATTTATGATGATAGCATACTGTTAAAATATCTACTGTTTCGTATATTATTTTAGCTTAACTACCATAGATTATTTTTGGAGTTATGCAAAATAAGTTTCTTTTCAAATGTTCCTCGAATTACATAGCTTTCTATCTTTGGAATATTATTCAATTTATAAAAAAAAACAGACAATTAACAATGGATTCATAAGTAGCCTATTTATAACCTATAAGCGTATTTATATTATTTCTGAAAAACTGGTAAGTATGTTTTCATTATATACCTAATACAAGTAGCAAATATTTTGCAGCCCTCCTAATAAAAGGTGGTCGGCTACGGTGGAAGCTTGAACCATCCAGCCAGGCGATTCAGGGAAGGACAGCGGCATACCGCACATATGTGGCCGCATATCGTCGTAAAGACTATACGGAGCGGTGGGCCTAGTTGCCCATTTGGGAGGAGCCCGATAGGGCAACGCGCTCAGAACTTTCCGGTTGCGTTCGTTTGGAAATCCCGGAGTCCTTTTTGTAACGCCGAGGATGACCACCCTTTAGTACGGTAAAAGTCCCACAAAACCCACAAAGTCGCTCGGCGTCGGGTACCTTTTGAAGGTTTCCCCCTCGAGAACAAAAAATAAAAGATTAAAGACACCTGATGTTGCGCATAGATCATTTAGTAGCGTTGTGGCCTAATTTGGAAGGCTATGGTTTAGTATGCCACTCTTACCAGACCCTTGAAACTTAAGAGTAACAGGCATTTATGAATGTTATTACCAATAGGAATACTTTACAATTTATCAATGAAATATTCAAATCATTCTCAAACCCCTTGAAAAAGTATACGTAATAAATTGAAATCAGAATCTTGGTTCAAATAATTTATGAATAACAAAGTGTCTAAGATATGATCCCAAATTACCGGTAAAATATGTTATATCATAAACAATTTTAAATTGCTTTGAAATCAATAAACATTCCAGTTATATTTGGCCTTGGCATAAAAACAACATCAGTACTTCATTTTACTATTGTAAATGCTCATATTCTGAGAAGTGTTTACGAATAATCCTTTACCAGCTTTTTAATTTTAAATGTTTGATTTTTTGGCGTTCGAAAAATAATGTCTCCATGAAGCCTTATACTTTTCAGTCCTTTTGTTCGCCGCTTACATTATGTTCCAATGCGTATTCTTATTACTTATTTAATTATAATAAGTGTACTTGATAATTGATGATTATTACTTTTGTAATTAAGTTTACAAACGAGCATGCAGTCCACCTTTTGGCAAGTGGACACTGTCGCCCGCCGGACACTGTAAGCAACTTCATATGGAACTTGGGTTTTATCTAAAGTCAATCACAGATGCATTGCTACTTCTGAGGACTAAGATGGTTGCCTCATATAAAAGTGTGCCGGTAAAGTGGTACCTCCTCCGTCGAACTACGCTGATTCTATCACTTGGTATTTTTTGATACTATCAATTAATGTAATGTTAAATATGTAATTATAATATAATGTAACCCCATAAACTATTTTAATAGCCCAGAAACATTAATTCTTGACATAAGTTGTAACCATGTCACCATGTGTGTACCGTTTTATTCAATGAACTGTCTTAGAATAAACAAATTCCAATCGTACACTATAATTAACCAAGTCGATTAAAGATTTATGCGTTTTCTAAAAACCAGTTTGATGTATTCGTGGACGCCTTTTTCGAATAATATTTATGACTCTAGATTAATACGTTACATTCAGTTATCTCCCCGAAGCCTTAACAAGGGAATTAGGGGTCATTTTGTTCAAAGTTCAAGAGCCCACCTATGAGCTAGATGAACAGAATCGTCGGCCACCCGCGCTTTCAAATAGTTGAAACGTAGTTAAGGCCTTGGTTAATATACAGCGGATATTATAGTGAGTATCGCTGGAGAAAACGAGCAGTAGCATAGATGCCATATTTTTTACGTTTATCATCCAATCTAAATTATAACTTTTGACTACACTTAGCTATGTTTTATAATTATAAAAAGAATTTGCACTTAATGTACATAATTGTAGTACAAAATATGAGAGGTACTATATTTTTATTCCTTGTAAAAATATAAATATAGGCTTTAATTAATTAATTATTATACTAAAAGAAACTAAATATTTTTGATTGATTGTTTATAATCGAAAAATAATTAATGCTTCTACATAATTATTACAATATAAACACCTGATGGTATTTATTTAACCTGACTGCAAATTAAATTTACTAAAGTTTGAACGGTGCAACTTACCTTAGCGTTAAAATAAATCGCTCTCATTTGAACGGCAACCTTATATGATATGACTGATATTGAATAAAATGTTGAAAGAAAATATGATTTTTTTTCACGACGAGATTAACTCTATGATTTATAAACGGTTGTTTTTCTTTATTAGCTCAAGTCACGCTCAAGCACTTGACTCGTAAAATTGTAATGAATTTACTGCCAAAGAACTACCTATTAAACTTTATAGTTTTGTTTTTGTAAGTCAATTAGTGAATTTTTGGTAAGTAAAAGTTAACTACCTAGAGTTAAGATGGTTTAATAGTTACCTTAAAGCTAAGAAAGTAATCATACTAAAATTGTATATTTCAATGAAACAATAAAAAAGTTTTATGATTAGGGAACCATAGTTGTTTGCCTGCGGTTATAATCACCCAGCAAATCATTGCGAAAACGCAGGTAATTTGATCTCAATGACTTTATTAGTAGAAATTCCTGTATTTTGAATACCTTGTTTTATAGCTGATAAAAACTAACTTTTAAGAATTAAATGTTATAAAAAATATTCGTAACGTAAAATACAAAAAACGCTTCAATAACGTTAGATATAAATTTTAAGAATAATTTTTATTAAATGTTGGTTGTGACGAAATTGAAAAGTACAGAAAATCCCACTAAAACATATTGGGAAGTAAATAATTACAACAATAGATAATAGACATACATACGGTTAACTTAACAACCTATATCGTTGTTATGCGAAGTTATGTTGATTGTTATCCAATATTACACAAAATGCATCGCGGTAATATTCACCGCATGAATCCTTAATAAGTTTATTAGAACACAATTTGTTCGATAAGCTACGATATCCAGCAAGGCCCGATCTGATTTACCCCATGTAACTTAAGACACGTGACTCCGTATACCACCAATGCATTATCCGGTCTACCTCGACAACGTAAGAACTAAAATACAATTCAAAGGATATCAATCTTTAAGGAGCCATATAAAGAGAGTTGAACAGCATATAATGAGCAGGAGTTATGACGTTTTGTTTCTGATCCATGCGTGCAGTCGTGACGTAAGTATATTGGGTTGGCAGGCAAGCTTGAAAGTTTTGATGTGGCGTATTAGCTTGCAAATATAGAACCCATACAAAACACTTATTGATCGAATGTTATACTGGTGCAAGTTGCAAACTGAAATTTATGAGGTTGCAGTAAGTAAGAGCTATTCCAGAATAACCGACTCCACTTCACCGAGCGAGCTTTGTTTATTGCCCGACTTCGCCTCAGATACAGCATCTCGCTTATGAATATTGATAACGGAGTTGCTTTCCGCTTCAACTTTTTAAAACAAAGCGATGTTAATATTGGATGGTTCGACCTCTTTAGTGTTCCTTTGAAAGATGCTTCCGGTTTTTCGGGAGTATACCCCACTTTGTTTAGAAGTTTAATGAGTTATGTCGTGAATATGCATAAGCGAGACTCTTGACGTGGATGTCTTGTAATACGCGCCGTAGGTCTACAATAGGCTATACATAAGAACAAACAACATGATATGAAATATAGATATTAATAATAAATAAAATGCGAAAACTATATATATTTGTTTTATATTTTAAAAGAATGATTATTTTAGAAAATTTATTTTTATAACATTTATATGCCACAAATTATCGCCATCGCCCAGGGTTGACTGGCAGAGAATGCCATTAGGCATTAAGTTCACCCTTGTAACCCTTAGTATAAATAAGGTGTTTCAAAAGTTTAAATAAATAAATAAAAATAAATAAAACTATGAAGCGTCGCGCACAATACAGGCAGCACGTTAATCAAGCGAAGTTATTAAGCACTTTAGTTAAATGATCTCTGATAACGAAATACCTTCTGACTTCTAGACTGTACTCTCAAACTGTGTCATAAATAAAAAAATCGCGAAACAATATCTGTGATACTAACAATCACGATATTTTAGTAAAATCATTGTAAGAAACAAGCGTCTTAACCGCAATAAAAAAACACGCCCTTCACATAGTTACGCCACTTATTTGTCGAATAACAACCCATAAAGTACTTTGATGTCGTTAACAAGACATCTGGGTTCCGGGTGATGCTATCCACATACATAGAACTAATCCTATCTATTGATCGTCTCATAATATATTCCGTTACAAGTGCCCTTGTTAAACTTGGCAGATATCTGACTCCCTCTTGATGTATCCCATAGCTATTTCATTTGATCTTGTTGGTCTCATCAAATATTTAAGACGTTTAAACTTGAGTGAGACTACGCAAAGCTGCATTGACTTTTAAACGTGAGTAGATCGCACTACGTGATGCTTTACTTATTCTTGGCTTAGCACGAAGCCTAATCCGATGTAATGGAATAACATATGATTTGGATTTGATATTTGAAATGCTTCAGAATTTTGAAACAAGAGGTAGCCTAAGTGCTGTTTCCAAATTGTCTGAAATAGAACGTGGTTGTTGTTGTAATTTTTTTGCCGTATAGATCTGTTAGATTTTTGATTTAGTATGGCACTAACGCCGCATTTATCTTCTTCATAGTAATAGAGGTATTACTATGCTCTTGTCTGTATACTATAATGAAGCAGACCTAAGCATATAGGGTCTTTGAAAATAGTTCTTTGTAACTATGTCAAAATTAGACGAACTGTACTGTAAATGTACTACTACTCCTAATATGTACTTTTTCTCCAGATGTTGTAAAAGGTAGCTAAAGAATAAACTTAGGGGTGAGATAACGTATTCTACTAAGCTATAGTTGTCCATTTGCATCAGTGGCCCTTTCTAACAGAGGCTTATGTCCAGAAGTGGTAAAAAACATCACAACTCTTACATAATTAAAATTTTGTATAATATTGGAATTTAACCGAAACAAATATAACACTATATCGTAGTTAAAATGGAAAACTTTAATTGATATTGATTCAGATCCCCGCAAGTGCCTTCTATGTACTCTAATGTAAAGTGACTAGACATGCCGTCAATTATAAGCCTCGAACCCGGAGAATGTCAACACAATTACCAGACACACTACCCGACAAGTTTCATAATCCCAGATACTCAAATACAAATCTTAAAAGGTTAAAGTGGACCGTCGGGCAAATTTGCTAAGCCATTGTTAACCCTACGGGTCATCGAGGCGGTCTTTATTATCCTAATTGCTACATTTGCATAGTGCGATCCGTGTGAGGCCCAATTATGGCCTCATCAAAGCCTCAATTATGTTTTAAAACAAATAGAGGGTCCGGCCAATCTAGCCGTCGGCGCATTAAACCTGTTTTGGGTACGTCAATTTCGTGTAAGTTATTTTATACAAACTTCTAACTCTTCAACTTTTTAACGACCAACGTTTCATATCGAGATATAGGCTTGAAAAATCGATTACTATAAATTGGTATCCAATCAGAAAATGTTCAGCTGTTAATTGAAACCGAGCTTGCTGTTTAACGAAATAATAGTTGCAATGAAAGCAGAATAGCTCTACGGCTTTTTTATATTATAACAAATTTGTTGAATTCGTGCTTTTCAGTTCAAGCTGTTCGTTTGGTTATCATAAAATAGCAGATTTCTGTGACAAGTTAACTTGTCAAAATCAATGTACATGATCAAAATTATTTGAAATAAGTTTTACGACTAACGTGAACTAATTTGTTATCCTCGTACGATTTTCAATCCATTAATGTTGGAATAGTGTGGTGAAAATATACTCTAGAATTTTCCATTTATAGAAATAATAAAAGTAAGATATGATAATGAAATATAGAACTAAAAAATAAATGAAAACAAAATTTGATACTTGTAAAAGTAAATACATCGTATTTCACGATTTACAGTCGGTATTTCCCAGCTCTAACCAATATTTACTCATTCAGACACGTAACACATAGACGGAACGTAAAAAGACCATAACACATAACATCCTAGTATCATGCGGGTCCGTTCCTGCATTGCACGTACGTACCGCTTTAAAAGTTAATAAAAGGTGCAGTGCTATTCACTTGCCTCATTAAAAATATCACACGGGGAATAAAAATAAGGCTGGTCGGTATAAATAACCACGACCTCCATATAAATCTTGGTTTGCAACTGCTAGGGTTGTCGTGAACACTTTCTATACATGTCATGTTTACAGTACCCCTGTCTAAAATGAGACATACATGTGACGTTGCAAATAAGTGCTAACCTAAAATAGTAAACTTGTTAATGGATGCGAAATGTTCGTAATTCTCAAGCGAAAAAATATTTTTGATGAAACTTTAAAAATGGTTGCTCGAGCGTAATTAAAACAGAGCTGAACGCAACGCGATAGCGCAGCAAATTTAATTTCAGCTCGAAACTTATTTGAAAACAAAAATTTGCGGTCGGGAACTTCGAGTCGCCATCCCTTACCGGTGGAGGTTGGCTACCCGCAATGAATACTCGAGTTTTCTGCCTCAACCGTGGGGTGGAAATGTACGGCAATATGGGAATAAAATCCTGGATTTAATCTTCGCACAAGTTGCCGTTTAATCTTGCAAGAGATATGGCAAGGGTAAATAATAAATGTATAATTCGCAATCACGTTAAATTGCATTGTGGGGAGCTGGGACCGGACTGTGCATTTGAGGGTTATGTAAGTATATGCTTTAAGCCTTCTCAATGTGAGCGCTTTGCCGAGATTAATGCCGGCTTTTAGGTGTTAAAGCATCATAGATAGTAGTAATTAATGGATGAACTGATTCAAAGGCTTTATTTAACTAAATGAAGTGCAGCATGTTTTATTTAACAAATTCAACGTGTTGGTGCTTTACTTAGAATAAATTAGTCCGCAATAGAACTTCACTTTGCATGTTTTATTATGATATTTTTTGCAATATATTTATAAAGATTTGTATTTATAATTTTAATATAACGTGATTTAGAAATAATGATTAGCAATATTTAAAAGAATACAAATTTATTAACAGATAATGCGTACAAAGTACTTATTATGGTATTAAAATGTGTATTAGTTACACTGTAAATACAAAAATACTTCTACAAAAATACAATCTTTCCGCCTAGAATGAAAATTCACCTCTCTTTTACAGTATTTTGCTACTGTGTTTAATTCCAGGATTCGCTTCATTAAGACGCTAAGAGCTCATTATTTAGACAAGTTAATAAGAATTCCGAAGTCGTATTTATGTCAAGGGAAGACTTAAGCGGCTGTTAGACAGTAAGCTAACAAAAAGCAGATTAAGACGAAAATAATTGCAACTGTATTTATTTGCAGCGGAGTATTTTTTGGGCATATCTACAAATTATCTTCAATTAAACTAAAATATTTCTTTCTTTCTTACATTATTCAAAGTTGTTGTAAACAAACATGTGTGCTTTCAGTTAAAAGTTAAAATGTATTAAACTTATGTTAATAAAATTTAAAGACATTCCAGGACTCTTATTAAATAGAAAATAAATAACACTATCACACGTTTTTCGGTATTTAACGGCTATCATGTAAAAAATAATAAATTTAGAATTGGAAATAAACCCTTTAAAGCACGCATGCTCCACGAAAATAGTTAAAAAAGTTTAAAAACAGGTAGTTTTTAACCAGTATTTGTTATTTTATGGCACAATGTGTGATAACTTTGTATGGGCACAAAAGTATACATTTTTTGATCAAAATTTAACAAAAGTTTGAACTTTTTGATTGCAACACCAATTCATATACTATTCGAGAATATCTTTACAACAAATACAATAAGATAAAATCCACTGTTTCTTTTTTTTCCAAAAAATATTAGATATCATTTCGTTTATCATGTCTTCTTACAATAGAAATTGGAGTCGACCGTTATTACAAGCAGAAGTAGATATGCACGAGTAAACAAATCATCTACGGGCAACCTTATCAACGGATCCATTAATAATGTACATAGTACAGCAACCGAGGCGTGTAAAATAACCAAAGAAAACTTATAAAGGAGACATTTTATAGAACTTTTTCCTGTCGCGCGGATTAATACTTGCACGTATATCCCACCAAAAAGCATGTTTGCATGTTTTTTTTATACTTACATTTTATCATACGTGCCGTGTCGAGTAAGACAAGCGTGCGAGCACAGGACTGTGTGACAGGAAAAATGTACTATATCATAGATCCGTCCATAGACTTTTCCATTTACCATTTTTTTGGCATTCTTACGCAACATGAATGTCGGTTCCGTACTTAAAATTGCCTCCTAAACTGACACAATTGTAAGAATTGCCTTAAAAACAGGATGAGATGAATAAAATTAACCTGAGCAATATTTGACAGAGCAGCATCGATTTTGTATCTTTTTTTTTTCATAAAATTAAAGAAGCAGACGAATCGTCTGCTTCTTTAATAATTTAATAATACGCTCCACCTTAAAATATAAGATAATTACCAATGGATACCTAATTATACGCATATCAAAGAGGTTCTCTCGAAACGCGTGACATATTTCACAATAGAAATAGATGGGAAGATGACCTTTCCAGTTGAACCATGCTGATTTCATCGCTTTTCAAAAATTGGCAATAAATATAAATTCAAACGTCGAATACTGAGACCTGACACCAATTTTTATCATCTCTATGGCCCGGGATCAAAATTGGTACGTTTTTATAATTTTTTTTTTATTCAGTTTTACTGTACCAATAAAAGATAAAATTATTTCAAGAATATGAACATGACATTTAATAACAGTCGGTAATAAACAAAATAATAGTAAAATATTTTATACGTAACAACTGCATTGACATTTCTACGTCATATTTGTTCTATGTATAACCCATTGGTGGTCTGATTGTGACTTACGCCCACACCTTTGTAGACAATACTCAATTACTCTACCACCTACTGTTCGATATTGGGCGTTTTTCCATAGACCCACACCTCTACGTCATGACATTAAACAGTTACGAAGTTAATCTGTCAATTAGACATGGACATCTGTAAACAGAGCCAGTGGACAGAGAAACAGGAGCCGCCTACATGGATTTAATAAAATAATGTGTTGCTGTCTTTAGTGATCTTTCTTCAAAGATACTCGTATATTGTTGTAGTGTTTATTAATGGTAGTAGATAAGGAGCATATAATCCAGCAAATGTTAGGTGTACTCTGCCGATCTCCAAACTAGAAAATGGCTGAAAACTCTTGCATGGCAAAAGGCTATTATATGTATTATACCTTTTGTGGAGGTATTATGCTGGTGAAACGCGCTTAGCTTGTGTTGATTTCTCGATTTATAAAGTTAAGCTACAATTCTGATTCTTCTTACAAATCTATGTATTTACGCTTACCAGTTTGGAAATCAAGGGACGTCCAAGAATAAGAGAAAATTCTCAAATTCCTGCTGGATTCACTCATCAAAAGTGATCCTTCACCTATTAACCACTAACCGGAAATTCCTCCACCAATACATATGGAAGAAGCGTGGTGTAGTACGCGCCAAGCCTCCTCTAGCGGCGAGATGAGATCCACGTACAGTAGTAGAATATAAAGAGCGTCACATCCAAAGGTGCAACTAATGAAGCTATAGTAGAAATTTTGAAATTTCTCCCATAACTATTCGACTACAACCTTTTTTTGTACTTACGTATGATGTATCTAACCGACATCGATTTACCGGTTAAGGTTAGACAATGGAAAATCACTTACCTAAATACCTGCTTAGTAAGAAATACGACACATCCTGGATCCCCTTTAACACCTCCAGGTAATTCCTAAGATAACATAATTACAGCTGTCATGGAATGTGGAAAGAACCCAGTTTAAGGTTTTGCAGCCCAAGGATTTTATTTAGATTTTAGATTTACGTTTATCATATGTATTTATGTCTAGTTTTTAATTAGACTGCAATATTACATAAGATATTCATAGTTAAAAGTACAATAATTATATACTTCTAACTGTTAATATTAAGTCCACCAATTCACACTTGGCCAGCGCGGTGGACTATGGCCAAAAAACTCTCTCATTCCGAGAGAAGACCCGTGCCCAGCAGTGGGACAATAATGGGTTGACGAGAGAGAAGAACTATTAATATCTTGACTGAAATATATAAGTGTATTCTATCAAGTGAAATTAAGAGTATGTATATATCTCAAATCGTTCAACATATATCTAATGATTTGTTTGCTTAAATTAAAAGCGGTATTGTATTGAGTCCAAATGATTTATACCACGTCGTAGTTCTAAACTTGGATATGCGTTACAAGACTCTAAAAGCACAATACATTAAAAAACAACACAAAATTAAGGATCACATTACAAAATCCATTAGCGCAGCCAATAAAAATAGATCCCGGCTTTATGCTTAACCGGCCTTAAATCGAGACGTAGAAAAAATAACGATAAGATACGGGACTGATTGTTCTGATAACCAAATCACTAGATATATCGATTTATTAGATATAGGATCTTTAGAATTGATGCCTTGTTTCGGAGATACAACTAAGATTAGGAGTAATAGGTTAACTCTGTCTCACTTTAAACTTAAATGAACAGTGTGAGTTTAGTATGTTTATATATAAAAAGTTTTTTACACATCTGAATATCCACAAAGGTACGCGGATTGCTTGATGGGTAATATTTTGCTGGGTTGTAGATATCTTTAACATCAACGGAGCTGCATTACCGGCTTCATATGAAAACTTCTTGAAAATGACTTATCATTCCTGAGATACCTCGACAGAAAGTTTATCCCACATTATGCGTAAAATAATTTCCAAGCCAAATTAGGTCATGTTAAAGAGATATTAATGCAGAAAATACTAATAATTGTGAAATAGAGTACGCAGATTTTGCATACATTTTATATTACCATTCTTAACATTCCCGCTACAAGGAAACCACTTCTCCATACGAAGACAATCAGACCTGAAACTGCATGAAACATTCATAAGCTGTATAAAATATACATGATGTTTGTACGAGTCTTTATTTGGCATTATTGACTCTAAATTTAAATTCGTCTTGTTTAACGAGAACTGTATGCATTTGATGCAACATTTGATACAATTTAAGCGGATTGCATTATTACTGTTTAAGGAACTTGTTCTATCTGCAACGAGTCTGTGGTGGAACTAATAAAAATAAAACTTAAAAAAATCTAATACCTTATAATCTAATACCTAATAATAATTACTAGTCACCCGTCGCATCTGACGAAATTCGACCGTTATTCAAATTAAAAAACTAAACTTCATATTGTCCAAAGTAGTAAGAATATTTCTCAAATTCAAATAAAATGTAATAATTTTTAAGTAATTTTGAACGCGCCCGTTAAATATAAAAAGAATTTTAATTATCTAAGCCGCATTTAAAAGCAATAGCGGTATTTTGACAAAGTCATCGGACATTTTTGACATTATATATTTTCATAGTAAGACATTGAATGTTCTATTTCGTTTACTATGTCTGTGTTTGTGAAAAATGCAAGGTAGTGTGTGTAATATGTTTTAGTTGATTTTATGTATGAAATATATGCATTATTTGAAAAAAACTATTAACATTCTGCACTCCTTCTCTACGTCCACTATAACCGTGCAAAATTTCATACCAATCCGTCCGGGGCATATTACTTAAAAATTTGTCACAAGTTTTTGCTTCACGTATTATAATAATAATTATTATACACAATATTTACCTTTCACGCAATGGTCACTGTCAGCTATAGACAGACAAATTCGTATAAAACAGGGGCTTCATTTTAAGTCAATTACAAATACTCCCGTGGACTAAGACGGCCACTTCATAATTATAAAAGTTACCAAGCAACCACACCCTTCCCCAGCACACAAGAACAGCTTCACGTTACAAATGGTCACGTTACACACGGTGTGACCTATTTGGTCGAATCATTCTATTTACCACCTTATAAATATCGAAGTTTCTTCCGAAGCTAATAGATTGTATTTAGTTTTTATTCACACTCTTTCTGTCAGACCCTTTGAATAAAGAGTCTCTTTGGATATGTAGTCAAAAGTGACATGTAACCATATAGAGATACAACGGCCATTACTTTGCATTCTGTATAGAAACGGACGTATTGGCTTATTCTGGGCAACGATAGGAATGAATCTTGTTAGACTATAAGCCTTGTAAGTATTTAATTTAGTAACGTAGTATAATTAATAAAACAAAACGTCGATTTGTAAGTATGTACACAACCTATTATTTACATTTGTACACTAAATACTATTTTAATATATTCAACATAATTAAAACGACTCGATTCTTATTATAAACAGTAGGAAACATCAGAAAGTATTATTATATAACGTTGTATATAAAACAGGTCAGCTGTTTCAATTTCTAGTCGATTGCCCGAAATAACAATAACAAATGATCGAGAATAACGATGCCTTCTTTTAAAACCGTTTGATATCAACGCACCGGCGCGTAAAAGTTAAAGGGCAAATTGGTAGAAAAATGTTTTATTACCAAAAATTACGGTCTTCTTTTGGCCATGTTATTATCTAAATTAGGGTATGTTACTAGTAGAATGCTTAACAAACACGACGAATTAGTTTGCGACGATTATTTTAAATGTTTAACATAATACAATTACTTATTACTAATAAAATGGAGACAACTACAATTTATTTCAATGGAACTAAAAGTGTTTAAAATATGTAAATTGAATTAACTATTATGGACACATAAAAACAGTTTTTTGGTATAATACAGCTATTAACATGCGCGTACGCATTAAAACACAAGATGGCGTCGGGTGGGAGTGGTGACTCAAGTGCTGTATACGGATTGGTGCTCGCTGTCTGTCAATTATCATTATTCATGATTGACGTCGCGAATAGGTAGCTAAGTTTTATAGATCACTGTAATGCAATGTTTCTGGAGCATTACCTTAGCTTGTAAATTGAATTATTGTTACTGTTCCTTAAGGGGGTTCCATTCCGCTATACAAAATGAATATTCTAAAAAGGCTACTTCAATTCTGACGATGCATACACAATTTCTCTGGTTGTGCAAATATCTAGAGTATAAAATATAATAATATACTTAAAATGTAGTCTTGTAAATTCTAAACATCATCAATTATGATCATTTTATAGTGGTTAACAAATTTAGCGAACAGTTACGGTTATACTCACGGTTATGTTTATGAAAAGGATTTACATTTAACCAAGTTCTCGTGGGAGATATATGTAGACAAGAAATTGTTACGGGCCTAAAGGACGCCCTTGGGACACACCAAAGGGTTATACCATACAAGTTCAAAACGGGATGAACTTCTAGAGTTATGTTGAACTTCGGTAAAGTGACCTGAAATGTATACGTATCGGATATAAGACGTTTATCTATGTTATTTAAATTCTTTGATATTAAGAATATCGTTAATATTCTATTTTGGAAAAATTGCTTAGTATATTTTTGATTTAATATTTTACTGATTATTCAATTTTACTTAATTTTTACCAGGTGGTAAAATTAGTATAGTTCGGCTGGGGAGGTAAAACCGCCACACTTATTCCTAGTGTGAAGCAGTTCATGGATATTTCGGTGGAAAGATGTGGTTGCCGACTTACATTATATGATGCAACCATCGTAGTCCCGGGGACTATTAGCTACCGGGGACGATTAGCAACCCGATTCACATCAAATAGAACTTACCACTTACCAATAGGTGGACTGCATGTTCGTTTACATGCAGTCTACCTTTTTCATCGGATAAAAAAATCAGATACATCTGTTTATTATAAATATGTACAACGTAGAGCTGAAGAATATACGCTTGAAGCGAATTTGTTTTTTTTTTTTATCTTATTGAAGTAGCAAACGCGCATGCAGTCCACCTGATGGTAAGTGATTACTGCCGCCCATGAACATCTGTAAGCAACTTCATGTTATAAAATATAATTTCTATCCGAAGTTAATCATAGATGCGTTGCTACTCCCGAAGACTGCCTCATATAAAAGTGAGCCGGCAACCACACCATTCCGTCGAAACGCAAGAAATGCGTCACGCTAGATGTAAGCGACGTCTTCCGCGTAGTATATAAGCATTTTTGAGTTATATCAGTATCACGTAGCATATAAGTATTCAATTGTATTGTAAAATAAGCGTTTTGTAGTATGTAAGTTTAGTTTATTACTGAATAAATGATTATTAGCATAGAGTAGGGATAAAAATGTATTAGCTAGGTTGTTTTTATTTTAATAAGTATTAAAAGTAATGAGTAGATAGTAGCTATACGTATGGAATATTTGTGAGCCCCGAAATAGGTCGAGACACGTCCGAACCTGTCACGACAGGTAAGGAATTTGTGAGAGCAGGATAGCGAATTGCGAGAGCGGGATGGCAGAGAAATCAAACGCTATTGGCCGAAAGGGCCATTTTACTAGTTACAGTAGTTGACATTTGTTAACCTATTTCGGGGCATATATATAGAACCCAAATGTAGGACCAGCATTCATTCGGAATGCGACATCAGACAAGGAAACAAATAAAAGAAGCTAAGAAAAGGAGCACTGGAGGTTTTATTGGAGAGTATTCTTCGGTCGAGCCGGCACCCACGTATTGCACTTTGGCCTCACACGCCATAATTGCTGGTCCATTCGAGCGCCGGATAGGAAGAAAGAAGCAAACCGAAGATGCCCATCCGTTCAAGATCACCGTCACGCTCCAAGCAAGAAGAACGAAGCTCCGAAGAATCAAGAACAGACTGGTCGATGTATACGCCTGCAGATACAGTAACCGCATCAACGTCCACGGAAGCAAGCACCGCTCATCACACAAGCGCCACCGCCTCGACCGCCGCGTCCAACGCCGCCTCGACTGCCACATCCGCCACCGCCTCGACCGCCGCACCCGCGTTAACCCGCGGAAGAAGAACACGCGCCGCGACGGCCGCGACCACGGCCACCGTCGAACCCACGACGACCGAAGCACCGAGAGCGACGACGACCGCGACGACGACCACGACTACGACATCGAGTAGGACTACGCGCACCGCACCGACTGCGACTACGTCGACGCCCGCAACGATGATGCCCGCACCTGCAAGCACCGAACCACGCGCGCACCTGAAGAACATTGGAAGGCCTAATGTCCCACCGTTCGCGTCTTCAGAAACCGTGGTTCCCCGGACGACCAGATCCTCCAGATCCAGGAAAGCAGAACTCAAAGCGCAAGCGGAACTTCAGAAGAAGCAACTGGTAGCCGCGGAGACCGCCGCGGCACTCGCACGCACCGAACTGGAACTCGCCCAGTACGACTCCGAGGATGAAATGGGGAACGAATATGAAGTCGAACACCAATCGCACGTAGAACAATGGGTGCGACACACGACGTCGTATGTTGAACACGCCGAAGAAAAAGAAGTACCTTCGAGCAAGAGCGAACTCATGGACCTTGCCGACGCGATCATCACCGCCGCGCGGACAGTACAACCGACATCCGCGCCGCATAAGATATGGGACCTACCCGATTTCAACGGCGCTAATGAAGAATGGCTGCCTTTCAAGAGGTCATATATGGACAGCGCGGAGCAGTTCAACGACGTACAGAATATGGCTCGCTTAAGAAGAACGATAAAAGGAACCGCAAGAGAAGCAATACGAAGCCTGCTCTTCGCGTCATCGGAACCTCAGGAGATCCTCGCCGCTTTAGAACGCCGCTTCGGAACACCAGAGCAATTGGTTCTCGTCGAAGTCGAAAAGCTGAAAGAATTATCGCGCATCGGCGATACACCGAGGGACATCTGCGCATTCGCGAGTCAAGTCAGCAACGCAGTCACAACAATAGAAGCATTGAAGAAGGCCCAATACTTGTATTCGCCGGAAATCGCAAGAATCGTCATTGAAAAGCTGTCGCCCATACTTCGGTATCGCTGGTTCGACTTCAATGCCAGCGTGGACCACGACGAACCGGAACTAGTGAAGCTCAAAAAGTTTCTGAACTCCGAAGCGGACCTATGCGGATCGTTCGCACTGCCGGAAATCAATAAGAGAAGATTCGCGCAAAGAAGATTCCCCGTTCATGCGGCGCGAGAAGAAGAAGAGACCCATACAGTAGCAACGTCATCGGAAACGTATAAGAAGAATTGCTTCCATTGCAATGGAGACCACTGGCTCACCGAATGCAGGAAGTTTAAAGAAGCTGCTACCAATGAGAAATGGGAAATAGCAAAACAGAAGCGTTTATGTTTTAAGTGTCTGCGATTGAGACACATACGAACGAATTGCAGAGCGCAACCGTGTAGAAGATGTAAGAAGCCGCACCATACGTTGTTGCACTCGGAGCCTACTCACACAATAGCACCGTCTACGCAACAACAGCAGCTCACGCCGTCACCGTGTAATCAAGCGAAAGAAATTGAAGAAGCTCGACCCGTCTACGCCGCAGCGGACGGAACAAGAGTCTATTTGAAAATGATGCCTGTCGAGATCTATGGACCCAAAGGATCAGCCCGCGTGCTAGCACTACTGGACGAGGGCTCAACGGTTTCACTAGTAGACGCCTCCATCGCCTCACGCATAGGGGCCACCGGGGAAGAAAAGGAACTCATACTGGAAACCGTTGGTGGGAAAATAATTACCAAAGAGAGGTCACAGAAGATGGATCTGAAGATAAGAGGCATACACAGGAAGGACAAGCGAGCTTTGAGAGGCGTGCGCACCGTCGAAGAACTGAAGTTGTCACCCCAATACGTCGACAAGAAGTCAATTGAAGACTGTAACCATTTGAGAAGTCTGAATAACGAATTGGTTTACGAAAAGGAAAGGCCCGCACTGCTCATCGGTCAAGACAACTGGGACCTCATAGTCTCTAGGAAGATCTTGAAGGGAAAACGAAGCGAACCTGTAGCTTCTCTCACGAGCCTAGGTTGGGTACTTCATGGGGGCCACGCCGGGATAACTTCAGTCAACTTCATAAACCACTGTCGAGCTGCTAGCAACGAAGAAACTATTGAAGAATTAATTAAGAAGCACTTCGCGTTAGACTCGATCGGAATACAAGAACGACGTCCTAGCAACGACGCGGATGAACGAGCGCTGACAATACTAAAAGAATCTACAAGGCAGTTACCAGATGGAAGATACGAGTCCGGACTTCTATGGAAATCGGAGAGCGAGACGTTACCAAACAACTACACTCAAGCTCGAAGCAGGCTACTCGGCGTTGAGAGGAAACTGGATAGGGATGCTACACTTAAAGAAGAATACAGCAAGCAACTGAGCAACCTGTTGTCAAGGGGATACGCCGAAGAAGCACCTGAGAATATTACAATAGGTCGGACATTCTATCTCCCACATTTCGCCGTGACGCATCCATTGAAGGGGAAGATTCGCATAGTATTTGACGCTGCCGCCAAGCATGAAGGGAAGAGCCTAAACGATGCATTGCTCCCCGGCCCGGATCTGCTCCAGTCTCTATTTGGGATACTCATACGATTCCGAGAGGGGCCCGTAGCAGTCGTCGCCGATGTTAAAGAAATGTTCCTGCAAATCCAAATTAGAGAGGAAGACCGCGACAGCCTGCGCTTTCTCTGGCGAGGAGAGGACCGAGAATCGAAGCCCAAAGAATACAGAATGAAGTCGGTAATCTTCGGTGCAGCGTCTTCTCCAGCAACCGCTATATACGTAAAGAACACCAACGCGGAGAGACATGCAAGGGAACATCCCAGAGCGGCCCGAGCTATCGTCCGTAACCATTATATGGATGATTACCTACAGAGCTTTTCTACCACGGAGGAGGCGGCATCTGTTGCTGACGAAGTAAACCGAGTGCACAAAAGAGCTGGATTCATTTTGAAGCAATGGGCCAGTAACGAAGCGGAAGCCTTGGCCAAGATCGATGCGAGCGAAAACATAGAAGAGAAAAGACTTGGCCAAGAAGAGAAGACATTGGGTATGAGGTGGCTCGTGCAAGGAGACGCATTAGCTTTTAACGTCGGCCTTAGAAACATACCAATAGAAATCAAGAATGGCAAGAGGAAGCCAACAAAGAGGGAAGTCACCAGCGCCGTGATGTCCACCTTCGACCCGCTGGGACTCGCCGCCCCAGTCCTGGTAATGGGGAAGAAAATGATACAAGACCTCTGGAGATCCGGAGTCCAGTGGGACGAAGAAGTCAACGAGGAACAACATCACGCCTGGGAAGAATACGCCGAAAGCATCGAAGCTCTAAATCATGTCAAGATACCGCGATGTCTGGCGCTTACTACGAGATCGGGCGAAATACATACCTTCGTCGACGCCAGCGAAACCGCATACGCCGCCGCCGTGTATTGGAGATCTACGGTTGACAACGGAGAAGTCAACATCAGGCTGGTGGCTGGGAAGGCGCGAGTGGCACCCGTCAAAGCCACATCGGTTCCCCGCCTAGAACTGCAAGCTGCGCTATTGGGCGCAAGATTGGCCGCGTCCGTGTGCGAAGAAACCGACCTCACGGTTACTAATAGAGTGTTCTGGTCGGACTCCACGACGGTTCTACAATGGCTGAAAGCAGACCCGCGACGCTTCAAGGTGTTCGTCGCGCACAGACTCGCCGCCATAGAATAGCTCTCCAAGCCGAACGAGTGGAGATGGGTACCAACCAAGGACAATCCAGCTGACGACGCGACTAGGAACGCCCCGCGAGACTTTAACAAAGAGTCAAGATGGTTCAGAGGTCCTGCATTCCTTTACGGCCCGAAGTCTGACTGGCCCGTGAAGGAAATACGCAAGCAAGAAGGCGACTCAGAAATAAAAAAGAAGAACGCCTGCACCATCGCCGTAGTCAAAGAAAAAGAAAGGTTGATAGACTCCAGCAAGTTCAGCAATTGGTGGCGCCTGCTAAGAACAATGGCGAGGGTACACATGTTCATAGATATGTGTCGAAGTAAAGTCGACAAAGAACGCTCCGAAAATAAGAATGATAAAGCCCGCCTGCCCATTGACAGAAAGTATTTGAAAAAGGCGGAAGTTACACTGATAAGAAGCAGTCAAGAGGAATCGTTCGAGCGCGAAATAAATAGCGTACGGAAGAATAAACCGATTGAACGCTCAAGCCGCCTAAGAAACATCGACGTCGCGCTTAGTGAAGATGGGATTCTACGACTTCGAAGCCGGACGTCGAAGATCGAAGCCAGCAAACAAGGACTGCCGATCCTAGATGGAAGAGAACGCACGACCCGACTCATCGTAGAACACTATCACCGACATTTGTTTCATGGCAGTCACGCTACGGTCATTAACGAGCTACGGCAGAAGTACTGGATTGTATCGCTACGCGAGGCTGTAAGGAAGATCGCCTTCGAGTGTCAATGGTGCAAGATGCGAAGAACGAAACCGCAGATTCCACCACTGGGCGACTTACCACACGAGCGACTAGCACATCACCAGCCTCCTTTCACCTGCGCAGCCGTGGACTACTTCGGAACGATGCATGTAACAATTGGTCGACGACGCGAGAAACGTTGGGGTGCTCTCTTCACGTGCCTTACTACTAGAGCAATACACCTAGAATTAGCCTCGTCTCTCAGTACAAGCTCTATGATTATGGCCCTACGAAGGTTGGCAGCTCGGCGGGGAAGCCCTCGCGTCATCTTCAGTGACAACGGCACGAACTTCGTTGGAGCGAATAACGAACTGAAAACTGAAATTAAGAAAATAAAAAACGAAGACCTCGTTGAGTCCGCGGAACGAGAAGGTATAACATGGAAATTCATCCCACCAGGGGCTCCACACATGGGGGGAGCATGGGAGAGAATGGTGCGCTCGGTGAAAACCGCACTGATCGCCGTCCTCGGAGAGAAGAGTCCGCCTGAAGAGGTCCTTTACACCCTGCTGACCGAAGTCGAACACACGGTCAATTCCCGTCCTCTCACACACCTGAGCGCCGATCCCCGAGATGAAGAAAGCCTGACTCCGAACCACTTCTTAATGGGCAGATCCTGCGGTGCCGCGGTCCTCGGGGAGTTTGACGACTCCTGCCTCGTGGGGAAGGCGGACTGGAAGACAGTACAGCAGATGGCGAATCATTTCTGGTCCAGGTGGATGAGGGAATATCTTCCTACCCTCATGCCGCGGAAGATCGTCAAATCAAAGAATACAGACTTCCGCGAGGGCGACGTGGTTATCATCGCAGACGCTACGCTCCCGCGCAACACATGGCCGCGGGGACAGATCGAGAGCACGTTTCCGGGTCCTGATGGGAGAGTCCGCATCGTCAACGTACGCACCAAGGGAGGAGTGCTGAGACGACCGGTGTCCCGCCTCATCCTGATGAACAAGACGCCGCAACCCGAAGATGAAGTGTGCGGACCGCCGGACACTGGGGGGAGATTGTAAGCGACGTCTTCCGCGTAGTATATAAGCATTTTTGAGTTATATCAGTATCACGTAGCATATAAGTATTCAATTGTATTGTAAAATAAGCGTTTTGTAGTATGTAAGTTTAGTTTATTACTGAATAAATGATTATTAGCATAGAGTAGGGATAAAAATGTATTAGCTAGGTTGTTTTTTATTTTAATAAGTATTAAAAGTAATGAGTAGATAGTAGCTATACGTATGGAATATTTGTGAGCCCCGAAATAGGTCGAGACACGTCCGAACCTGTCACGACAGGTAAGGAATTTGTGAGAGCAGGATAGCGAATTGCGAGAGCGGGATGGCAGAGAAATCAAACGCTATTGGCCGAAAGGGCCATTTTACTAGTTACAGTAGTTGACATTTGTTAACCTATTTCGGGGCATATATATAGAACCCAAATGTAGGACCAGCATTCATTCGGAATGCGACATCAGACAAGGAAACAAATAAAAGAAGCTAAGAAAAGGAGCACTGGAGGTTTTATTGGAGAGTATTCTTCGGTCGAGCCGGCACCCACGTATTGCACTTTGGCCTCACACGCCATACTAGAAATAGGTGTGGCGGTGGTACCTCCACGGCCGAACTACACTCGTTCACCACCTTGAAACCACCTTTTTATTATACTCGTATCATTGCTAAACAACAAAATATGTACCTAAGATCTTTTAAAGAATAAAAAGTATTTTACGTGCAACGATCACTTATATTTCTACTGTTCTACCGGTTTTACTGTTTGGAGCAAATATTTCGTGGCCATGAGTTTTACTCAGGTCAGTCCAGTGGTGTTGGAAATTAATATAAAAAAATGCATAAGCCCTACCTACAGTCCCTTGCTACCTGTAAGAACGCCGTAATTATTTACTTCTACTGTTATCTACAGTTGTTATTAATTACTTACTTATTAAAATATGTCACACAAGCATTTTTTCATATTAAGTTCGCAATGCAATGGATCTGTTGTAATAATTTATTATTATTTAACTATGTACACTCTTTGTTATTTTCCATTACATTTTTTTCAATAACATTGCTAGCTACGAAAGATTTATATTGCGTGTCTGTTTCGTTCGTCATTTGTACGATAATTATGTCTTTTAGTTTTTTGTTGAACTGCACTTCAAATAAAGAAATGAACATTAACGACAAACGGAAAAAGTCGTTACTCAGAAACGGGTACAAGTTATGTTTAAGTATACGTTTTTGGATAGTAATTGCTATGAGTTTCATATTTGTCTTTTAGGTCTATGATGTTTTATGTTTTTACTTATCAATAGTTTTGATTGATTTTTAGTATTACTTTTCAGATCTAATTTAGGGTTTATAGTCACTTAACTATTCTAATTACAAACAAATTAAGTCAAAATTACAAATGAATCTAAAAATATCTTCAATATTTGTTCAATATATTTTGAAGATTATATTTTTGTACATCGTATCCACAACACGATATAACAATACATCTTTTCCAAAAATGTGAGTCACGTGGGTAATATTTTTATCAACCCTGTTCACTTTTACAATAAAACTTATGTACCTACTTTTACCACTAAAACAAGGTTAAGATCTTTTAAATCTGATTGATTGTATACATTATTTGTCGACGATATACGATTCAGTTCCGAAGCGGTAGCAGGTTCGTCGCAAAATACTTAGCCAATTTAAGCGCGACACGGCTGAAAGTTAGTCTCCTTCGTGGAAATGTTTATGCAGTTCCGCGAACATACTTCGCGTTTACAGTTTTCAAGTTTCAAGCACGCAAACCAGGTAAGAACTGAATACCGCATATTATTTTCAGTGATGCATATTAAAACGATACAAAAACTCGGCGTTTTGTCAAGAACTATGTGTTCATTAGAGTTAGTGGAAATTGTTCATTATAAGTAATGAACAATTTCCACTTATTTACTACTTTAAAATTAACCATTATTTGATCAATATAATTAATTATTATATACTGCTGATTTAAGGTAAAAATTTCTAACCAACCCGAGTAAACTCTATACTAATAAACGAAATACAAAAATGTTTAAATTATAAGCACAAATAATTATACAACCAATTCCAATATAAAATTGCTCAAAATGCTTTCACTCTTATTACCGATAACTTTAATCCTAAAAGGAATTTTAACAAAGCATTTGCGCTCTTACCATTTGAGTCGTTAGTATGAAAATGGCTTTTCAAACGATGATGACTCGGATGTAATAGATGATCGCCTTGTTATGGCTCTCCAAAAACAAGGTTTAGACCCTTCGGGCAGAATTGATAATTTACTCGTTCGAAGGGCTATCATTAAGGTCGTTGAGTATGGGATGATTGCTGGGTTCGTCCGTATATTTTGAGTTTGCTCCGGACACGTCGGCGACTTTGGTAGAAGAACAAACAATGGCTTAGCTCGTTGGGAAAGAAAATTACCTCAGTCGAATGCTTGTTATGACGTAATATTAAGTTCCAGACAAATTTCGCTCCATATACTTTTTGCAAATAAAGGTAACACAATAATGATCACGGATGATTTACAGCCGTGTTGGTTAGGATTGTTAAAATTGTCGGTACGAAATAAAATTATCTGTAATTGTCAAAATTAAGTTAATACACTAGTACTAAGATTATTCAAAATAATATAATAGTAATTTCTTCTTTCTCATATACCTATGTACTTTTGACATTTAAAACTATCTGACCATATGAACTTTGCTAAACAAACAATATATTGTAAATAAACGATAGAAATACTTTTCTTTATTTTTCTTTATTGATATTTATTAATTATCAAGGTAACACTATACTAAGCCTTGAAATAAAGCTAAAAATAGTTGATATTTACATTGTAGCACAAACCTCTACTGTTTTTGTAACCCATGACCCTTTATTATCGGCCTTAATAACGGTAATTTAGAAATAAAAATGCAACCCTGTTCGTAGAATCGTCTTGCTCGTTTCCTACGATAACAGCCGATGATTAGAGATATTTCAATGCAGGCAATCACGTTTGTTCCTGTTGTTTTACATCTAGAATTTTAATTTAATATAGAGTTGTCAATATTTTAATTTATCTCTATTTTTGACATGATAATAGTGATTTCCTTAAAATAATATATTAAGAATTCGTATTTTCATGAAAATTAATTGGAATTCAATATCTTGATGCACACCTGGTTTGTATAATGTTTCAACAATGAGATACGTATTATTATTTTTAAGGAAATATTACAAATGGACAACAATGCAATACTTTGACATAATACCAATTGAACTTTTGTGTCGTATGATCGGTTTCTATCGTTTTGTGGTCGTTAATTTTTTGTTCCGGTTTCGTATTTTTTTCACTTGTACTATTTTGATCCTTTCCATTAGGTTTTTAGAGTTTATATTCAAAATGTTTTGTGCTGCAAGACAGGTTAGGAAGAATGATACAATTGTCGCAACCACCGGCTTCCTGTAAATTGAAACTTGTATCGACCCCGCGGTTGGCTCAACACATATCAAGTTACTATTGGGGGTTGGTGACGTAAGATATTAAAATTTAGTAAGTAATCCTACTACTTTACTGGCCTGAACATTTTTGATCGTCATAAATAATTTTAAATACATTTTAAACACACGCAACACTAACGATTGATTTAAATGAAACCGATTTGAATTTGAAATTTGAAAATTGGTTGTCTCTATAGTAACCTTTTCTATAACTTAATACATTGCGTCAACATTTGTTAAATCAAACATGGTGCTTATCTCATATGACATGTATTTTACTATGGTATAAATTTATCAATTGGGAATATTGCAACTTTTTAGTTATTTTCACCTACTGGTCTATTGTTAAACCGTAATCATTCACCATACTCACACTTAACTGCATTTTAAATAACACTTATTACAGTTAATGTAAGTTCATTATTAGCTCACTAAACCACAGTTAGAACTTGGTTGAAAAGTTTTGAAGCAAAACCGTCGTGGTCTGGAGTGGTCATTAAATTATGTATTTCTCGTACTCCACAGCTTGACGCGGTTGTAACTTATTCATTATTCTTTATTCGAATAATTAAATTTGCTACTTCGTTGAACAATAGGTCTCGCTATGACTGTATTCGAAATGAAGTCTAAGATATGCATGAGGAGTTTCCTAGATGTGGCAGTCCAGTGCCTTTTGATATTACGTAGCGCGAATTACACAATTCATTGCTTTAATGAGCTTGATTCAGTAATACGCTCACGATTTAAGCTCACGCTTGGTTCTCTTTTGGTACTGTAGCAACTAGTATTAGTAAGAAACGAGTATATGGACATTTCTGAAGGTTTGTAATTGATTCATTTAATTAATTTTATTGCAAACTTAGTCGAAGTATAAGTCAGTTCACTGTTGAAAAATATATTTATCTTAGTAACAACTTGTAAAAAAAAAACAAAGAAAATAATATTTTAGTATGTGAATGCATCATTTATATATTTCATATTTATACATGCAACATATTTTAAATAGATATGCTTTTTCTCATCTCATGTGTGTAATTTATGTTTAGTGACTAATAAGAAAGTAAGAAGTAAGAACACGAAGAATCAATTCTCCCAACAGTTCAAAACAAGACTAGAACACTCCATAAATTTCATTCTCAACCATAAATCTTATGAATCAAGTATCAAATTTTACTCAAAGTTTCGGTTACAATGACATCAAATTAAAACTTGAGCAGCATACTCATGATCCGTGACTGTTAAAGTATTCGTAGTTTCCGGTTATGATCAACTTATATAAATGAGCTATGCATAAAAGGAAAGGAACAAAACTGGTATTTAAAAAATCAAACTAAATTTATAGAATTTTAAATGTAGCGTAATTAAGCATTTCGGATGCCTTTACGAATGATTATTATGTACGAAGGATTATTAGTAAAAAAAATACGATAGTAAAATTACACTTAGTAGTAGGTGGTCATTGTCACCTTGTCATATAGGCTCCCAGGTAATAATAATGAGAACTTAGTACTATTTCTCATTCATTGAAGATAATGTAAAGTAGAAAAGAGGGCCAATTATACACAATATGTAACGGTTAAACGGCATCACACATTATTTTGATGTGAAATGATTATACCTGGAACTAACCAAAAAAAATTGCAAGCGTGCTGAATGGTGTATAAACCTTTTCATGTATTGTTACGAAATCGATCACTGCATTTAGTGCACACGACACGCGTTTTATGTGAAACGTAACAATGATCCTCGTTAAGAAGCTTTGGTGTTGTAACTAGTGTGAGCGAATGAAACATAAAGTAGAGAATAATTTGGATCTATCTATATAGAATACCTATTTTATAAATTTATTAAGTAAGAGATTAAGTAAAAGATTGATATAATAAAATATTAAAATTAAATATCGCGGGATTGAAAACAAAACCATATGACTATAATCAAGCAAACAGAAAAAAAAATATTCAATAAAGTTTTATGGATATTGTAACATCACTTAAGTTTGCTTTATAGGCAATAATTTGGCATTTTGTTTAAGTGTTGTATTTTTGTAAAGCATTAACACCACACCAACTTGATTTCAGTCACACCTAGTTAGATATTAGATGATGATGTTTCAAATTTTTTGAAGTAATATCCACAAAATATAGTTTAAAAACTTTGAGACGTTGGCTTTGTTGCTGAGCAGATATGACACGATATTGTATATCATGGAAATTCATAGCATACAATAGTAAACACATTTTGAAGGCATGGTCATCTTACTCGGGGCCACGAAATATTCGCTTTCAGCGCATATCGCTCTGCACTGCGTTGTTCAGCTTCAAAGCAAAAAAAATCTTTGTAATCATTTGATGGCTATTATCTTGCTACAAGTTAAGAGAAATTACGTGGCAAATAAGAAAAATCATTCAATTTGTCAAAAATCACTCAAAATTGTCGCTTGGAACAAGAAAACGTTTCATGGCTTAGCTGTTTGAGATGCATTCAACGGAATCGCACAATGTATGTCATTCACGGTCACAAGCTTTTTTGTTTGAAACGGAAGTTGACATTGTACCATGCGTTATCTTCGCATCATTCTTTGTTCCTTTGTGGAACTTCCTTTGATATAACATAAATATGCTGACTCAGAAAATATTGGTTTTATTGTAAAAGTTGCAAACCACATCAAGATATTAAATGATCATAAGAACGGTATAATAAGATGCAAATCAATTCTGTACGTAACAAATAGTGACTCAACAATTCAGATGTGTAACAAATGAAACCAGCTTACAATACGCAACACGTGGCGCAAATACGACAATTAGATATCATAAGAATAAAAATCAAGCAAAACTATACTTTAACTCTTTGTGATAGCTATGGGATGACCTGTCGAAATAGTCATATACGGGTTCATCACGATGCGTCGAGAGATTGTAGTGCATCGATCAAGTCCTCTGTCAAAACTAATACGGACTCAGTCCCGTGAGAGATTCCCAATCCAATGGTAATTATGCGTTTCAATGCAGCGACCGTCATCCGATTAAAATTGGCAGGCAGGGGAATGATATTGACGAATATAGTCGATACCCGCTTTGCTTCAAGCTCTACTTAATAGAATAACGTGATAAGATCGGATAATCTGGTATGGACACGTACGAGTATCAACTAGCGTGTTGAATGGGAAATCAAACACAAATGTATCGAATTGATTGAGTATATCAATAGGAACAATGAATAAAACAAGATTTTAAGTAATAACAGTTGTGTTAAATACTACCTATCGCAAAGTGCTGGAATGTGTTAATATTTGTGAGCTGACGGTAAAATCTTCCCTTAGTGCTTGAGTCAGCGCATAATCATTATTCTGATATATTTTTCGCTGTCAACTGTAGCATCTGTGACCATTTTCTAAGGAAATTTCATCTATAAACTGATTTGTGAACTTTTGTAGCAGTAAGTAGTCGTTGGATTTTTTTTGTTACGAAAACTTCTTCAGGGGCATTGTAGTATTTGGTAGAAGAAAAACTTACGAGTTGGCATCACTGACATGCTGTGACGTAGCCATAAGTATACGATATATGTCCATGAAAATGAATTATTAAAAGATTTGGTGAGTAATATCCTATAACTGTAATCAAATCCATATTACAACATGTTTTATTGATTTTTACTAAGAATTTAAAGTCGTTTAGATCTTTTATGTGGATTCATATTCAAGTCACTTACTTCAATAAATGTCGCAGTGACTTTCAATTGACGACGTATCGCAACTCCACAATTCTGAGAATCGAATGTATGTCATATTGATTTTCGTTCGCCTTAGTTTCTTGTTAGCATGTATTCATGAAGAGCTGATGAAAGTTTTTGAGTCACCAGTTTGGAAAAATTGTTAGACCTGTGATATTAACAGACTACTTTATGGGTACTGTAAACAATGACAAAATAGAAAAATATGCCCAATTAGACAATTTAGCAAGTTCATATGTTTACGCTATAACACATGCAACCAACAGTAAATATAGGTACAAAAAATGTAAGAATTATTTCTTTTACAAGAAAATCATGATGTAATAAAACAAAAAAAAAATACTGTTGTCCTGATAATGTGATGTATAATCGTAAGACCACTAACATACCTTACTTCTGCCTCATATAAACATTACAATGCTGTTTTGTGATGTGGCGGCCCCACGACTAGAATTTTACATGCATCAATGCATATATGATTAACACACGGAATTAGCTCTAAACTAATTAACATCGATTATGTTAATAGGTAATAGTGATGACAAATCAACCATTCATTAGTATTTTCAGCTTCATTGCAGAATTCGGCCTCTCAATGAGAGCTTTTGCTAATGTTACACAAAAAGACGCTGCAGCCCATCTCATACATTTTATTCTTTCGACGCTTCCTACCACGTCGATGAGAAGACAAAGAGAAGTGCTATTGAAAATGGATACCACAATTATTGTCAAGTAACACAAGAGTCTTTAATTAATTTAATCATAAGTAAAAAGTGATCAGTGCACGTAAAATACTATTTATTCTTCAAAAGATCTTACGTATATATTCTATGTTGTTTAGCAATAATACGAGTATAATAAAAACCTAGAGTTTATTTTCAAAAAAATAATATCTAACTTAAAATATACGACGAGTCAGTAAAATATAGTTATAACAGCTCAACTGAATCTATCATATATGACTAGAAATAAAGCCATAGTTATATGCAAAATATGAGTAGTTTATTTAAAAGCACTGGTTCCACGTATTTATACAAATAATACTAGACTAGTAGACCAAATGAATAGCAGTGTTGTGACTCGCTAACTACTCCGTGCAAACAAGAACTGTTGCTATCAAAACAGAATGGATCATGAATCAATATTTGCCTAAGTTAATCATAATATTATTGTGACAGCGAATCCCTATTGTGAAGTTCTAATGATGCGTTCAATTTATTAGTACTTAATGTTGTTACTCAGTTTGAGCTAACTAAACTATTGTTCTCAACTTCAGCTCATTCTATTGCTAGACGACCGCAACTACGAGGATCAAACTCATCGGAGGTTCACGTTGATTTAATTCGATAGTTTGATTTTAAAATAGATAACCAATTAAATGGACATCAAGTGAATATGATAATTTAATAGTTATCTGTTAAAAGCATAGTAATATTACAATGATGACTTTAATTACAGATATAATAACGGCAATTATTGAACGAATTATATATTTATTCTTATATACTGATATATCAGTCGAAAAATGTACCGTCTTGACGAAAAGTATGACATTGTAATAAGTGGCAAGTAAACATTTTACTTATGACCAATTAATGTAATTTTTATGTAAGATTTAAGTAGCAAACGGGCACGCACTTCAACTGATTGCTAGTGAATACTGCTGCTCATTAACATCTGTATGCAGCATCATACAAAACACAGATTCAATCTTAAGTCATAGATGCGTAGTAACACTCGAAGACTAAGGTGGTCGCCTTATACAAAAGCCGAGCTACAACCACACCGTTTCGCAGAAATGGAGGAACTGCTTCACACTAGAAATAGGTGTGTCGATGGTACCTCCCATTCGAACCATTTATGTATACATTTTATTATTTAAATACTCGCGATATGCGATTTTTTTGAATTTCTTTCTGCCGAGTTTTTGACCCAGTTGCATGAATCATGGTCACGGCCAAACTGATACCATATTATATGTATACCTTGCAAGACCTTAGCAATGAAGAATCGTGAAAATTGTTTTTGTTTTGTATTTCAAGTTATAACGAGAAAATTGTTACATGGGCACACCAATTAACTGTAATGAGCTATTATCAAGGTATAAGTCCCCAACAATATTTCTTAAGGCAACTTAGATAAATGCGTAAAATGGAACTGAGTGAAATAAAAGAAAGAAGTTAACCTATTTATTCTCAATCATCTTTTATACTAAATCACATCAACATTTCAAAAATCTGTTTTATATATTATAAAGCTGAAAGTTTGTAAGCATGTATGTACTTATGTGTATTTGTGAATCTTTCACGTAAAACTATAGACCGTATTTAGCTGAAATTTGACATCCAGATAGATTATGACCTGGATTAAGACATGAGATACGCATTACCACGATAAAGGTATCAAAGCCACAGTAGAAATATGGGGAACAGTATGGAAAATGCTTACAAACGTTCGAAAAAGGCACGCTCAGACAAACATACGCATCGACGAGGCCGCTAAGGGGATTTCGCCGTGCTTCAGTAGTCGATGTCGCGTCAAGACGAGTGGTCACGTCGCTATTTGTTTCCGCGAGCTGTTTTAAAAATGCGAAATGGCTCCTGTACGCTCCCGCCAAAATTAGTAAAAATTTAAGCCGTACAAAACATGTTAAAGATCTACAAAAATCAATGATCTATAAATTGTATCAATATTAAACTGTTTTTCGTATTTAAAACTAAATAATAATTATAATCATGTTGGGATGAACCGACGCCGTGAGATTACCTTTTTACAATATTTATAAACTGTGTATATATAACAATTCGATTGATTGATGAATACAGGATAGTAGATGCTAAAATAAAAATTAATACCAGTATTATTAAAATAATAATATAGTGACAACCCTTTTGCTTCAATACAGAGTAAGTAATTATTTTATCAACTAGGCTTAATTTTCATACTGTTTCATATTTATACTGTGTCAAAATGGACGAAGACGCGGGAACAAGCTGCTTCTGCATAAGCTTTCAATGTCACTACTACTTTGTAGAAACTTTCGTTGTCATAACATGCTATACCAAATCAAGAAAAAGTGTATCTAGAAACATCTATTTGGAACTCCTTAATACATTACGATTACGTTAATTACTTCTTCCGAAGAAAATAAATTAGCAATATGCAATCGTTATTAAAGTAAACTAATGAATGGGCTCATAAAATAACAAGACTTTAAAATTCCATCTCTGAACAAAGCATTATAAATTTATTTGTTGTTTAAAAGTTGCACACTTTTTTTTTCTTTTTTTTTTTGTTTTCGAGGGGGAAACCTTCAAAAGGTACCCGACGCCGTGGGAGCGACGCAGGGTTATGTGGGATTGTTACCGCACTAAAACCCCCCCGGTGGCCGTCCTCGGCGCTGAAAAGGAGGACTCCGGGATCTCGAAACGACTTCAACCGGAATCCTCCGAGCGCGTTGCCCCATCGGGCTCCTCCCAGATGGGCGGCTGGACCCACCGCTCCGTCTCGTCTTTACGACGGTATGCGACCACACATACCGCCGTCCTTCCCGGGATTGCCTGACCGAACGGTTCGAGCTCCCACTCTAGCCGTCTGCAACCCCGGAAGCCCCTTTTAGTCGCCTCTTACGACAGGCAGGGGATGCCGTAGCCCTATTCTGATCCCGGAACTACAGGGCGTAAAAGTTGCACACTTACGCTTTTTTTTTTATTTCCCTTTTAGTACTAGGGCTCAATATTTTTAAAGTGATAGAAACGCTGTTATTCTATTCCGGAGATACCACAATTATATTCTATTTTATAACTTCTGCGCCTTTAAAATTTTAGGAGTGTATCTATTTAAGCGAGAAACATTTGCCTTACTAACTTTGTTCTCAAAGCAATAGTTAGCCCATTAAAAATAGATTTAAAGTTGATAATGGGGCAGCAAAATTATGACATTTTGATTCAAATACATTTCTGATAGCAACAGATCAGATGTTCGATATTTACATATTTTGAAATGCAATTCTTATTGGAAACTATTCTACGAGTAATAAAGGTTTGTAACAGAAAGAGGAAAATAAATCATGTTGGTAAAATCTTAACTAATTGGTATTCTCGAAATGGCATCTTCTATATTTTCAATAATGACCAACAAGTAAACAAGAAATATGCTTGGATGCATTGCATTTGATTTATGCATTGTAACTTGTGATAACTAAATAAATCACCTAGGTACGTTACATATATACTTGTTGCGAAAGCCATTTCTTTACTTTTCGCACTAAATTGCTGTAGGAGAGTTTAATAAAGCATTTGTAAAATACTTGTTTATTTCTTATACGATTATGAGTATTAAGTATGTCTTATAAGTAAAATAATGTAATAGGAAAGATTAGACATATATACGTATTTCCCGCGTCTATGTCGACTAGGACTATTTCGTAGGTACAAGTATTTTAATTTGTAACTTATTTTTGTATGATATTTTAATTATTTTGGTCGTCTGTGCTCTAAATTTAAAGTAGTAGCTATATTGTCCCTGGATTGAAAAAAATGTAAGTCAATAGTTTTTATTATACCTACCATGTCCCAATTTTCCCTTGATCTTTCAATTAATTCAATCTTCATGAATTAATTGAAAGTTTTTGTTTTTTGTTTGGAACCGGGATACTACAGACAAATACACAGACAAAAACTCACTCATAACGAATATTGTTAATATGTTACTTAACAATATTAATAAGGAAGAATTTCTATTGTAATTTTTAACGGCTTTCGTCTTCAAAGCATCTGAATAACACTTTGAAATTGTTTTGTATCGGTTTTGGAACAATAAACCTCTTATTTTTATGTTCGAGACAAACGTAATGCGAACATTAAACGTTTCTTGTGGGATTTTAGAATTTGTTTAGGGGCAATTAAAGGAATAATGAATGTAAACACATTAAAATAGATAAGACAGAAATTCATTGTACCGACCACAAAAGTACTCTGGTTTGAATGTTGCTTAATATTTTACTTTCCTGGTGGGAATTTTTCTTTTTTAAGAAATTTAATTACCTATTACTGGATATATCTTTACTGCAATTATTAAGTATTTACTAATTTATGTCACTTTATCTATTTATTCTATTAACATAAACATGTAAGGTTTTAAACTACTTATCTGAGACCAAAAAGATAAAAGAATTAACTAAGTATATATCAACATTTCTCATAAGATATTGTATGATAATTCTATTTGTGACAATCGTCATCTAATCTTATAAGAAATAACATCAAATTGGAACTGGTATAAGAAATAATGTAGGATATATTGGATAGATAAGAATAGCTGTTGTAGGATCCAGTAAAGTCGAGACGAATGAGTAGCTTAAGGTCATGTATATAGTAACTGAGCATCAACAAGTTATCAAAGTGTACTTACGTATATATTAAACGGCATCGTTGTCCTTTCTATGCAAACCTTAAGAAGACAGCTGGAATTTCTAGGATAGTGGAGGCATAGCCCCAGATAACAACATGTAAATTAGAAAAGACCTTTGTTCACAACCGATCTTTCAAAGCTAATAGAATGATACTATAAAATTACTACTATTTTTTATAATTTTGAAGTAGCAATTGAGCATGTTGTCCAACTGATCGTAAGTGGTCACTGCCGCCCATAGACATCTGTAAGCAACTTTAAATAGAAAATGGGTTCTATCTGAAGTCAATCACAGATGCGTAGCTACTCCTGAGGACTATGATGGTCGCCTCAAATAAAAGTGTGCCAGCAACCACACCCTTCCACCAAAATGCAAGAACTGTTTCACGCTAGAAATAGGTGTGGCGGTGGTACTTCCTCGGTCGAACCATTGGTCTACCATCTTTCAAACTACTAACTAATATAATTCAATAATTAATTATTTACTGCTACTATCATATAGTTCTGACTTCGCAATATATCTCGTTCCGTTGCTAATTTTATTTATCCGAATTGAATTTTATTTAATTACGCACATCGCGTCACAGCTTCAATGAAATATAAATTGCTTTTCGTGGGGATTGTCGGCTTATCGATTTTATTTTATTGACATAACAATCAGCCAATTAGACTGTCCACAATGTTTCGGTTATTGTAATAACAATGACGTAAGATACACACATTAATATGACTGTACAAACACGTAATTAAAGTATTGCTTTTAGAAACACCGACGCTTTCTTTGAGTTCTACAACTTATAAAAGCCTTTGCTGTTATTAGTTGTAGAAATCACAGTAAGGCAATTAGAAGAGATAGTATATTCATGTTATACTAAAATTTTTTGAGATGTAATTAATTCCATTGACAATTTTAATAAAATTTGGTATAGTATGAATAGTTTTATAGATATCTGTAAAAATCCTAATGAGTTAAATGAGTAATGAGCAAACTAATTCTCACTATCATATATCATTTTGAATATATGTCATTGATTTATTTCGTGATAATAATGTAATTAAAACGATGGTATCTCGTAACAAACTAACTTTAACGTTGAGCAACGTATAAGGCGATACAACTAAGAGATAGCGCGCACTGGTGATTTTTGTCACCGTGACTGTTGTATCACTGTTACCATGAACGTTAGGTTGCAGTCCTCCGCGGATAAAAAGTCACCTAATTGTCACGCATCCAAATACGCGCACCTTCTTTAAGAGTATAATGTACATGGTGACAGGGACGCTATCCCTAAGTTCCCAAGGATGGCAACTGACACATCCGTCAACAATTTTAGGCAGGTCCCTTCAAAAAATTCACACATATATGAGCCAATGAAGTAAAACCCATTCAGTATACAATGACTGATATATGGTCAAGTTCGTTCTTTACTGTCCGTCAGTCATTGTACATTTCTAGTACCTATACTTTAAAGATATTGGCAGGTTTGACCTTAATATAAATTGTTATTAAGTACAAATATTAAATTCTGCGTTTTGGTCCTTCAAATGTGTCTTCAATTAATATTTTAATAGCTAATCTGGTAAGGTAATCACTTAACAAAAATGGTAATTAATTTTCATGTCCAAAATAATTTGTATAAAGGAAAATTAGTGAAGTCCGAGAAAAAATTAAAAAGTAAAATTAATTACGCAAATAGATAGCAATTCAAGGTTTGTTATTTCTAATCTCTGTACGAAATTGCTTTCCTAATTAAATAATCAAGATTTACGCTTAGATACGAAAAGTAATTTCAATGAAAAACGTAATGAGTATCAAAACGTCAGTATAATTTTATTACGGTTTCAAGATATCTTTGTACATTTTATACAAAACAATAATTTTCATTAAGACTAATAATTACAATCCAAAAATTACATTTTATTTTCAAGTTTATAATTATTAAATCTAATATCACGATTTAGCTTAATAATATAATATAGGTACTCAAGCGATACATCTATGCCCATAAACAATAATTTGCAAACATATTCGATTATACATAAAATATATACATTTTCCCGTCAAGACAAAAGCACATTGATACACATAGCTACTTACTTTTATATAAACAAAGTAATTTATAGTAACACATTGATTTCAAACAATAATAACAAAAAATAATAATCATCCAATAAAATAAGAACAATTTCGTAACCAAAATAATATTAGAAATACTAATAATTTTTGTATAATACATTTAGTAAAATATTGTCTTATGCTTAATAGTTAGACAAACATGAGTAGGCAATTTAGCATTATATAATAATAAATAAAGCTTCTTAAGAAAGAAACATGAACCTTATCTACGTAATCAATTCGTGAATACGAGAATTATAATCATCTTACGCTATTTGGTGTTGTTTTACAGTGAATGCTTGGTGAATTTTTTTCACAGCAATAAATCATGTAAATACAGTTAGTTATTCTTTCAATATTTGACGTGTCTACGTTATCAGACTCAACATTTTCACGTGAACTTTGTACAAAATATTGTTTCATTAAAATATCTTCGTGCTTTACTCCACTCATACACGGGTCTTATTACGTATGTGAAAATTGACTGTACCTTAGAAAGTTTAATGTATTTACAAAAGTTAGTATTATAATTATTTTGAATTGTGCAATATTCAGTAAAAATAACTTAATTATAAAGAGGTGGATAATATTAATTATGTCTCACACAAAATACGTTCGTCCCTTGGCAGATCCTGATCCTGTTAATGACCGCGGTGCGGTCGGAGAAATATCTTCTACCCTTGAGTAAACGTGACCACTGCTAGGAGATAGCCTGAGGTCATAATTAAACCGAGGACATGTCCTGTTGTCGATCGACATGTAGCTATTGTTAGAATTGTTCCCCTCTCCGTACGTATTGTTATCGGAGGACGGAGAGCTTTCATTCTGGGACGATTCGTCGTCGTTTCTCCTACTATATTGAAGCGAATTCGTGAAATTCTGCTTTGAGCAACTATCGTTTGAAACCGGCATTGTAGTGTACCTCAAAGTCGGGGTCTGACGTAATGATTTCTTAAATACACTCTTTTCAGAGCTTTTCACTGTGATAATAGTGTCGGTCGAGTTGAGTAATAAAATAAATCGGTCCCAGAAACGTGAATCGTTCCAAGATATATTTTTGAACTTATCTAAAACAAAACCGAGCTCGTCATTTATTTGGTTGTTATCTACCATTTTAATGAATATTACCTTATTTACATCACTACGGTTTAACGTCTTCAAATAACTGTAAAACATGTTCTTGAAGTGAATATCGCAGAGATCGTTACATATAAAATTAGTCGTCAAAACGATTAGGAGCCGTTTAGACAATTTGGGTGACTTTGAAAAACTATCTAACGTTAAAATATTTAGGGGAGATTCATTTAATGATAACTTTTTGGCAGACATTTTCCTGAACTCAATTTCTGACATTATGTTGTGATAAACAAAATTAGTATCTTTGGTATTACATATCACATAATAGTCGTACATGTGATTCGGATTGCCTTCTACCACGTGGTCAACATTCGGGCACGACTGTTCTTTGAACAAAGGCACACCGTAATTAGTGTACAACCAATCACTGACATCATATCTGAATGCATAAAATATAGCACCTATAAGACAAATGACTACCAAAATAATTATTATACCGCAAATGACTGCAAAATAATTATCGGGTAAAAATACAGACTTGGAAACTATTTCGTCTTTCGAAACAGTCGGGTCATTTATTGAACCCATATATTCTTTACAGTGGCTTAAGACCGAGGCTATAGTTATTTTAGTAGGTTTGCCTTCTGAGTCAGTGCAAAGCATTTTTTCTGGGTCGCCTGGGTCTCGTCTAAGCCATGAATCTAATTCGGCAATACTTTTACAATCACAAGAATATTGGTTACCCTCGATAGAAACATGGGCTAAGCTTTTAGAAGATGATGCTAGCATTTTCCAAGGAAAAAAGTTTACAAGTTTATTATCATCAATTCTTAAAACGGAAAGAGATTTTAAAGCTGAAAACGTATTATTCGCAACATGAACTATAGCGTTATGGTCTAAATACAATTCATTTAAATTATTGAGGTGCATAAATTCGTCCCCTTTCAATTCAACCAATTTATTATTCTCTAAGTGCAAAACTCTTAATGAGTCAACCCCTTTAAATGTTTGATTATTTACCTCTTTGAGCTTTGTATTGTTAAGATACAACACTTGAAGTTTCTTTTTTCCAATAAAAACATGGTTACCTAAATTGGTTATATGATTCCCATCTAAATATATTTCTGTAGCATCCATTGGGATTCGCTCGGGTACTTCTGTATATCCAGCATTTGAACAGTCAACTACGTTCGCATTCCAAGTAATATCATGATAACATCGACAATTATTAGGACAAATCATTTCACAATCACAAGCAACAAAGTCACAACAATGACATAGGGCGAAACAATGACTTTCATAAGGACAGAGAAAGTCTGAAGGCGACATATCTATTACCATTTTTTTCTCCTTAGCCCGCGAATGAACCAATGAACAAAACGCTTTATCTAAATCTAACACACGCGGGTATTGTCGACTATGACTCAAAGAATTGATGCGTTGAATCCATTCCATTGAACAGTCGCAAACAAATGGGTTACCACTAATAAAGAACTCGGGTAAGTCACTGTCTTCATCTATTTGATCTAACCTAAATGCATTCATGTCAAGTTGTACTATTTTATTATTATTTAAGGTCACGATCGAGAGTCTTTGTAACTTCGAAAAAGTACCAACTTGAATGTGGTTTATATTATTATCATTTATATATAATTTTTCCACTGATTTTGGAATCGATGTGACAGTTAGTTGACTAATATTATTATGGCTTAAGTCTAGTAATTTTATATTGATACTGGAGTACAAATCGTTGTTGAAAAAAGTTTCAATTTGATTCATGTGCAAATCTAACCATTCTAAGCTGTCAGGAAAACTTTTGAAATCGAATGAAACTATTTTATTTGCAGACATATTCAGCCATACAAGACTGTTTAGAGTTGTAAATATGCCCTCAAACTTAGTTATCTCATTTCCATCCATGCGTAACAGCTTTAAATTTATATTTTTGCGAAAGCAGCCAGGCGCAACATGTTTAATATTGTTTGATGCTAAATTAAGAACTTGTAGTTGGAGTAAATGTTCAAAAGTGTCATCGTTTAAATAAGTAACTTTGTTATCCACAAGACGTAAACCGAAAAGTTCGGTTAGACCGCGAAAGTTTTCCCGGTTCAGATGAGTTATATTGTTGTTTCCTATATCCAATGACCTTAGGGACCGGAGTTTACGAATAGATGAAGGAATTGAGGATAAAAAATTGTCATTCAAACTTAAATCTTCGATAGTCGTCATGTTGTCAAAAGCAGTATCGTCAATGTGTTTAATTTTGTTGTTGTCAATAAACAATTCGTGTAAAACATGCAAATCATTAAATAAATGCGTGTGAATATGCAAAAGCTTATTATTTGACAATGTAAGTGAATGCAAGTTTCTTAATTCTACAAATGCGTGTTCTTCAATTGTTGTTATTTCATTGTGTTCTAAATTTAATTTTTGTAAACTATACAAATCTTGAAATATGTAACGATCTATTTTACTTAACCTATTGTAAGATAAATTTAAAATCACCATTCGCAATAGTCCTACAAACGTGCCTTTATTTATCCACTGACTAGTTAGGTCGTTACGCGAAAGGTCTAAAATTTGGAGTTGTTCCAAGCCTCCAAAGAGACCAGGTGGCAAAACAGTAATCGTGTTGTTACTTAAATTTATTTGTTTTAATAATTTAGTATCAGCAAAAAGTTCCGGGGGAATTGTATTCATAAAGTTACTCGATATATTTAAGACCTGTAAGCTAAGTAACCCTCCAAAGGCACGGTCTTCAATAGTGGATATCGCATTGTTTTGTAACAACAGTTTAGTTAATGAACGTAACTTTGACAAGCTGTTATCAGTTACAACAATCAAATCATTATACGACATATCCAATGTTTCAAGTACTAAATTACAACTTTTAACACTAAGGTTTTGCTCTCGTAGCGAGTCCGAAAAACCGATTGTCTTAATATTTTGTAAATGATTATTTGTGAGATTCAAAGTTTTTAAACTGTACAAGGAGCAAAACGTGTCCGTCTTAGTACTCCAAATGTTGTTATCACTTAGATCTAGTTCAATTAACTCACTCAAACCCAAAAACGCGTGTTCGTGTAGCTCCATAGTCATAGGTGACCATTCACTATTGTGAGTCGTTACGTGCAAGCGTTTCAAGTCTTTGAAATTTTCAAACGCACGTGCAGGTATCTGACGTATCTTGCACTTATCTATGATGAGATCTCGAAGTTTGCCGAGGTTTACATGTTTTCCTGATGTCTTATCCGTCTGTGCGGTGAGTGTACTTTCGAAGAAAAGGATTTCACTACATTGGACGTGCAGCGATATAACATCATCAAAATGCGTCCGGCTGATGTTCTGTAACAGGTGGTCCAAACTGCTTATCGTTCGGATCTTGCAGAAAAGTACCGCGGTCTCCGACGTTTCCGTCTCGGAGCTGCGGTAGGCGCACTCGTGCGGCATTTCCGTCGCGGTGCTCCTTTCGGCGACATAGCAGTAGAATAACACGTACACTACAATACAATTGAATTTTCGCGCGAGTCCATTCACGACAGTTTGTTTTATTGGCATTTTACGTGTGTATACGAGCTGCGGTGCGGCATTGAGGTCGGCAGTGCCATTTATAATGAGGCGAGATGGTTGATCGCGTCATAAATATTCACAGTGTAAGAACGACATCGCGAGTCGCGTGGCATGATAGCGGAGTTCGCGGTTGCGACGGGCGTATAGTACGTTCGACGGCTGCCCACCGACTGAACGGCGCTACGTAGCTCCGCCCTACGACGCCGACGCCCCGCCGCCGCCACCCGCCCGGCGTCCAAAGAAACTTCATCTCATAGGTATTATCAAGGGTGCATAAGCCTTTGAATTATTCCCGTGCGGTTGTACAGAGCGTTCATTATAAACAAACTCTAATAAACTCGCATCGAATTAAAGTTTTCGAATAATATTTTACTTTTGTTTACTGTTCAGACACATGTATTATGGGAAAACTGCAGTAAAATAAGTCGGATAAAAATATTATTAGGTGATTGTTAAGAATATACCTACTATATTATATCTATTTGAAGGTGGTAGAACCCGTGTGGTTCGACCGGGAAAGTACCACCGCCACACCTATTTCTACCGTGAAGCATTTTTTGCGTTTCGATGAAACTATGAAAGGGTGTGGTTGCCTGCACACTTTTATATGAGGCGCCTCTCATAGTCCTCGGGAGTAGCAACGCATCTGTGATTGACTTCAGATAGAACCCATGTTCTGTATGAAGTTGATTACAGATGTCGATGACCGGAGTGACCACTTACTATCAGGTGGACTGAATGCACGTTTGCTACTTCAGTCAGATAAAAAAAGAGTGCCTTTGCAAGAGAACTACCTTTGCATTTATAGTCAATTGAAAAATCTCTTTTGTATGATTTTCTTTTTTGTGCATAAATTAATTAAATAATAAAAAATAAAAATAGCAAGCATGCAGCTCACCTGATGGTGACCACGGCCGTTCATGGATATCTGTATTGAACCTGAGGACTAAGTTAAATCGTTTCAGATACGTGGGTATCACTTTTTCAGACTAGAAGTGAAACTACTAAAGATTTTACCATTTTTTACGTTCGTACGAATACAATTTTATATCAATTATTAGGTCACAAAAATGGAACGTCTAATATGCTAAGGTTGTATGTAGCAGCAGTGTTTGTCTGATTTGGAAGGTATAGTAAGGCTCGTCTTATGAGTGACTAAGTTCAAAGTATGATTTCATCACATTAATAATTTCAACATTTCTAATACTGACTAATTCAAAATGTCCTGAGGCTCTTACTGAACCTTTGGCGCCGTAATTCTAAGAATTTACTAAAATATAGTTTTTAATCGAAATGGTTGAAATTACTATTACCTACTTTGATATAAGCTGATGTAAAATATATATAACCTCAACCTCAATAAATTAAATTTTATTTTGTTAAGATAAATAATTCGAAAAAATATTTACTACAAAAGTCTTATAAGTATTTTTATTTGCGCATTATTGTTTGTTATTTCTCACACATCCATTACAGAGTAAAGATATTTTATTGACCAGGTAGCATTTAAACCATATAACGGGACTGTTAGATATCTTTGTTAACAAAAAATGTTTTATCTTATTCAATATAGCATATTTATAAAACTTATTATACATAAATATAATCAATGGGCACTCCTATCCATACATTAATTATGATTAAGCCAAATCTTACTCTCCACTGTGGTCGCAATATTCGGAAAAAAGGGAACAGAAGTTTTCGCTTCACGAATTTATATAAACATTAGCAAGTACAGCAATAATTTTGCAGGAAAAATGATGATAAAAAATTCCTTATTTCAGAGTCGCAAATGTCACATTTATTTCGTTTTTAATTCGCGCTCTCACTTTCGCGAAAAAACAAGAAACTCGAAACGTGGCTGTTAAATATGTAACATCACTTAGCACTTGAAACATTTTCGTCCTTGGTTCGGTAATATGTGAATAAAAAGGGGCTAATATCGTCATATCGCGAGCACCTGTTGAAAAACTTGGTGGAACTTTTTACTCTCGCGAAAATGAGATAAAAGCCTTGCGAATAGTTTTCTGGGGCAACACATGCCGCTAAAGTTAACGACTCACTTATGTTATGGACGAGGATCGTAGCTTAAGTATGCATCGCTGAAAATTTTCCACCTATGGCCACTTGGAAACTTCTTTGTACGTTAGGTACTCATACGTGTATTCTAAGTTTTGTTTGGCGCTTGCGTAGTCTCGCAACTTGTGTCAATCACCACTAATCTACGAAGTCAAGCAAAATCAGGTGCGGTCGGAATTTGTATCGGTGATTCTTCTCTTTCGCTAGCTATGTCAAACCTTTGCTTTCCACTTAAGCAACTGCAGTCATTAAACACTACTTACTACTACATTAAACGAAACTAGTCACCCGTCGCATCGGTCGAAATCCAACCGTAATTTAAATTAAAAAACTAAACTTCATATTGTCCAAAGTAGTACGAATATTTCTCAAATTCAAATAAAATGTAATAATTTTCAAGTAATTTTGAACGCACCCGTTAAATATAAAACGAGGTTTAATTAGCTAAACCGCAATTAAAAGCAATAGCGGGTATTTTGACAAAGACACTGACATTTCTGGAGTTATGTTTTCGTAGTAAGATATTGAATGTTCTATTTAGTTTTTTATGTATGTGTTGGTTACAAATGCACGGTAGTGTGTGCAATGTGTTTTTATTTGATTTTATGTATGTTATATGCATTATTTCACATTCACATAACATTCTGCACTCCTTCTCTACGTCATTTTAACTGTGCTAAATTTTATACTAATCCGTCCGCGGCATATTACTTAAAAATGCACCACAATTTTTGCTTCACGTATTAATATACAAAATATAGATTCCGATGGTTCAAGAGGGCTGTTTGATAACATTTAAATGGATTGAATTCTGAATTGTGACTACCTCCACCAATATGCTTTGAAACAACTTGTACAAGCCCCTAGTTGTGAAGAGAAATCTTTGATCAATTGTAGAGCATAAAAGAATTTCAACTATTATTACATACCTATACTAAAGAAACAATCTACATCATTTTCTAAAAAATGGTCGACTCATTTTAAAGTTCAGTTAGAACTTATCCAAGTCTCATTATACGCAAATAATCTAATATAAATAGTTCTCAAAAAACTCATCCCATCCAGAGCTTGTAGAGATTATCAGGCCTATTATCTTCAAACAAAAACTATGTACCGTATGGACCGGATCTCCTATGATCACCGGGCACTACCATTTCAACCTATAAATAATTCAATACGTCGTAAAAACTCGCCTACAACGTAATTCAAAGCTAACACGTAATTACTAAGAGCATACCTGAACTGACTGTGAATAGGGTTACCACATGGTGCGTATTTCACGAGACTATAATATTATCACCTAAAATTCCAGTTAGTTCTTCTAACATTGTAGTAAAGTATTAACTATAGAAATCGATTAAGAAAACTTTTCATAGTAGTTGAGTGGTAAGCGAATGTTATAATAAGAAGTAAAGTTATTAGCTAACCGGTTTTCATGGCTTTTTCATATATTTTATTGTAAATGATATGGTATACATATATTTTTACTGTGAAAATTTTACCGTCGAACCAAAATAGGTGCTACAATATTTTTTCTTCGCAAAAAATAAGCTCATTTTTACAAAAAAACTATATATTTTTTGTAGCAAATCTGTTAAAATTCAACAGCTTTATTACTAGAAAGATATTATTTCACCTACTAGAGAAAAACAAAATATTTTAACAATAATCACCACAACTATTCACTTTATTCGATGAAGATACCTAAAATAGAATGTAACAGCTTATTGACAAATGTGAAGTGTTATGAGTATCGTTAATGTAAATATTGTCCCGATATTCAAACTGCCATGGCAACCCTTAAAAACTGCCGGGAGAAGAGTTTACGTAATAATCGAGCATGTGTAATTGAGCTATGTGGGCATGGGCAAACAAGTACACAGTAATTTGTGGCTACATGCCTCGGACCACCCAACGGCCGAGCTTAAGGTGTCCACCATGAGTTGTGAAGATAAACTTCGTCTTGTCGTATGCAGATTGCGGTGTACATGCCTTGTAATTAAGTTTATTTCAACAATCACATATCATTTTTAAATCTAATATTTTATTGGATTAAATACGTGTTAGCATAGCAAGAAGAAACCTTTGCTCGATATTGTATTACAAATAAAACGGGTCACCTGCGACTCGGAGTCGAGCACGAAGGGTTCCGTACCATTATCTACAAAAAGTGGTAAATCTCATTTTTTTGTATGTGACACGCTAAAGTAAGCAACTCTTTCGCGTGTTTTGATTTAGCAAAAAAAACATCTTTGTTCTATGGGAGCCCCGTCAAATATTTATTTTATTTTGTTTTTAGTATATGTAGGTATAGCAGCAACAGAAATACTTAAACGTTGAATTTAACTATCACGTTCATGAGTTTAAGCCTGGTGACATACAGACGGACAGCAAAGTCTTAATAATAATAATAGACTTCCGTTTTTACTTTTACGGGACCCTAAAACAGGAACTTTTATTATTTAGGTAAATAAGATTTTTCGTCACGCTATATTCTGTCTCATAGCAGTAGTATTGAGCACAGCTGTGTTCTGATTTGAAGGTTGTAGAACAAAACATACGAGTCAATCTAGCTAAGTCATTTGACGAAGCAACGTGTCTATAGACAGGACTTGATATCAGCCTACCTGTGACTCAGTGGGTATAGATATCCACGGAGAGTGGCAACTTACAATCAAATGGACTGCATGTCCGATTGCTAACTCTTTATTGTAAATATAAATACATAAAAAATATACGTGACAAATGGATGACCTCTCTCTATTTTCTTCTTGGGAAGTCGGTTAAAAAAGAGAACTTAAATTTAAAAGATTATTAAAAGACAAAAGTGAGGGAAAGGAGAAGAAAGACAGTTAATAAACAAATTCAACAGTTAAAATGTAAACGTTTTTTTGGAAATTAAATAAATCCAAACATTAGATTAGGAAATAACACATCACACGCGGTCCTGTTTTCGATGGATATTTACTAGTGAGAATTACGAATGAGAGCTTTAGAAAATAGGTACGCTGTAATCGGACCCTATCAGTTAATAAACTTCGTAAGGGTTTCAAATAATTCGACGCTCAAAGGATCGTAAACACTAAATACTAGTTAATTCGCATCAACCCATTATTGGCCCACTGCTGGGCACGGGTCTTCTCCCAGAATGAGAGAGTTTAGGCCATAGTCCACCGCGCTGGCCAAGTGCGAATTGGTGGACCTAGTTAATTATACGTAATAAAATATGGTTATATTCTGTTCCTTACAAAAAATACATCCTAATATTATCTTATTTAAAATCGGTATCTCCGGAATATTATTCATATTATATTTTATGTTCAAATTAGTAACTACATTTTCGTACACGTCAGCAAGAATTACTCTTAGCTTTATGGTTTTAAACGTGTGAACAAGAGTGGACGTTTTGTGAATTTCTTTTGCATTAAATACAAAAAATGTTATATAATGGCAATATGCAAAATTGTAGCGTAACTTTAATTTAAAATATATTTGCTCGTGTTATAAAATGCATAAAATGTCGCTCCTGTTTTTAAAAAATATGTTTTATAATTGGTACGGAAATACACATATTTTTATAAGAATCTTTCCTGAGCTTTGAATCCACTGAGCTATTTTATTTATGTTTATTATACTATCCATACTGTTAAATTACAGATTCCTCCGCCCCTAGCAATAATCACCTCGTTAGCACAAAATAGTGACGTGATACAAGTTATCGATAATACATTGTTTATCGATAACTTGTAACGCGTATCAACCATAATCATCTATAATCTTACTCAAACGTATAGTTATATATCGCTCCGAAAATACGATTAGAAAGTCGTCGTCAACCCATTATTGTCCCGCTGCTGGGCACGGGTCTTCTCTCAGAATGAGAGAGTTTTTGGCCATAGTCCACCGCGTTGGCCAAGTGCGAATTGGTGGATTAGAAAGTAACACTGGGGTATTAAATATTACTATTTGCATTAAATGGAAGAAGAAGAAAATGCAAAGGCAAAAGCACATAAGCTTCATCTTGATTTCTATAATTGATAGTAATTTTAACGACAAAAAACTTTAAAGGATTTAATGTTTTTTTAATAAACGAATCAACTGAATATTTATATGGGTATTATAGTACTAAGGCAATGTCTTTATTGATGAAGAAGTGAAAACATAGTAGGTACTCAAAAAATGTTATGCTGTAAAATATGTTTAGATAATGTTACTAACAATAACAGTCAGTGATAGGCAGAGGCACAAAATATAGACGCTATTTTATGCATAATGATCCCTTATTATTGAAATTTATTATAATATCGATAAAATTTTCCTATGTCAAACACTGTTAAATGTATAAAAAAGGTTAAATCGTATGCAAATTAATGTTTCGCGTACTAAAACGTAATTTTTGCCATAAAATGAGAACAGCTTTATGAATAGAAAATCACAGAGAGATATTGAGGGCGCCTCAGCGACGTCGCTCATCCCTTTGAATAAAAACAAGTTATCTCTTTAAACAGGTTATTTTTAAACAATTCGGTATGTAGCCCTAAAAATTGAAAAAATATAATAATTATTATTACATAACGTACTAATACTAATAAAGAGAGAAAATATTTAAAGCGGACAATTAAGGCATATATAATCACCAGGTAAAAATAAAACAGAATATGTAATCTACTCATAATTATCATTGTCTCTTAAATACTAAATAATTATATTTCTTTATTAGGTATGTACTTCTTTTACTCTTATGGCGACATAAAAAGCCTTACATTGTTTCCCTGTTAAATTTAGTAAATCATGAAACGTTTTAATATTTTATTTCCAGTTCTGTGCAATGGCGGTTATAAGCAAAAAAGCTTTCCGTGTGTTATCATTTTTTTGCTATGTTATTAGACGGAGACCCAAACTTTGATGCTATGGCCCGTTACGTCACACCCTCATGCTCAGGGTCCCACAAAACAGTATGCATTTTTAAATACTACGCAGGTTTATACCCAAAGACGATGAGTTCTTTCTTCTAAACAAACTTGAAAAGACAATTTTTTCATCTCTCTACAGCAATGTTTTCCAAGTTTTATAGGTATAACTTGGAGATATATTGAAATTATTTACATAAATTAATTTTGTATATTCTTATTTATTTTTGTTTAAGAATAAAGTTAATACAGTGAAACAAGATGAAGTTTACCCAATGATAGGACTAGGATGTTAGGACTGGTCGTTTATCGACTGATCTGTTAAGAATGTGGTATTCTCTCGAAGTTCACGGTTCAAATCCCAGACACGCACTACAGATATTTGCAACACAATGTGCGTAATAAAAATTAATTAATTAATAATTAATTATTACTGTTTTAAAATGAAGAAAAACATTGTGAGAAAACCTACAGCTCTGAGCGTTCTTTAAAAATAAAAGTTTTCATACGTTTGTTAAGTCACCCAATTTGCAATTGGGCAGGGCGGGCATGTCCTAAAACCCCCATTCCGGGCACGAGCCCAGCAGTGGGACAATAATGGGTTGACGATATAACGCGAGTGCCAAAACTGTTTTGATACTGTTCGGCAACTATTTAGTAGCATATCCAATTATGCATTTATACAGAGTAAACAATGGTTCACAGATTTTGCAAATAACTTCAAACATGTATCAAGTCTATCAGATTAACAAATTGACTACTCCTAGCGGCAGTAGCTTACGCAACTTGTTCATTAGCTTAAGCGACATGATGCTTTAGAAACTGTCGTTTGAGAGGAAGTATTGAATGGACAGTCAGCCTTAGAATGCTACCGTCCACAGACATCATATACTCTAAAGATTGAACGTGGTAGTGAATACTAGGTCGATGCGAAGACAAGTGTATTTTCATTATCACTATAAAATAGTTTAGATACTAAAGTAATTAAACAACTAATATACCTCATCTAAAATGTTTAAACCACTGGACAGCGGAGGGTTCATAAACTGGGACAATAATGGAACATAGTTATGAGTAGTATTCTGTGGAATAGGGCTTTATCTAGGATAGTACATGACCTAACAATTTCACAACTATTTCATACCTAAGGGATATATATTTACAAGTAGCTAAATTGGTATAAGGATTATAATAAGAGTAACGTTGTGGTCCTCAGTGACTTTTTATCATAAGATACTGTAAATTTACTATTTATATTGATGTGTTACATAATTATACCATAACTACTTACTAATGGGAGGAGCTCTGGTGTTAAGTAAATCCACGGTAATAGTATCTACAGTATTCTAACTTCTTACAAACGCACGAAACGCAAGTTGTACCTACGCGCCACGATTTCGGTATGCACTCGGTACCCAACAGCTAGCGAATGTGCCGAGCGGGCGATGTGACGTTTTTTAAGCAGTGGATCTTTTTATTTAAATAATAATGTAGCGAAGAGAAGTTGTAAACTATATTAGGCTGTTTTTGATTGCTTTAATTGTGCATAAACACGTCCAGTGTTAATAATTTTTATTTTGGTTGGTAAAATATTATTCAGTGAGTGTGTTTATAACTATTATTTGTGTACGATTTATTATTAAGTGTCTCGAATATTAAAAGAACGCGTTGTTTTTTACCTTAATGTACTGAATAAAATACATAATATGTAAGAAATAAAGTCAAGTATACAGATGTATTAAAATACCTACTTTAGGCGAGTAGCCCTAACGCGAGCTCTCGTCCAGCGCGTCTGTAGGTATAAAATTCAAGGACACGACAGAGTTAGACTACTGTATGATATTAATACTGTGGTAAATCTTAACAGGTAAAGGAATGCAACTTTTCTTTTATCTGATTGAAGTAGCAAACGAGCATGAAATCCACCTAAGTGGTCACTGCCGCCCATGGACACCTGTAAGCAACTTCATATAGAACATTATTCTATCTAAAATGACGCGTTGCTATTCCCGAGGTCTAGGATGGTCGCGTCATATAAAAGTGTGCCGGCAACCACACCCTTCCATCAAAACACAAAAAAATGCTTCACGTTAGAAATAGGTGTGGCGGTGGTACGTCCCCGGTCGAACTGAGTCTACCACGTGGCAACTGGGACATTTTAATGAAATTACAAATAACTTACATTTTAACCTCTTTCCGTGTGAATCTTTGTCTTAAATATTTTAGTGGGTATGAGACTATCCCCTTTGTTTACACAGACCTCATCAAGATGAAAAATTAAATTTTGTGTCACTGCAATGACACGTAACGTGTGAGGATCAATCCTTCGACAAATTTAAATAAGAACTCATCAACTCACCTATGCACTTTGGATCGAAGCAATAACAATCAGTTTTCTTTAGCAATAGGTTTGTCATCAGCAAATACATCATCATTTGTAGAATAAACACGGTGTAAATTGATGTTGGGAGCATCCAGTAAATTAACGTAGAGACGAGATGAACGGAATCCGAAGTCATTAGTCATGTTCAAATGATAATCTCTGAATAACACCGTATGTCACTCGTCTAGTTTAAGCTTCCCGTTATAATAAATGTTTTTCTAGGAATTAGTCCAAAGGGCGTTGAAATGTCTTCTCTAAATCAAATCTATCTCATTGTATTATTATTTCATTTGGTATATTTCACACCATACGTAGTGAGATTAGTTATATAAAAATTAAAAGTAGTTAAATATATATAATATATTCAGTTATCACTTTATATCACACAGAAATTTTATTTCATTTCTTCGTTAACTTTCAAAACAATTTAACATTTATTTTCTATTTCACTTTTTCCTATTGCATTTCTAAAACCACTCTAACTGCATTAGAATCCGTGCGACAGTGGTGCTTTACTAAATACTGTGCGTAGAAACCTACCACCGACTTTCAAACTCCCATTACACTCACCATTTTAGTATCAACAATACTTAATATACCTACTTTAAAGGTATACATTTGCTAACACTGCACATAAAAGAAGAAGGGTGTGGTTGCCGGCACACTTTTACATGAGGCGACCATCATAATCCTTGGGACTAGCAACGCATCTGTGATTAACTTCAGATGGAACCCATGTTTTATATGTAGTTAATTACAGATGTCCATGGGCGGCAATGACCACTTACCATCAGGTGGACTGCATGTACAATGTACATTTTGCATGCATGGACAGGCGGAACTTGGTGGACCTAAATAATTTTACAATTACTGTACACCTACATCATGTACCATGTTCTTGCGAAATAAAATATTTGTATTTGTATTTACATGTTTGCTACTTCAGTCAGATAAAAAACAAGGTTTTAACAGACGTATATGTAATATCTAATGAAATTATTCATCAGTATGCAAACCTACGAACATAATTTAAACCAATGTATGCTTATGTAAAATTAAACACAGTTTTAAACCACTACATTTCATTATATCACGATTTAAACTGTCCCCACCGGACGATAAAGTCAAATTATACGTTGTGAGCTTATCGTTGTATCGACACTATTTTATCATGTAACAGTTTCATTGCTGTTACATTATTTTATTATTAAAAGTCGTAGAACGCTTTGTGGTTTGACTACGAATGCACCAACGCCACACCTATTTCTTTTTTTTTGTTATGGAAGGGGAAACCTTGAAAAAGTAGAACCAGTGTAGTTTGACCGGGGAAGTACCACTGCCACACCTGTTTCTAGCGTGAAGCATTTCTTGCGTTTCAATGGAAGAGTGTGGTTGCCGGCACGCTTTTATATGAGGCGATCATAGTCCCCGGGAGTAGCATCGCATCTGTTATTGACTTCAGATAGAACCTCATGTTCTGTATGAAGTTGCTTACAGATCTTTATGGGCGGCAGTGACCATTTACCATCAGGTGGACTGCATACTCGTTTGCTACTTCAATCTTATAAAAAGAAGGTACCCTAGGCGATGGGAGCAACGACGGGTCACGTGGGATTTATACTTCACTAAATCCTCACCGGTGGCAGTCCTCAGCGTTGCATGGAGGACTCCAACGGTGCACAACCCGAGTCCTCCAAAAGCGATGCCCCTTTCGGGTTCTTCTCTTACCCGTGTTTCCTATTGTTTACGATGGCAAGCGGCCACACATACCGTTGTCCTTCCCAGGGTCTTGACTGGACGGTTCGAGTTCTCTTACCAATCCCAGAAGACTCTTTTAGCCGTCTCTTACTTTGCCATTTCCTTTTATAAGAGGTAACCACTTTAGTCCTCGGGTGTAGCAACGTACCTGTGATTGACTTTAAATGTAACCTTTGAAGATTTGAAGTTACACGTCCATGGGCGGTATTTACCACCTACCATCAGGTGGATTAATTCTCGTTTGCTACTTTAATCTTACTCCTAAAAACATTACAACAGCTGAGTGTTCCAACATTTTTATATAAAATACTAGAAAAGAATAAGACAGAAAGTCAAAACACTTGGGTAGCAAAACACAGAATAAAAGTCAACAAAATCTCGACAAAGCCAGATATTCAATAATAAATTTACATTCAATCTGTTGTGATGTATTATTTACAAATAAATATGTAACAATGTGTTTATATAGTGAACGCGAAATTTAAGTACAATGTGTAACCCACATAGAATGATTGGCAAATACGATTTTAGATTTCATGTTAAAATATGTATAAACAACTAACATATTAAACATTTATACAAACTCATGTGGTTTCTTTCATAATTTTCAAAATTAAATATAATGTACAAATTTTAATGTATTCAACTATCATACATAATTTATGTATTGAAATATTTTTTGTTTAATATATATCTATGTAAAATTTATAGACGATACTGTCGGGTTGTTCACTGCGAAAGTTTGCAAAACTGAATGTTTCTTTCGCAGAGAAGTCTTTAATATTTCAAGTTACATTTAAGTCTACGTATCAATAGTGCTGTACATTAAGAACATCATTTAACATCTTATTAAACTAATTTAAAAATAAATAAATTACTATAAAAACGAATAACCTGGCTGTCTTATCTGAAAATAAAAAAAATAGAACAAAAATCTTGAAACACCTTACAATAGTCTAACAAATGTTTTTTATACATGAACTAGTTGACCCGGCGAACTTCGTTCTGCCTAAAAGTCAAAAATCTAAAACTATCAGTGTTCCTCCACTATATTATGCATGCATTAAACATAAAAACCTTCTTCTTAAATCACTCTATTTCAAAAAACTGCATTAAAACTCGTAGCGTAGTTTTAAAGATCTAAGCATGCATAGAGACAGACAGCGGTAAGCGCCTTTGTTTCAAACCATGTAGTGACACGCTCAAAACATTAACCGCCTCCTCACACAGTCGGGTGATAAAAAACTAAAACCAAATGACCTAGCAAATACATTATGAACATTCAAATGAATGCCAAGAGTGAAAGTGACTAATTAATTCGCCAACATCTAAGGCGCATTCAATGCCTTACAAGTTGATCAAAAGAATCAACAATCGCTGATACTGAAGTTTTGCTATAGTCAATACCTATTCAAATCAAGCAATAGAGATTACTGTAGACAACGCAGCATCACAATGAAATCGTTACCGACGCCGTAGTCTTAAATTAACGACATTAAAACAAGCTTCTCTCATTCAAGATAAGACCTTTGTAAGGGGAGAATAAATTGGGCGGGATTATGCAACAACGATACAGTACTTAAAGTCCGTTAGACTGAATACTGAAAAGATTTTTCTTAAGATATTTTTACGTACAATGATAACCTGAATGAATTACCTAATACTTTATTAACTCTGGATTATACACAAAATATTCCGCTGATTCTATTAAAATATCCTCGTGAGTTACTCAGTGTGCCATGAGACACATCTATAACTTTATCAACGGCAATGGGCTCACAAAATAACGATGATTTTAGGAACAAATCAATCCAATTATTGTGACTTTTCACATACCATACCAAATATGGGAATAAAACCATTCACTTAGTTATTAAAAGTCTTACACGAAGTAAATAAACCTGCAGTACAGTTAGCAAAACTTTACTTTACCGTTCTGAAAGGCATGTGTAGTATATCACTATAACATATAGTCGGTGTTTCGAATGGGGTCGTATCGATATCGATTTACAAGAAAAATGAAACTAAACTGTATTACCACAAAAATAAATATTTCATTGCAAATTTTACGACTCTTATAAGTGGGCGCAATTCTATCAACTTGTTACATAAAACCATCCACATTGTTGGTGTATGATATTCTTAAGGTCCTTACAAAATTGCCCTCTAACTCGAGTCACGTTCCGGCTATTAGTCCACGGTACTTATATTAAAGTTTCATCGAAACGATCAATGGACCACTTTACCGTTTCGCTTGGAAAATATTTTATGAGCGAAGCAAGTCAGCCGTGACTTCTGTGGTTCAGACAGGTGGCTTAAGGCAGATGGCGATTGAAGGCACGAGGTACGAGAAACGTATTGGACGTAGCCACGTTCGAATCGCATTTGATATCAGACTTGAAAGAACTGGAACAAAGCAAGAATTGGAAGATAAAATTTACATTTTGGATAAGGGTTTTCAAAGTTATTACCGTCCCACTTACTTATAGCTGGAAGCGGTTCTTGCGTTTCAGCGGAGGTGTGTGGTTGACGGTGCACCTTAATATGACGCGATCATTCTAGTCCTTGGGAGTCCTTGGGAGCAGCGCATCTGTAATTGACTTCTGATAAAAAACCGTTGTTTTGCATGAATTTGCACATACATAGATGCCCATGGATATCATTGGCCATTCAACTTTAGGTGAGCTACATGCTCGTTTGTTACTTCAATTTCAGAAAAAGAAATAAAATGAAAATTATAAAGAAAACGATGCACCTCTAATTATTTTCAATTGGGTAAAATCATGAAAGGCTTTATTTAGTAAGCTGCACTTAAATAGGTGGTTGAAGAATTTTCGCAGTCTTACAGTAAATGCCAGTAAATCGTGCGTTAAATGCTCATTTTTTATGTTTATTGAATATATGTTTATAGTATAATAAAATTCCATGTAAAATTATACAAAAAGAGTATTTTTTTTGACAACTTTTTGCTAACTTACCTATTTCCGATTTCAAAACAACCGTCCAACTTTCAGTGACATAAACGTATCAAATCAACTGTGAGTTAATTAAAGCTATAGCAAGCTTCCTGACTGCGCCTTGATGTACCGACCGCTGGTCACTCAATCATGAGCACTAAGTACCTACTCGAAAGGGCGAGCGTAATTGATATCGAGATTTGTTCCATACATACACTTTTTTGATATCAGTTTTATCGGTTGATACAAACTTATAGACATACCTACTAAGTATTAAAATTTTCTTATATATGTTGCTGATATCGGCTCTTGAAACAAACTTATACATACATACTAAATAGTACTATTTTGTAAAGTAATGCTACACTACTGATTTGAGACGGATTGATTAAAATATATTTGTTTTCTATTTATATGACAATGAAGTGGTATATGCCAACCATAGACGTCAACAACAAACTTCAGAGAGAGCAGGTGTTCTAACGGAAGTCAAGTCAATCACAGACGCGCTGCCATTTTAGTTGACTACGATTTTTGCCTCATATATATGTAAGCCAGCAATCACAGTCTTTCACCGAAATGAAAAAAAGATGAAGCAAGAAATAGGTGTAGTACCCCGGTTGGACTATTCTAATTTTATAATTAATTAGCTGGATATCCATGGTTCTCTACACGATATAAGTGCCACGAAAAGAGTGCATTACATACTTTTTTTATCTTACTGAAGTAGCTTACTACTTCAGTCACATAAAAAAAAAACAAACGAGCATGCAATCCACCTGAAGGTGGTCACTGCCGCCCATGGACATCTGTAATCAACTTTATGCAGAACATGGGTTCCTTCTGAAGTAAATCACAGATATGTTGCTACTCCTGAGGACGATGATGGTCGCCTCATGTGAAAGTGTGCCGGAAACCACACCCTTCTATCGAAACGCCAGAAATGTTTCCCGCTAGAAATAGGTGTGGCGGTGGTACAAAATATCGAAATAACAGTAGCCTATAGACTAAGTTATATAGGCTACATCTATGTAAAATTTCATATAAATCAAATCAGTGTTTCTTGCATGATGGAGTAACAAATTGACATACAACATGCCATTTTTATATATAAGTATAGATAAAATTAAATGTAGTTTATGTTCAAAGCACCTTTTCAAGTTTTTTACGAGTATACTTTTCTATTACATTATTATATAATAATATAGGTTGGAGATTTCCTCTTCATTCTAAAGGGGTGCTTTATGCTTTACGTTGCAATGCGAGTGGTCACTCAATCGATCATGAGGTCATTTCAAAGGAAAATTGCTCCTTTTATTGAGCGCTCTCGGTACTCACTAACTCGGGAAAATATAACGTGAATTCCTATTAAAAAAAAGATATATAACACTGATATCTATCATACTATGTGTGATAAGCATAGTTTATTACGGCTTTATGTTTTTAATCTTCACTTTTTTTGTTTATTTTGCATCTACTCTTACGTATGACTATACCTATCATATTTGGCACGGTAATGAGTGCCTTAAGTGCCTTTTGAAGGTTTCCCCCTCGAGAACGAAAAATAAAATAAAAGAAAGTATCACCGCACACGGGCTACTCGCGGCGGCCAGAAACGCCGCCTTTGGCATATTTCTTATAGTTTCTATAAACTTTGTATATGTAGATTCATTGCACACGGTGAACGCTTCTAGCTTCTAGTGGGAGCGTTTGTGGCCACCGCGAGTGGCCCGTGTGCGAAGACACTTAGTGTTAATTTTTAACATAAATTTTGTGTGCAACAAATTCCAGCGAAACCCGACTAGTGGTTTCTGGGAGAGTAGCAAAAGCACTTTTGTTACTCAACCAGAGTAACAAAACTACATACCGTGACTCAAAAAAGTATTTGTACACCTCATTTTTTACCAAAAACTTCAATTAGACGAATGTCAGGTGAACAAAATTTGGGTGGTTAGTACTTAACGAAGCATAAAAACGTTGTGTATGTATATTTACTTTTAATAAAGAGTAAAAAAAATGTTACTAAAAAAAAACAAGAATTGAGCGGTCAAAAAAGTATTTGTACACTTACGTGTATATCTTTAAACTATCGAAAAAAGTATTTAATGAAGACAAAGCGTCCTTAAATGTTTCATAAACCTTTTTTAGACTATTCTTCGATTATTTAATTACCAATTCAGTTTAGAATGAATATAAAAATCAAAAAAAGTAAAATATGTAAGTCTCGGCGTTATTGCGTTATTATTTTTCGGAAACAAGGAAAAAAATGTCAGAAAAATGTTCAAGAGCTGCAAAACGACAAAACTACTAGCTGAAGTTAAATGTCATGACAATACAGTACAATGTAAAAAAACGAAAGAATGGCTCATACAAATGTAAAACGAAACCCGATCAAATCAACCGAAGATACTTATGACGAGAGAGTGCCGTACTACCATTAGAGAAGCATCAGAAAAACCGTTTTCCAGTACTCAAACGCTAGTCAATCACATCGCATCAACATCTAGCAAGTCCGTATGATCACAAACTGTATATAATGTTTTGCACTCAACCAAAAATATAAAAAGAAATCGTTTGGTGAAAACCGATTGCTGAGTTGCAACTCCAAAATAACGGTTAATCATGGTGGACGGAACGTTACGTTTTGAGCCTGTATGCCATACGATGGCATTGAAATGCTTGTTTTTTTCGAAGGGAATATAAATGCATGTAAATATATCGAAGTGTAGCGCGATAATTTAAATGAAAGTGCAGTCAAATTATGCCTTTGTGGTCAATATCACTTTCAGCATAACAATGACACTAAGCACACTGCACGAATAATAAGAGAATAGTTACTCTATAAAATTACCTATCAGTTAGGTATACCACCACACTCTGGATAGTTGATTGATACCACATACCACCAGTCTCCGGATATTAATCCTATTGAAAATCTTGGGCATAATTTAGATATAAAAGTGCACAACAGAAAAATCTCAAATATACTTAATCAGCAACACACAGTGGGAATAATACCTGACCACCGATCTTTAAAATTGGATGAATCCATGCCTAAAAGATAACAAGCTATTATTGATGCTAGAGACATGCATATTTCATTTCAATTATAATGTCGGGTTTAAAATTTTCATGTTTTACAAGGTTGTCGTAATTGTACAAATACTTTTTTGACCACTCAATTCTTGTTTCTTTCGTATAATTTTTTTATAACTCTTTATTAAAAATAAATACATATACACAATGTTTTTATACTTTGTGAAGTACTTACCGCCCAAATTTCGTTCATATAACTTTCGTTTGATTAAAGTTATGGTTAAAAAACGAGGTGTACAAATACTTTTTTGACCCACTGTATATCTTTAGAAACTTTCAAATATTTACACTCACGCTTTCTACACTCATAACCCCACACTAGGATTTTCTCTTGTGTCGTGGGTACCATGGACACACACAAAGAGGAATACACAAACACCTAGACCTAGAACAGGAATCTAAACTTATCAATCAGATACCTGCCAGACAGGGAATCGCATCCGGGACCCATTGCGCGTCAGATCGGTATGGTAACCGCTCAGCCACGCAGGTGCATTATATTTATTTATATTATATTTATTTATTTATAAGATTTATAATTATTATAACAATTTCGCATATTCAGAGGTAATCCGAAACTACAATGAAAGGCATATAACAATGAAATAAAATTAAAAAGGATATCAAACGGTGAAATTCAGTTCAAAACATTATCGCTAGCATTCAAACGCGGTAAACTCTTAACTAGGTGGAGGATAGCGTAGTTAAACAGTTAGCTCGAGATCCTCAAACGGCTTTATCTGGATCAAGTCCATAACAAATCTCTCGCTAATAGAGAATGTTCAACCCATCACACGTACTCATCTTGACCCCTTTTAATAACGTAGCTAGGTAGTTAATTAGACACAATATTAAAAGAACAAAAATATTGACTGTTTATTTTATTTAAAATCTGTACCCACTACATGTAAAACACTAAAATATAAATTTTAATTTATTATAAGGTGCTGGTCCTCGTTCAAACAGTTTGACAAAATTTACATACATACAAGTACATATGCTCGATAAAATATAAGACTCTTCATGACGGAGTTCGTTAAAAGAGCTAAAAGATCTAGTGGATATGGCTACTAAGCGCAAAAATAATAGTAAATATATCTATGAAAGTAAGTGTTTTTTACCTTTACATTAAATTACACACATTGAATATTTTACCGTAAATTCATGGAATGACAAATAATAAGAAACATTATTTATTATATTATTAGAAATTAATTATCACTGTTTTTCGGTGAAGGAAACATCGTGAGGTAAACTACACTCGAGAACTACTATTCGAGAATTCTTTAAAAAAAAGTTCTCAGAGGTGTGTGAAGTCCTCCAATTCGCACTTGTGCGGTAGACTATGGCCAAGTGCAAAAACCTCTCTTATTCTGAGAGAAGACCCGTGCCCAGCAGTGGCACAATATTGGGTTATTCCCGAAGAAACATTTCTCACTCTCATCGTACATATTTGAAATTTTAGTTTGATGTATTTCGTGACCAAATTTTCCTACTAAGTAATACTGAAAAATATTCCTTAAAATTCATGTTTACAAAATGTAGAGCTCTTATAAATAGAACATTTACAGACGCGTCGTAGCTTGAGACAAAAACAACATTTCTGTTCAAAAATATACGTGAAAAGGCGCTAAAATAAAATCCCGACCCTAGAAAAATATCGCTTTATATGACACTTGATACTCTTATTTTTTATGGATGCATCAGAAGCCCCCTATTACATTTTGGATCCATAAAATTTGTGCGCCCTAGCCCTTAGTCTCCTTAAGCTCTTAAAATAAGTTGAAAGCTTATTTTATTTGCATATTTTTCATTATATTTGCTGAACAGTATATACTTTGGAATGTTAAAGTTTGGAAATAAATGCATTAAAGTATTTCATTTTTGTTGAATTTAAAACTACGATCATTTCGACATATTTTATATCTTTGACTCAAAGTGCTTAAAATTACCGGTTAAAATCACGCAGTTCCATAAGTAAGCACATACAAAATTGCATGATTGCTACATCTACGAGATGAGCCATAATCGGTCGTCACTTTTCGAATCTTTCAGCGAATGCGCAATTTATGAACGTTGAACAAAAAGCTGAGGGTGACGTTGCCTCAAGGCAGACACTTAGGGTGGCTTCCATATACCCCCAACAAATAAGTTTATGCAATAGTCTAATACACATTCATAAAGGGAGCCATCTTTAGGTTAATTGCTGAATCGTTTATGGATATAGCCATCCATGGGGCATTTATGGTGTTTTTGTCGTTCTGTCAGCGGCAGCCTGTTTGTGTATGTAGATTTCCATGGCTTATCACACGGTCGGTTTGCGCAGTTGCACTATTCCCCATATCTTTGATAGTCGATATCATGGTGTTTGGTTTTGACGTGATCTTCAGTGTGCAATGAACCATGTTCTACGTTTAAAATGGTTATGATTTTATTTCTATTCATGTCTGTGAAAATTAGTGTGGGTATTTTTCCTGTTGGATCTTATGCAATTGAAGTTATTTATCTTTTTCTTTTTATTTTTTATCATCATATGCAATACAGTATTGTGTAGTACTGCAATCAAAGGCGCTAGCTTAAAGGAACGTTCAAGGCTTAAACTATTATCATTCTTTCTTATGATTCAAAGCATGCACATCCAATTTGTCTGAAACAATGCCTCTACGCCGTTGTTCCCAACGATACTTAAGTTTTACTGTATGCAAATCGTTTGCAGACTGTTTGCCGAGGATTGTTATTTCTTGATAGCGTCTCTGGCAATCTACAAGTTCAATCACGAAGACGATGCAGTAGGTACTTCGAACAACATTCGATGTTATGGTTCTGATTTAATAACAGTTAGAGTTAGTAAACTAAGCTCATTCGACGATAGAAATGGTCATAGGTATATAATTGTAATTTATAATAATGGCTTATAATTTTTATTTGTAATTTGTAGTTTAACCTATTCTTTTAAAATTTTGTAAAAAAAATATTGTTTTTATAGTAATTTGCATTGTACATACTATATAGGGAATTGTTGGTTTTGTTACTTGAAACATTTATATTAACTAGTCACCAATCACAACGGTCGTAATTCGACCGTAATTTAAATTATTTATTCATATTTGTAATAATTGAAATAAATTGTAATAATTTTCAAGTACTTTGAACGCACTCGTTAAAAGTTTAATTAGCTAAGCTGCATTTATATTTTAATACATGTAGCAAAAACTTGTGATTCGTTTTTAAGATACTTGCCGCAGACGGAGGAGTATGAAATTACGCACGGTTACAGTTGATGTAGGGAATTATTGCGCAATGCTAATATGTTTTTCAAATAATGCATAAAATATACACAAAATCAACTAAAACGCATTACACTCAATACTTGCTTTTGGCACATACACAATCATAATAAACGAAAAAGAACATTCTATGTCTTACAATGAAAACACATAACGTCAAAAATGACAGATGTCTTTGTCAAAATACCCGCTATTGCTTTTAAATGCAGCTTAATTATATAAAGCTCCCTTTGCCTTTAACGGGTACGTTCAAAATAACTTAAAAATTATTACAATTTATTTAAATTTGAGAAATATTGATGCTTCTTTGGACAATATGAAGTTTAATGTTTTATTTCAAATTAAGGTCGAATTTCGACCGTTGCGACGGGTGAATCTAACTAAGATTAATCTACTTCGGAATGAAGATTAAACAATTTTTAAACCGTTCACAATACATCGCTTTGTATGTTACGATATGTAATATTACTATGCGGTGACGGGTCATCAAGTTCTCTGCCACTACATACTTCAACTCAAACAATTCGGGACCCAAAACTTGGTATTAACTTTGACATTCAGATAATAACAATTCCTCCATATATCAGTGTGGGTTAGCATGTACCTAATTCTAATGACGTATTTATTAATTGGAGAAACTTAATAATGAGAGAAATTTGATGAAAGATAATGTAAAAAAAGTTAGCTCTCGCCAAACCATTAGTGTCCCACTGCTGGACACGGGTCTTCTCTCAGAATGAGATAGTTTAGGCCATAGTGGACTTCACACACCTCTGAGTACCTTTTTTTTAAAAGAACTGTCGGGTGTGTAGGTTTTCTCACGATGTTTTCTTTCACCGAAAAGCAGTGATAATTTATTTCTAATACGCACATAATTATTTCTTTTAGAAAAATCAGTAGTGCGTGCCTGGGTTAGAACCTTGGACCTCCCGATAGAGAGGGCAAGTTTCAACCATTAGGCTATCACTGCTCTAAAATGTTAGCTCATTTTTCTATTATATCTTAGTCACCATCACTCACGAAATTTTGTTCTTCTGTACCAAGTGTGGTGTAGGCTTAAGACACCTTTGAAAACGTTTTTTACAGAAACTTCAAGCATAAATAATATTGAGTTTCTACATTTCGTCACAAATTAACTAAATTATATTCAATTCGATATAGATGAAGAAGGTGAACTCAAAAGTATAAATATCATAATTTTCTCATCTGCAGACAGAATAAAATGTACCTGTCTCATTTAATGACACAACTTTTATTAAAAAATATCTCCACTTACCTCGTATTACGAAGTGCTCCGTCTAAATATATCAGACAAATTATTTTTATCTTAGGTTTATTCATTTAAGTCTAGGGGAGCCTTAAAAAAGGCTTATTAAGATCATGTTGTGACGCATCAAGAGGCTAAAGAAGAGGCTCTAAAGTCGAGAGGATCGCATCGTTGCGCCAACGAGAACGCACCACTTATATGAAGATCAAAAGCCTTTATTCGTTTACTTAATTAGTCTCGATCATTTACGTCGTCACGTTTTTTAAACTCAGTGATTCTTTAATAAAATATTATATGTATATCTTTAAAAGTCCTGAGCTTCATAGTGGTTTGACGACCCGCGCGGCACAGTGGTTACCATACCGGTCTGACGTGCAAAGTCCCGGGTTCGATTCCCGGCCAGACAAGTATCTGAATGATGAGTTTACATTCCTGTTCTGGGTCTGGGTGTTTGTGTATTCGTCTTGTGTGTGTCCATGGTACCAAAGACATAGAAGAAAATCCTACTGTGGGGCTATGAGTGTAGAAAGCGTGTCTATAGTGTATATGAATAATGGCTAGAATGTTTTGTTTTTTTTTGGAATTTCTAGTAATGTCTTCATAACTTTTGATTTATTTAATAAGTTCATGATTATGAAAGTATACATTTTACAGGAAGTAATGATCCACAAAAAATGAAGTTTCGAGTAATTCTTATACCCGGTATACTTACGATTGTCGGTTTCGAACGAGCTTAAGGAAGAAACTAAGTTATTTGGCAGTTAAATTAAAGCATTTTTATTGGTTTTATTTTACCTGAAATATAAAGATTGTAATTGATTCAATGGACCGATTTTACGATAGTTATTTTCAGATCGGATTCGGATTGATTAATATGCCATACTAGCCGTACGTAAAGTAGAATCGAATCTTCAATTAATGGTTAGTTCATGTTAGCACCGTAATATTTAGTATTTGGTTAATGTATTGTAATACAGTTATAGAAATGAAATCTACTCATACTGTTTAACTGATGCCGGTAAAGGGAAGCTTAGAGATTGATGACGTTCGTATCACCAACCTGCTACTATTTACTAACTTTTACTAATATTAATAAATTATAAAGCTAAAAGTTTTATAATGAGGGATGTATAGATAAACGTGTTTACTCAATCGCGCCAAACTTAGTGTCATACTCATGGTTGTGATAGTGTTGGTGGTAAGTGATTAGAGAATGCCATAATTTATTTAGTTTTCAATTGTGTCGACAGTCCTCTTGAATGCCTATTATTTTATAAAACTGGTTGTTTTGTGTGCTTATTGTTATATTTTTATTAGTACATTTATTTATTAATGCCGTGTGCGTTTGGACTTCTACCACTCCATCTTTCATAGACACGGTAGAAAGCTCCACGTTCAGTCGACAAAATACAGGAGATAGGAATTAGTCTTCCTGTATAATATCAACGCCAACACGAATGGACAATTATCGATCTTATAACAACAAAAAAAACATACCAACCGAATTGATAAGAATTTAATAATAGTAATAATATTGATTAGATTTGAATCGTCCTTTTTGAAATCGGTTAAAAATTACCATACAGTTACAAACTTTTAAAATCCTTTTCATAGCCACACTTTTCCGTTAAGCATAAAATAATAGAATTGCCTCGGTGTTGTGGCGCACTCCTCTAATTGTTTTGGATAAATTAACGAAGTAGTTTCAAAGAGTGGCATCCCTAGGGAGACAGTTTAATTGTATACAACGTGGCCTTTGTTTCTGCTATCTCCAATTGATAAAGGACAATTACGTAATTATTTTCTTCTTTATTTTAGCTAATTGCAAAAGAACCGCTTGCTATTATTTAATGCTTCTTTTGTGGGGTTATTAAGTTATTGCTGTCTTACTCATGGTTTATTAGTCTTACTTCCTGTTCAGTATTTCTGACGGGCCGAAACACTGAATTTTAATTCATTTATTTTTTCATTCATTCATGGTACATCATGTCCTGGTACAGGCGTTTCGACAATGCTTAATAGGATGGTCCCAGCCACGGAATATAGTTTAAGTTCTCTTGTTTGGAAATGTAAAAATACTAAAGTGTCACAGACATGTATATTTTTCCAAAATAAATTAATTTTAATTTGAAATGAATTTTAAATTTGAATTCATTCATTAGAATGATTAAATTGAAATATGAAGTATTTTCACATTAAAATTCACATTCGTGCATAAATACATACGTTTTATTGTGTTGTGGACCCGAGACTGCCGACTTGTGGAGTGGAAAATACATTGGTCTAACCATGCGGCAGGTGAAACCCAGACACCCAAACCCAGACACTTCCTTTCACATAAGAATATTTCATTATTTATTATTAGGTTTTTTATCAGAGTTGTTGAGGGTCGTCAGCGATGGTCAACTAAATAAAGATTCAACTAGTCTCTGTTTTTTTATTTCCTATCCTTAAGTCCTGGTTTACAAAATATTCTAAAATATCAATGTCAAACGACTTTTTAATACTTAACAACATTTTTTATTTTGATTAGAATTTTGTCATGTATCGTTGATGATTTAAATTGTTCCTCTCCATTGACTCGTCGAATATCGTGTTTTATCGTATTTATAATTTCTGTAAACGGTAATTACTTTCTAATCGACCCAAAGTTGTAAAAAATTCTGGAACCCTGTAATTTAAGCCTGGTCAAGGTTGAATGTTTCGAATGAATTTATTTACTACACTGATTCTATACCTTTAATTTTTTAAACGCATATAAATAGAGCATCTTTTTTGATATTTTCACATGGTCTTCCAGTTAACATTTACATTTAGTGTTTACACAGAGCACTTACATTCAGTGCTCCAAATTTGAATAGATCAAGCGGGAACAAAACTAATTTGCGAGTCTAGAGACTCGTGAAATCCGGGAACTGGGAATGTAACGTCGTTTGGGAATTTTCTAATTACGTTTTCAAAGACACCTCGTTTGTTGAACATGTGACGTCCGAGTGAAAAAGGTCACGTCCCCTAAATTGGAAATTTCAGAATCCGACGGAGGACATCTGACCAAAATTTGCCTTTTGATTTTCGTATCAACGAATTTCATTAAACGTTTGTCTCGGGATTGTTAAAACATTGTACAATGTTTTATTCCAACTAATTTATGGGAGTAAATATCCAGCGCTTTGAAATTCATCGTATACCTACCATAATACATTAAAATATTTGCATATTAATATATAGATTATATATATTATATAGATATATAGAAGATTTGTTAGTCTAAATAGACCTTTATTAACACTTACTATGGAGAATAAAATTCTTCTCAAAAGTCATTAAGAAATACTTTTTCGTTAAGTTATTAGCTAGTTATTTTGAGAGAAACATTTAATAAGATATATAATCACGAAATAACAACAGTTACTGTCTTTTAAATATAACATTGCCAACATAAATTATAATTAGTTTAAAAATAACAAAAATACCTGCATAAACTCCGTATATAATAATTTCCTTCGCAGAAAAAAATACAAATTTATGCCATACCATTAAATTCTATGAACCAACTTTGACTCATAAATTCAAATTAATATTCTGTGTACCTTGAAACAAAACAGTGTCATCAATATTTTATTCACACGACAACACGATTTAATTATAAATTTCGGTACAAAGTTCGTCCCTCGGAATTTTCTTCGGAACCTAATTTGGGGGATGGCATCTGCGCAACCCTATTGTAAAATAATTACACCAAAGTAAATTATGCACCCTTTAAACTGCATCAAATTTGAGCAAATAAAGTCGCGTTAAAGTATATATTAAGGAAATGAACTAGTGATGTCCTTAATAAACAAATATGGTATCTGTCGGAGGAAACGTTTAAGATATACCTAATCGTTACATCAATAACATAATTAAAAATTCTGTTGAAGAATATTTTATGTAGATTACGTCGCATTGATAGTACAGTCATAGTCGTATCTCTCAGAATGAGAGTAACACACAAAACAAATGCACAAACACCTAGGCCCAGAACAGGAAACTAAACTCATCATTCAGATACCTGTCTGGTCGGGAATCGATCCCGGACCCATTGCGTGTCAGACCGGTAACCGCTCTGCCACAAGGGTCAAAAACTTCCATTAAAACAATAATTATACAATACCTTGCGCCTTGATAAATATAGGTACATATTTCATCAAGTATATAGTTAGAATATATTGTTGTTCAACAATGTTTAGGTTTCTCGAGCAAAACAGGTTTGTTTGTTTCATTTTTTCCCATCTCTAGAACGAGCCACATGGCGAATGTATAAAAGATAATTTCCTATGAGTGCATTGTGCTCTGCGGCGTAGGGGAAGAAAATATGATATTACGCAGCGTTTTACCACAATGGTTATTACGTGAACTCATAGACGTGGAAAATGCATTAAAATTTGAGTTATGAATAATATTTACCTATACAATTAAAGTAAATAATTTCTAAGTGTCGAAAAAAAAATGATTTTTGAATAAGGTCTGCGGTTATATAATACGTAAGATACACAATATAAGTAAAAATAAAATAATAAATTAATAAATAAGTAGATTTTAAGTAGATAAAATTCAGTAAAATAAGTTTATACACCAACATAATTATATTTAATCACTGTGACAAGACAGAAATAATAAAATCTTGTTATTAATATAAACATTAAATTCATTTCATAATCATACATATTTAATTATTATATTATTCAACTTCGACGAGCAGGTACCATTTGCCAAGACGATTTTACAAAACGAGACATTTAACAAAAACAATACCTAAGCACTTATAAGTAAGAATAAAAAGGGCCATTTAAACGAAGATAAAATTTAAAAAATAACTTAAAATTATATGAAGCAATTTCATACGCATTAACACCGTTTACAGCGTGACATTCATTGTGACACTTCATTGACTGCGCTTTATAATCAGTATTCACGTCCAATAATTGTATGGCAACACGAAATTTACCAATTGCTTACCTTTATTATAAATGTATTAAATAAAATGTCTGTTTCACAGCATCAGTATTTACGCGGCTGGTGTACTACTGTAGCACAGAGTACTATTGGGCATTAGAAATGATGCTGTGATTATTAATTTTCACTACATAGTATAAAACAAAGTCGCTTCGCGCTGTTTGTCCCTGTGTATGTTTAGATCTTTAAACTACGCTACGGATTTTAATGCAGTTTTTTTAGTAGATAAGAGTGATACAAGAGGAAGGTGTTTATGTATAATACATGCATAATATAGTGGAGGAACACTGATAATTTTAGATTTTTGACTGATAATTTAGGCGGAATAAAGTTCGCCGGATTGGCTAGTATAATACTACAAATACGAAAGTTTGTGAAGTATGTGTGTTTGTAACTTTTTCACGCAAAAACTACAAATCACATTTCCCTGAATTATGTAAGTCACTTATCATAAGTACTACACATTTGTTAAGATTATAAAAAACGGTAGGCACTTTTAAGTAAAAAATTTTAAGTAAAAAAAAGAGGCATTAAAAAGAAGATCCATGTGGTAGAATCACTATAGTGTAGCAGTCGACCGAGGAAGTACCACCGCTACACCTATTTCGAGCGTGAAGCATTCTTTTTTGTGTTTCGGTGGAAGGGTGAGGTAGCCGGCACACTTTTATATGAGACGACCTTGATATTCCTCGAGAGTAGCAACGCATCTGTGTGTGATAAAATCAACAAAATTATAATAAAAACTTTTTAACAAAAAATATCTACCGACTTCCATGTCACAAAAAAGTAAAAAATAATTTAAATATATTTTGGTCTAGAACATACTCAGTACTTAGTACATAGTCCTGAAGTCGGTGCTCGACATATTTCGCTGGACGACGGTAACTACGTCCTATATGAGCACCGACTTCAGAACTATGTACTAAGTACTGAGTATGTTCTAGACCAAAATATATTTAAATTATTTTTTACTTTTTTGTGACATGGAAGTCGGTAGATATTTTTTGTTAAAAAGTTTTTATTTTACACTTTTTAGTGACTATATTTTTATGTTTGTATTTAAATAAAGCCTCTAAGTTTGCTTTGTGCATCTACATATTCACAAAAATTAAACATAAAACACTTTTACAATTCATACAAACAGGGCGCCCCCTCTGGAAGTACCCCTCCATCATCAGGGTTGAGGAGTTGAAGGTCAAATTTTTCATCTTATATTGTTGCTTAGTAATCTTATAACATATACGTTAGTACCAGGTGGCTAACTTCTATGGCTCAGGCTTGCAGTACCCTGCATCATCAGGGTTTAGGAGTTGAAGGTCAAAATTTTAATTTTGTGCCTCTGTTTGGTATTATTTTTACATACCCGTAAGCACCAAATTGCCAACTCCTATGGTTTAGAATTGAAGTACCCCTTCATCATCAGGGTCGAGGAGTTGAAGGTCGAAATTTTAATTTTGTGCCTCTGCTTAGTATTATTTTTACATAACCGTAAGCACCAAATTGCCAACTCCTATGGTTTAGGATTGAAGTACCCCTTCATCATCAGGGTTGAGGAGTTGAAGGTCAAATTTTTGATTTTATATTTTTGCTTAGTATTTTCTTTACATAACCGTAAGCACCAAATTGCCAACTTCTATGGTTTAGGATTGAAGTACCCCTCCATCATCAGGGTTGAGGAGTTGAAGGTCAAATTTTTCATCTTATGTTTTTGCTCAGTAATCTTATAACATATACGTAAGCACCAAATGGCTTATTCCTATGGTTTTGGCTTTAAGTACCCCTGCATCATCAGGGTTGAGGAGTTGAAGGTCAAATTTTTGTCCCATGAATTTGCTTAACAATTTCATTATATATTCGCAAACATCAAACGACCAACTTTTATAGTTCAGGCTAGCAGTACCCCTGCATCATCAGGATTGAAGAGTTGAAGGTCAAATTTTTCATAGTAAATACCTACATAGTAATTTTATTCTATATTTTACTCAATTGGACTTCTCCAGCTAAGGTTCGGCCGACTATCACTAATTTTATTATTTTGCTCCAAAAAGTTGAAGATCCTATGATTAGAACCTTATCAAACTCTTATCAGACTACCCCTGGAGTACATCCTTTCTAATAAAAAAAGAATCATCAAAATCGGTTAGCGGGATATTGAGTTATTCATACATTTATCGCGTACATTGAAAATGCAAATTTAAGACTTATGCGTTTTTCTTATGGATGCCCTAGTCAAAAAAATACTAAAAAAAAATGGGACCCTATGACACGCACTACCTTTCAAATAAAAAAAAAATCATCTAAATCGGTTCACCCAGTCCGGAGAAATGAGGTAACAAATATAAAAAAAAAAAAAAAAAAATACAGACGAATTGATAACCTCCTCCTTTTTTGAAGTCGGTTAAAAAGCATAATTACTAGACCTAAAAAATGGTGTTATTTTTTTCCTTGGAAGAAGTTTGTCGCCTACTAATAATAATACTAACTGCGAACCCGTATTTCCTCTATTCACTCTTGACTTCACGAGTAATACCGTTTCATAATAATAATTGCCAACGAAAACACTCTAGGCGGCACGCGTCACTATTGTCGAATTGTACAATTATTCTGCGGAAGCCATAGGGCCGTGGGCAAAAAAATAAAGAAATATTTATTCACTGAACACAATTGCGTCGAATAAAACGATTAGCCGCTCTCCGTTCAAAATAACTATTGACTATTGACGGCCACTGTTCCGATTAACGTGCCTGCATTTTATGACAGTGAAATGGTAGAAAAAAGTGTTACGGACTTGGAAAGTATTAGGTGGCGCGTGTGACACAGGAAATATCTCGAAATACGATACTAAATTTGCGATAAGTGATGCAATGGTTATTGTGACGTTTTGACATGAAAAGGAATCGAACTTGATACATATTAGATCACGTTCGATTCAGAGATCTTGTAAGTCGAAAGATCTCAGTACTGGATTATAGATAATGTGTCCATAATATTTAATATTTTTTTTATTCAAGTTATTTCGGACTATATTGATAAGTAGAAATCAGTTGTTATAATAAAAAAAAAATCCTATTAGTTATTTAAATTTAATAGTAGGTATAAATTATCCAAATACTAGAAAGTTCGGTTGTTTTTGTCGGATTATAGGTAATTTGTCCATAATATTTATCATTTTTTTTTATTCAAGTTATTTCGGACTATATCGATAAGTAGAAATCAGTTGTTATAATAAAAAAATAATTATATTCCTATTAGTTATTCAAAATTAATTGTAGGTATAAATTATCCAAATACTAGAAACTTAGGTCTAAAACTGATATTAAAACTATTAAGTTTAAATTTACGCGCACAATTATGTTCGTTTTATTGTTTTATCCTAAACTTTTTAGAACTTTCGAGTCTATTAGTGTCTGTTTGGATAGTTTTCAGTATTTATACATATCATTTTTTTATTATATTGAACTAGTATCAGATGAGGTCACTACTAGGCGCCCTTTGTTTTAAAAACATTATTATACCTAATTATGTATGATTAGGTATATTAAGGACACCTTCTAATTTAATACTGAAGAAATAATAATAATATTTTTTTATTCACGGAATACAATTAAGGTGTAATCTTTATTATTTTTTGTTAACAAATAATTTAAAATCTTTTTATGTATTCGCCAAGGAAAATTCCCATGTATTTTATTAAGACGCTCCCTATAACATACTGGGTTGCAGTTGCGAGCTAAATCGACCGTACCAATTACTTTCCTTTTAAGCAAATTAACAGGCTGAAACCGTGGAAATTCAATCCAACCAAATCTGTATGTAAATGTATTGTAATTGGGTGCCCGATATTCCTATTACAATTTCTATGTTGATTAGCCGTGTAAGATCGAAATTTATGTTCGCCTCTCTAACATTGTTTCTACAGTATAATTTTGTTTATATGTTACGTTTAGAAGGGTTACTATTCGATCCGATATAAGTTTCTGTTTATGTACCCGTATTTTGGTTGTAAATACGGGTTTAATTGCATTCTGATATGTGCTTTGAAAAGTTGTCGCCCTACTTTATTTGGCCCTAAATGCTTTTTACGTTTTAACTGTACAAAACAATGCTACTTACACTATCTGTTAAGTACTTTAATTAAACTGTAATTGTCTTTAAGCTCAATGATTTGATGATTGTATTTAATAATTGTCTTTATTATAACTAATATTATTTATACTATAATATAATTTTCATTATTTCTGCAAAACTGTTTTTCAGTTCTAGGGTTTATCATAGAATAGTTACATTTATAAATAGTTATTTTAATATATCAAGATTTTTGTTGTTATATTAATGTGTTTATTATTTCTCAAAAAACTGTCAAATGACGGCACCTTAATTATGAACCATGCCAGTTGCCTTTTAAAAAACGTTAATATTTTCCTTCAATACTTTTACGATAGATAACTATTTGAACTAAAAAACAAAACCGACAAAGCAAACAGTATAATCGTTGCCCATCGCCGTTAAACTCGACTGTCACACTTAAAATAAATTACACCCTAGCGCAATTTCACACCCCTTGCAGGGCCACTAATTGAACCAAAATACGCTTAAATTTTCTTTGTGTCTAGTGTAATTTTAGCCCAGATAGGGTCACCCGACCCAGAGACAATTAATGTCCTCAGGATCGACTGTAGACGATTCAAATTGCAGTTCCTTATTAACAGAGCTGGATAAAGTCGAAGTTTAACACTGTACTGCCAATTATTGTGAAAGTTTTAAGGGTCGGTTCATCTTTGTAACCCGTTAGATTTGCTGCTTTCATGCTGCAGTCAGTTTTAATTAACGATTCCGTGATTAAATTTTAAGTATAGTTGGGATATGAAGATCATACCTTTTCTAAATGTTAGTAAAGGATAAAATACCTGTTAAGTGCAAATGGGAATCGCCCACGAAGTGTTTTAATTCATACAGTAAAAAAAGTGTTTTACTGTATCGGAACCCAATTAAATATTTCTTTTATTCTTTTTTTAGTAGTTAGTATTATAGCGTCAGCTGAAATACAATATCTATGAAAATTTCACCTGTCTAGTTATAACGATCCATGAGTTAGAGCCAAGTGACAGACAGATGGACAGTGAAGTCAAAGTAATAAGGTTCCGTTTTTACCTTTTGGGTCTTTATATTTAAAATCGATTTCAAGTATAAAGATTAACCTCGATTTGGGTAACATTGAACATTTTTTACAATATTTGTGATATTATAATTTGTTTTATATTTATTGCACCTTGTTTTTACTAAATGAATAGTGTCCTTTTTAGCTGGTTTATTAATCTAACACAATAAATTTACGGAGAAAACAATTAAACTATCCACAATTACCCCTAAAACTCAAATTCAAAGTTATCCTTAGTTTTGGGTAACTTTGAATATAATTTTTTGAGGATATAAAATCCGTCATTAATCTAATATTTTAAGGTCTGAGTAAAATTAATTAACATATTTTTGTTAATTAAAACCAAATCTATAAAAAATACATTTATTTTGATATATAAATACAATAGACAACTTGGTCTTGCCATATGAATCAAGGTCGATCAATTTGGTGGTAAAATAAGATACTAGTTTTTTTTTGTTTATTTATTCCATCCATCCATAGGATGGACGGAACATCGGGTACCTTTAGAAGGTTTCCCTCTCGAAAACAAAAAAAAAAAAGGATGGACGGAACATGGACATAACATAGGCCTCCCCTAAATGGCGCCACTCCAACCGGCCCTGTGTCCTCTGAATCCAACGGTTTCCCGCTGTCTTCTTCAGGTCACCGGTCCATCTGGTAGGGGGGCGACCGGTACTCCTTTTGCCTAAACATGGTCGCCACTCGAGGACCTTTCTTCCCCATCGGTTATCGGTCCTACGAGCGATGTGGCAGCCCATTGCCACTTCAGCCTGCTAATTTTGAGAGCTATGTCGGTAAGCTTCGTTCGTCTACGGATTTCATCGTTGCGAATCATATCTCGTAGCGAAATTCCGAGCATAGTCCTCTCCATAGCACGCTGAGCGACCCTGAGCCTCCGAAAAAAATATTTTTTTATGATACAGGTAACTTTGAACCGTTCAAAGTTACCCGTATTACATCCAATTTCGACGTCGTCAAAAGTTTAGCAGTTTTACGCAATATTCAACATGGGATACGGATAGTACAGTTTCAAAATAATAATATACAATATACATTTTAAAGATTAAACATCAAAACATACCTGTTTACGGTAAGTTTTATATTATAATTGCTATTTCAAAACGGAGCATCAAACACTTGCAACAACTTCACTACGGAAAAGGCGGTATTTTTTTAAATTATGACATTAACAGGTACCTTTTTTTTACTTTCATTGCTATTACAACATTTTGGCAATCCATTTTACGCAGGTACAATATTGAAACAACAAGAAGTTTCCATGTAATAAATTAATATATTTTTTTCACAACTTTGTTCAAAGTTACACCGCTGTTCAATGTTACCCAAATTGATTGTAATGCCGAAAATATTTTTAATCGTTGTGATACCTAGTAAAACCCCTAATATTAAAAAATGGTTAGTAGCCTTCCTTACTGCTTTGAGCTAATTTCCAGATTCTTTCGTATACTACGTTTCAGGATTGAAAACACATCAAGTTGGTAAAACCTAGTTTGTTCAACCGAGGAAGTACCACCGCCACACCCATTTATAGCGTTAAGCAATTCTTGCGTTTCGATAAAAGTGGTTTGGTTGCCGGCACACTTTCACATGAGGCGACCATCATAGTCCTCGGAAGTAGCAACGCATATGTGATTGACTTCAGATGGAACCCTTGTTCTATATGAAGTTGATTACAGATGTCCATAGGCGGCAGTGACCACTTACCATCAGGTAGACTGCATGCTCGTTTGCTACTTCAGTCAGATAAAAAAGAAAAAGAAACTTATATAGTACAAAATTAGATGACAATAATTTCATTTATGAAACTCAACATTCAAACATTCATTGCATAGAACATAAACACACATTCCTACTATACTGGTCATTCCCTCTTCAGTCTACACAGACAATAAGACATAAAATGTGAAGCTCGTTGATGGAAGTGTGAATAAATGCAAGTTGAACCACAACACGTATGCGCCTTGATGCCTCGTTTTGTAAGCGTTCTGCAAATGTGAATCTTCCGGCTCGGGTTGTTTGACTAGTGTGTGCTGGCTTTTGTGGGATATTTTTTTTAAATAGCGGAGTAAAGCTAGATTTAAATTGGTGTGAGTTTTTAGTTAATAAAATTGAAGAAGCAAACGAGATTATATTCTGACTGGTGGTAAATTATCACTGCAGTGATATTTAACTCTTCATAATGATAATAAATGCAAATTGAACCACAACACGTATGCGCCTTGCCCTTGATGCCTCGTTTTATAAGCATTCTGCAAATGTTAATCTTCCGGCTCGGGTTGTTCTATTAGTGTTCTGGCTTTTGTGGGATAATCAGTTTTTAAATACCAAACTAAAGGCAGATTTATATTTGTGTGAGTTTTCACTGCCGAGATATAACTACATACAGAACTATCTAATGTCAATCACTTATGCGTTGCTTCTCCCAAGAAGTAAGATAGAGTCGTGCCTATAAAAGTGAGCCGGTAACGACAGGGAACATGCTTCGTTTTGTGATGATTTTTGTTAAAATTTTGTAGGTTACATTTATTTATGAAGTAAGTGTATAATTTACAAAGATACGCAAGGACAAGGACGATCAAAAAGATAATTGACTAGTAATTAATTTATCCGCGCTTTGGTGCCTTCAGAGCGTTTTAAACTCAGTGTTCTAATACTCTAGTTGTCTAGTTGTCATTATCAATAGCAAAAGTTAATCCTTGTCTGATTCCTTAAGGTCAGTTAAAAAAAATAGTTAGACACTAGTTGATTAGCTGTACCTGTTTTCACTTGCACAGATTGGAGTATGTTTATAGCTACCCCTAGTGAACAGTGTTCTGAATTACGCGGTTCTGAATTTTATGTACAACAATTACTAGTCATGGGTATATTTACTAGCATTTGTAGGCTGCTTAAATAACCTGCAAAGCCGTTTAAAAAGTCCTTTAATAGTTTATATCTACTACCGTATAAAAAACCACGTAGCTCAGCAGTCATCATATTTTATCACAAACAAAGTGTTCTGAACTTAATCTTTAGTAGTATGGTTATCCAAACTAAGATTTTAAGATTCTTTGAGTTTTGTTTTAGAGTTGAAGCTCATTTTTTATAGCAATTTGTGTTTCTTTTATAATTTTATCATAGTAACGTTTATAATAATCTAATTATAAAACAGCGAATCTACCTAAAGTTAATTTCAGATGCGTCGGCCTAATAACTAAGACATATAGAATCTTCTGTAAAGCTAGAAGTGAAAAATGCGTAAAAATGTATATAAATCCATAACCTACCAGTATTTTCCATATCCTTTATAATGCAATTTATTCGTAGATCCTTAAATGGTGCGGAAGCTTTTCCAACCAAGTAGGTATCAACTTAACTCACCAGGTGGTAATGCACGGTGCACCAAATGTAAATGGTAATGCAGTTTTATTCATTTGATTAAGGAAATTTATTAGCTACAGAGCACTTTAAGGCTTGTGTATTCAGCCACACACCATGCTCGTTATACCCTTTCACTTTAACATCTATCTAAACCATGTACCAGTTGGTACATAATTTACCGGATTCTAGTAAATTCTTCCGTAATAAAAATGCAGTTTAGCTTTTTGATGCATACAAAATTGGTCTAATACAAATATTTGAGGGTTATCAAAGTAGATTTGGAATGCATCTAACACAAACGTGCACGCTGACTACCTAATGGTATGAGTTCACTGCCACCCATGGATACAAGAAAATTAAATTAATGTATGGAAAGTTTAATTTTTTATCCGATTTAAGTAGCAAACGAGCGGGCAGTGTACCCGATAAGTGGTCACCGCCTATGAACATAAGAAATTTTATATAGAACATGGTTTCTATCTAAAATCAATGCCAGGTTGCGTCTCCCGAGAATAAAGATAGTCGTCTCATGTAAAAGTTAAAAGTTAAATTCATTGATGTGTTGCTGCTCCCGAGGACTAAGATGTTGGCCTCATATAAAGTGTAGAACCTTGTAAACAACCTAATAACTTTTCCCACAAGAGATGTAATAACATTGTCACTCTACAACTGGCAAGTCCGACCCAGATGCATATATTCATATTGTCAGGGACAATTATACGCCGCGTTATTTTCTGCGCGACGCGTCCGTTACGGAATTTTCCTCTCACATTCGACGACTGAAACGCTCTTAATTTAATAGGGATCTTATTACTCAGTGAAAACACTTGGCCGTGTAACTGATATCTAGCTTGCTGTCGGAACCGAACCATATCTAGTATTCTAAGTTTCCTAGAAGTGGGAATATTTTGTTAGGATGTTCACTGTTCTTGACAGTTGTTGGTAAAGGCATGGAATTAGATAGGTATTTTATACGTTTTTGTTGAAACTTAAAAAAATACAAGTAAAAAGTTTAGTTTAGTTTAGTTTACGGAACTCAATTAATTGAAAGGTCTTAAGAAAAATTACGATGTTTGGGAACTTTCTAACAAATCAAATTATCTTATTAACAATAATTGTTGCTACCACGGTTATATATGGCATAAACGGTTTCTAATTACGTAGAAGAAGTTTCATATTTAAATTATAACAATTATTTCTTTTCTATTTTAATCCTTACTTCAAATTTATTTTATTTTAATTTTCTTTTCGTAATATCAATAAGATGTTATGGCCACAAAAAATAAAAACCAATCTGTCCTGTCCATAAGAAAGAATATCGCTCATGAACTTCCTACTCATACAAGATTTCAGTACTAACTACGTCAGTTAAAACTATCAACATTCTTACATTTAATTTAGTACTTCAGGCCTACAGGAGGCCTATCTTTAAAGCTAATCCCATTTATTACCCTATCAGTGCCCATTGGGAAGACACTACGCAGTTGCATTAACCTCTTGATGCCATTGTACTGTAGAGGCTTTAATTGAATTTAAAAGGTAATTACGATTCACATTACCCTGAGAATAGGAATGTACTATAGTTTAGCTGAGTTACCTAAATGTTTAAGTAATTAATACTTAAATAGGCAATAAAAGTCTGTTAAGTAGTAATAACATAAACTTACGTAATTATTAGGGAAGTTATTAAAATAATTGCAATAGGTACTTGAAGTTCACTAGCATGGTGTACTGTGGCTTAAAGGCACCTTTAAAGGCACAAAGGTTTAAATATAGAAAACTACCCAGAAAATTGACTTTTATACGGAAAATAATAAAATAATTGCAGTCCTAACTTGAAAAGATGTTGTTAATTCAAGCACATCCGTGAAATCGGCTTACGGCAGATTTTCTTTTATTTGACCTATTTCATTAAAATACTTTTTCGAGTTGACGTACTTAAACCCACCATACTTCTTATAATATGCTACCCGCGACTTCCTTAACATTCTGTTTGACCGCTACTTTGTAAATGATGCCCATACGTGATCTTCTTATACTGTGACGGTAGCAATGCAACAATTGATTGAGTTTGTTATGGAATTGATAAAGAATGACAATAACCTTAAAATTATATCTTATGACTACACAGTACCAGTTACCAATAAATTTCTTTAAATCCTTTCGAAAATCTACCCGAATAGTAAGCATCGAGTTATGCATTTTAATAACAAGAATGCTGTATGTACGAGTACAACGTAATTATAAAAACAAACACATTCACAAAACCCATATACAATCGCAGGAGCCTAGATTCAATATTGCAACGCAGCTGCTGGCCTTAACCATAACACGCACACTCGCACATAACTTATTATATAACACATCGTAAATACAAGGCTGTTGAATAACTAGATAAGACATAATGAAATATCATATATCATTTTCAAATCTAAAATAACGTTATAATGGTGACTGCGTTTTAAATGTATCTATATACATTTAAAGTACATTTAAAGCACTAGTATTCTACTAGAAACTAAGAAATAGAATTCATAAATTGTTTTTCAAGAATATTTCTGCTTAATTTCGTTTCACGTAACCACTTTCGCGTTCAGTAAATAATTAGTGTCACCTGAGACAAATAAAAGTGCTTAAGATAAAACAAATATCTCAATAAGTTAAAAAAAAATATTTAGTAACATTGTCTACGTGTCTGTAATCCCCTACAGGAGCCAGTTAATACTAAAAGCGTTTTTAGTCCTAACATTAGAGCAACTACAAGAACATGATGAAGGCACCCATTAAGAAAAAATCTGTATTGCACACCTAAGGGTTCAATAGGCGCTGTGTAAAAACACGCTTTGTGCACTCATAGCCCATACTAGAACTTTTTCCTATGTCTTGAGTACCATGGACACACAAAAGACGAATAGACAAGCACCCAGACCCAGAACATGAATCTAAACCCATCATTCAGATACCTGTCTGGCCGGGAATCGAACCCGGGATTGCGTGTCAGACCGGTATGGTAATCGCTCCGCCACGTGAGTCGTCAAAGCTGTTTGCTTGTAGGTATTGTTTTGTATTGTAGACCACGCGTAGTCGCGGGCTACAATAATACTAAAAGCATTTCTAGTCCTAACATAGAGCATTTACAAACCGCGGCGACACACTGCCGTTACGCCCGTGTCCGCTCAAATTGAACCCACTGTAATAATGTGCATACACTGACCGGGATTTTAATATCTGTTGCTGGCATTTTTACAATGTTAAAATAAATTTCTTTTCAGATTATGGCCAGTAAGATCGCTCTTGGTGATTTAGTGCTGACTTCGTACAAAGAAATTGTAACTACCCCTTTTATTGATCCCTTGTAATTGTGAACCCATTGGTATTAAAATATTATGAAATTCTATCTTAGTGGTGGCCTACATTATGATGTATAGGTAAATGAACCTATGATCCAAATGTAATTTAAAAGGTTCTAGCTTCAGCAACTGAGGCTATCGTTCATTTATGAAAAGTGAGTAAATATGCTCTTACTTTTATATAAATGATTCTTTTACTTAAATTTATTGATTAAATCGAAGTACGAATGTATTGTAGTGTACTATAATCTGTCTTAGATGAACAATTCTCATTCAAATGAGCGTAACTTGCGAATAAAGAAACGTTTTTACTGTTGTGAGAGCAAAGAGAATATAATATACGATGGTAATAAATGACATAAAAGAAAAGTAATGAAAAGATACATTACTAAAATGTTCATTGAGGTAAATATACGCCTAAGTTAGTATTAGACCTGAAACACCGTGAACTGATTGTATAAGATCTTGTACGTGATCTTTGAGTACAAGAGAGACACTAGAGATTCATAGAAAACATACTGTATCACGCTGATCGAACGCTGTTTAATAAAATAAATTTTCCCTTACTCGTTTAAAAGTATCGATTATAAAACTGACAATTAGCTTCTCATAATATAAAACAAAATTACAAGCTACTCATATTCATACCAGTTATTAACAATTGCGTTATCTATAAATTAAATTTGAGGTTTGATATTACACGGAAATTTCACCTCAATGAAATAAATTAATCGGTATATTCGGATGCACTTTGCACCACCGGCGGCCGAAATGAATGTTTTGATTAACAACCACCACTTGGGTTGTATCAATCAATTTAATTGGCTTACAACGCGTCGGTTCGACCGTTGTTGTACTACGAGCGAGGGAATAGCAAACGAAATTAATTTCGATAGCAATGATAAAAGCAAAGCGTTTCTATTATTTGTTCTCTCTAAAAACTTGTGAAAGTTCATGTTCATAGTATTATAAGCAAACTACTATAAGTAAACATATTTCAGGCTGGTTCTATAGGTACATACTATGTGGGTTCAGTATTTTCCAAATAGAAAAAGCATCTTAATAGCAGTTGAGGTTGGCCGCAGTAAACGCTTAGAGTGACTTTCGATTTTAATATATATTTTGTATTTAGGAATGTACAACATGTTTGTATTTAAATCTAACAACATGCATGCACTTTACCTGACGTTATCATTACCGGCCATAGAAATCTGTTTATAAACTTAAATAGCATTGAATTTCTACCAAAAACTGACCAATAATGCGTTGCTGTCCCTGCGGACGAAGAACGAATGCGTCGTGTAAATTTATCTGTCGTATCATATTATTCACACCAGAACAGAGGGATTAGTCTTATTAGCAGCCACCACACGGCTTATTTTATTATTGGGTTATATAATGTTATAAAGTCATAGCTTACTTCTCTTTTATTTGACGATGAGACAACTCACTAATCGCGCTACTATTCGAATAGCTGAAAACATTGCAGTTATTTAATGTTTTCAATAACTCTTTTGTTTTCATTTTGAGTGTGATAGCGTTTTCACAGTCGGAGGCGTGAGGCGAAATTTCGGATTTTTTAATCCTTTCAGCGGTATTGTCTTTTGTTTTCACAGTAACATTCTTTTAGTCTTGTAGGTATTAGTCGTATTTATAAACCACCGTAAACCCCTTTTGTGATGAAATAAAACAAAAAATCATGAAATTCTAATAAATAATACGTATATCTACATAAGTAATGAACTCATGCACACAAACTCGGTGTTTAGTAACTCAGTTTTGTATATCTAACGAAATAAAAACTTGTGAAAATGAGTGTATATTGTCAAGTATAATTATAGTTACGACATGTTCTAAAATATGGATTTTAAAAGGTGAAAGAAATAGAAAATTGTCGTCTGCTATCGCCTACCAGTTTAAGAACCTTATACGAGGTATGCAACAGAAAACAAATAAATATTAACCAATAATGTCCATTTCGATTTGTTAAAAACTTTAACTTAAAAAACTTAAAACGCTTTCTACACTCATAGCCCCACAGTAGGATTTTCTCTTATGTTGTGGGTGCCATGGACACACACAAAGACGAATACAAAAACACCCAGACCCAGAACAAGAATCTAAACTCATCATTCAGATACCTGTCTGGCCGGGAATCGAACCCGGGACCCACTGCGTGTCAGACCGGTATGGGAACCGCTGCGCCACGCGGGTCGTCATTGTTAACCAAGCAAGGTTTTGACTAGCATCACATCCTCATTACGTAAAAGGTGACGTGACGTCCAAGGAGGCGGACAAAGAGATAAAAAATCAGTGGATGGGTAGTAACGTCTTCCTGTCAACATCAATGCCTATCGCGATCACTAATATGTTTGCTAGGCGCGTTTTTCTATTGGCAAAACCCTCATTAACAAAGCCTTTTATCTAGCATCGTCAATCCATTATTGTCCCACTGCTGGGCACGGGTCTTCTCTCGGAATAAGAGAGCTTTAGGCCATAGTCCACCGCCCTCCGAGAACTTTTTCTTTTTTTTAAAGAACTCTTTGGGTTTCCTCACGATGTTTTCCTTCACCAAAAAGCAGTGATAATTAATTTCTATACGCACATAAATCAGTGGTGCGTGCCTGGGTTTGAACCTCGGACCTCCCGATTGAGAGGGCAAGTTTCAACTATTAGGCTATCTAGCTATATTATGCTTAACTGATAGATAGTTGGCTTCAAAATGTACGGTACTGAGCAATCACTAAACTTTCTTAAGGCGTAAGGTTCAATTCTCAAAACTATCCTCTCATATTCACTCATAAACGCTTCAGCGTTTCTATAAAACGAATGATATTCGCGAAATAACGAAGCAAGCAAATGTAACCATTCCACGTATCATCATAAAGACTATTTTTATTGCTTACTGTTAACATAAACTTTATCCAGTTTCATCCCCTAACGTTTCTAAATGCAATCCAAACGCAGTGGAAGCAGGAATTATTCCTGCATTTACTTTCAACGATGCACTCAAGATATTTCCAAGTAGCGAGTAAGAGTTAAAATGCCGGATTATTTTTATTTAATAGTAGTTTAAAGCTATTTCGATTCGAACAGCGAGTGTGTTTAAACCGCTCTAATCCTAACCTAGTGCTCTGTGTTATTCGAAACAGTCATAGTAAACACATATTATGAGCTAATCCTAGAAGCTACAACGTCCATACTTTCCAGGGCTCCTTTTACGCTTTTGTGTTATAACGTGGCATTGAAATAAAAATTATCTTTTAGAAATATTATTCAATTTTATTTTGGTAATTAATTGTAACGTGATAGAATTAGTAATTCAAATTATATAAATAAAACCAGAACGGGTTTTGCTTCATTTAAAAAATAAAGTTTTAAAATGTCTTGTCCCGAAAACAATATTTAAATATCTCACTAGATAGACGTTAGATAGAAATAGTACTTCAAATTATAGAAATATATAAACCAGAACGGGTTTTGCTTCATTTAAACAATAAAGTTTTAAAATGTCTAGTCCCGAAAATAGCATTCTAATATCGCACCAGATAGATCTCATCGTTATTTTACTGCATGGTTATTAAATTTAAGAAACGAAAACAATAATAAAACTTATTCGAAATACGAGTAGTATTAATTAAATATTTACATTTTACATAGTTTTTAATATTTGTATGCATTTCGAACTACAAAGTATGTGCTAATTAATACAAATGCAACAACAATATCTAAAAGTGCTATTGTACGTTTATGACTGGAACGCTTAATTAAGAACTTAAAATAACAACCAAATTAGGCTGACACCAGCAAACCAAATAAAACAGAGATTTAAAGGTGGTCCTTAAAATAACAGCGTAAACACCTTAAAAGAAGAAGCAAAACCAAACAGAATACTTAAAAAGGCAGCTACGTAACCTGATTTAAAATTGCACATCAAATAAAATCCCTCCGTATCGCGTATAAAAAGCTTGAAGGAAGCTAAAATTATTTCCTGTAAATGGATAATTTATATGCCAATCCCGTACCTTTGACCGTCTACTCGTTTCACTTATTTCGATATTGGACCCCCACTAATTTTGTTTACTTATTCATTAAAGAGATGCTGGGTAGAGAAATGTTTCTTCTATTGGATTTTTATGGAAAATTGGAGCTGTGAGCTGGTTTCAAAATAAGAGATGGTTTTTCTTGAGCGGGCTGAAGTTTGTGGGAAGCTCTTCAGGGTACAATAGGAATGACCATACTCGACATAATTCGAAATTATAAAAAAATACATGGAAATATAGAAAATATAATACCGTATGATTCGATCGTGTTGTATAATTCCTATGCGCGGCTCTACGTGCCTCGGTCACACTTACCATTGTAATGATTTTCATATGTGTTTATCCAGGTTATTAACCAGCATATTAACTATCCGTGTGCCAAATTTCAGCTGACTCCGACCAGTATTTTTTACGTAACACAGTCATAAACCTACATACATCCTCGCAAGCTTACCTTTATAATATTAGTAATATAACATAGTAAGACAAATACCCAAAAGTTTTCTAGTTTAATCGACCAGCTAAATAAGCAGTTGCAGCTTGTTTAGATGTCGTTATCGCATAGTTTCTGGAATTCAGGAAAATACACTTGCGTGTTGCTAATGGGTCAAAAAATATTTTAGTATTAAATCTGAAATTTAAATGACATCATATTCTGTGGTATTTGTGTCAACCATGGAGAAAATTATCTAAGCGCTGCATACCATACCGTTTGATATAATTTAAATAATTATAAAATTAAAATCCTAATCAAAGCAATTAAAAATCGAAGTTTTTGTCAATTATAAATTTAGAATAATAGAGAGCATCCGGTTTCATTTTTGTTGCTAATACTTTAGTATTTTCGCAAAAAGCATGGAATTCTTTAAACCTTTACTGTATACCTATAACAGCCAAAAGAAAATTCAAGGCAGGACTGTTGTTTAATATTAATAGCTGTTACAAAAATAAATCGACACTAAATAATACAAATGGTTGAACCATTTCTGGACACTAACAATATGTGTAACAAAAAGGCTATAGGCAGCTAATAACATTAAAATTAAATGTGAAATTAAAAAACAAAAACGGACACCTCAAATTATAAGCAGCGGTCACATTGTCTCAGCGATATCACTTTTTAGATCATTAGCAGACCTCGAAGGGTGACATAGCTACCACGTAGTTTCGAACTCTTATCGACGATATTTATCTTAATTACGGAGTTAAATACGCAATTTAGATTCTAAGAAGCTCTAACGAAGCGCCTTGTGATGCCACCGTCGGCGCTAAATATTACCAACAAGATTCCTTTCGGACGCGCTTCGTGCCGATGGCTAATCGAACAATGGAATATCACGCATCGAAATATTCTATTGTCATTAACAAAAAGGCGAATTCAGTTTTGGGGCGACACGGTCGGAGCGGTAACAATGCTATAACGAATATCAAGAAATGCATTTCTTTCGCGGGACGTGCGCGAAACAAGAACTGTACAAATCGGGGTGGAATTGCAAAAACTATGACTGTGTTTGTAAACGCCGGTTGCGCTTGCCGATATTGGATTCCGAACTCTTTTTCGAGTAATTTTTGGAAATGGAATGTATATGCAGCGAGCAGTCAGCGGCCATTTGTCTTCGCAAACGAACCGATTTGTGCGTCGGCGAATGGTAACGGATGTTGCGAGGCATGTGTCTGCGGCTGACTTATTGGCGGACCACTCGTTAGAACTCATTGGATCTATTAGTGATTGCATTATGCTATTAGTCTGTGTCGCAGGTATGTTTGGTTCAACAAATGGCGATGTTTTATTAATTACCTACATCGATGTATTGAAAACCTCGTAGCTATAAAGTGGAACAAATCATTTCAATTTTTAATTTAATCTAAAAAAGTAACTTTGAATGACACATTGAGTTCCCATTGTATTAGAGTTAAAAATTTACATTAATTAACTTACCACATTACGATTTCACAACAAGCATTATGTAAAAAGGTTCTTGTAACCTGTTCTTTGATGACATTTCAAGAACACATTAATGTTAAAGAATTGTTATTAAATACAGAAATACATGAATTTATTTTAAACTTTAAAAAGTAACACCAGTTTGTAAAATTTATTATCTATTGGTTATTATTATTATACATAAAATAGGGAAAAGTTCAATTTCAAAGGATACCTAATAGATACGCGACAATTCAATCGAACATTTACAGACACAACAGAACCAATAGCGGAACCAAAAGCGCAACGCAAACCAGATTTCGTAAAGTTATTCAAACGTCGAGGAAGTAAAATTTCATAAACTATAAAACAAAGCAATATTCGAAGGGGCGGCCGGGGAACGGCGAAGTTTTGGGAGTACCAAATGAATAATTCAAAATGCGAATCGGCAGTCCGTCAAACCGGCCCGGGGCGTTGCATTTCGTACGTAAATCTGGTGTAATATCTGAGAATATCGTATGCCGTGTTCATGGACAATATTCTTCATCTTATTTCGCTTTGGGGATGTACCTTTGAAGGTATCTGGTTGGCATTGTAACTTGTTTATTCTCTCGTATTGGTTGAGTGATAGGGAGCGTCCTGACCTCCAATATTAAGTAGAATAATTTTATTTCACCCATATTTATGTCACAATCAATAGTTTTTGTGATTCATCCATCCACCAGCCTTTGAAAATCCACTGCTAGACATACGCCAGTCCAAACAGTCCTAAGCTATCTGAATCCAGCGATTGCCCGCCATCTTCCTCAGGTCATCAGAAGACCTTCATTTTTGTTAATGATTACCAACTATCATTTCAATTTAACATACATATACATGTTTTCAGCGACATCACAAACTCACAAGATGGAGAAAGGTAATGGCCTCGTGGAGGCAGATTGGGCAAAATCCAGCCCCTGTCATTCGGTGCTCAAGTTATCTTGTGTGTCTAATAAGGAACAACACTGAGAAAAAGGTATCGTTAACACCCGATCCGGATAATGTTACAGATCTGCAAAAGATTGCGCTAATCTGTTTGCGTGACTCGGGGTCGAGCGTCAAGAACTCCGCTGAGTTTAGATCGGTAAGAGTCCGACATACCCCCTTTTCTCCCCCAGGCGGAAGAAGACCCGTCAGGATCTTTCTGCATAAAAACTTTTCTACTACGCGGGTCATCATATACAAAAGTAAAAAAACTTAAGCATCTAGCCATCTCAATAACCAGTTTGGCGCTCAGCTCCTCATAAATTCTACGCCAATTGTTTGTTTTCCACGCAAAACGCTCACACGATTTGGAAGCAAAAAATAAGGTAGTCGTATGGATATGTCTTAGATTAAATGTATTAGACAAGTGCATTCAATGAAAGGTAATGCCAATAAAATGGATAATTCGTATTCAGTTACTTGAATTACAGTTCTGTAATGCATTTTAAAGGAGTTTGCGAATAAATTCAAATTATATCCAATTAATAACATTCTGTGGAATTAAACGTATGTTAAATGTTCAATGTCATTAAAATATATAGATTTCAATATTTTGTTCTTCATATGCATCCTAATATATCATACTTCTCTCAAATCAAACAATGTCAAACTCTCTCATTCTGAGAGAAGACCCGTGGCCAGCAGTGGGACAATAATGGGTTGACGAGACATCATACTTGTCATGCGTTATATATTACAAATCTGTTATTTAATACGCGAAAAAAATGCTGGTAAGTAATGCTGATACCTTTTCAAAGTATATAGTTACGTATTCCAATTTATAAGAATTAAAAACATGCAACCAGAAGGATTGTAGCATCGTTAGTATGATCTAAGTGATCTTCACTCGGCGATTTTATAAGCACCAACCAATTCACACTTGGCCAGCGCGGTGGGCTATGGCCTAAAACTCTCTCATTCTGGGGCATTACCCATGCCCAGCAGTGGGATAGGAATGGGTTGACGAAATTCTATAAGTTCTATAAGTGTTCTATAAAAATACAATATTTATTTCAAAGCGTATCCATACAAATCCTTGGATAGTGTAGCAGTGCGTAAATCTTAAGTTTTGCCTCCAATCTCGGGAAATAAAATTGTTTTAGTGTTGTTACACGCGTAGTGAGTATCGACGACTATCTAGATATATTTTGCTGCATCTGTAGATACCGTCGAATCTACCCGCTTTCAACCTTATTCTCTACATATACGAGTTTTCGTATACTACGATAGTAAGCATAAAGTAGAATCAACAGTGATTCCAGAGTTTTGGGGCTCCCCTGATTTATATGTCTGGAGTCAGATGTTAACTTGTTTTACTAGACGTTCTAGACTTTAAGGTCATGTAAGACAGAGGTTACTTAAGTGGTTTGTGTAAGGTGAATACAAATTAGTGACTAAGAACTTAACGGTTACTTTCTAAGGAATGGACGAGTTAGTTTTGTGACCAAATTTGTTGATTAATGATGATTGAATAATTTGTTCTCTAAATTAACAAATCTACTTACAAGCAATGTGACCCTAAGTTTGAAAGATGTTTCAATTTTCATAACAGGTACAATAAATAATGAGCTTATAAAATATAGCCTATTTCATTTCTAAGGCAAATACGAATCTAAAGTCACCTCGTAATTCCGAAATCTCCAGGTTATTTAGGCAACAAGCTGTCACAATACAAACTAATACATAATATTATAAATGCAAAAGAAACCCCGAGAAAGTGTCGACTGTGAGATTCATCACACATGCATCACTGCAACTTGAACTGCTGAAAAATAGGCATTCCTGATTTTAAGTCCTATGTCATATCCTGATAATGCCTAAAATATACGCAACATAGTTAATGTCGCCATCGTCCTACCACAATAGTTTTAGTGGCACTGCCATGACTCAACTATACTTCTCAACAATTACGCGGCTAATATCGCAAGTTATTACGAGTACTTTTTATAAGAATGAATTAGCAAACGAGCATACAGTCCACCTGATGGTAAGTAGTCACTGCCATCCAAGGACATCTGTAAGCAACTACACACAGAACATGGGGTTCTATCTGAAGTCAATCACAGATGCGTCGATACTCCCGAGGACTAAGATGGTCGCATGATATAAAAGTGTGCCGGCAATTCCATAAATGTACAGACACATATACACGTTTAACGGTTGGATAAAAACTAGCCAGTCATTCAATTAAAACCAAACTACCCTGGTTACGAGCGTTTAAATGACTCTCAATACTTTTCTTACGACTTTTAAGTCAATTTAATTTATGCGGGTTTTATTGACAGCTGATATCTATTAAAACGACTATTAAATCTATTTGATTCAGCACTAAATCCTTGTTAAGTCGCCACGCGTTGGTTTTTGAATGTAATTTATTATGCGTACACTTCACGGTGTTACTTCAATTCGGTATTTGAGTTTACTACCCACAGACGACATTCGGTCGTTTTGCCTTTTATGTACAGTTGCAAAGATAAGTTTTATTAGTCTTGAAACGGATGTTTCCTTTGATAGTATGTGACGATGTATGAAATTTGTAAGTTGGTGTTTTCGTGATAGTGATGTAAGTACAAAGTTTACTAAGTCATCTTACTTAAATAGCAACTATTTTTATGGGTATTAAATTGAAAAAGACAAGGTTATTGAAATTAATAAACTTATTTGAAAATCTGAAAGTTAATCTTATTTACACCGATCATCTTAGCATTTGAATGTCAGCTTACTAAGATTTTCTTTCTAAGCTCTTAACTTTACAATTTCACTAGGTAGTACAAAACATTTTTTTCAGAAGTAGTCATTAAGACTATGTTTGTACTTAAGCGCCTAAAGACTTGTCCTTAACTGTCGGTCTCAAAGGTTACCAATGATAATAATGAGAATAACATGCCGATTAAAATCTTATTTAAGGTCAAACATAGGTGCGCTGATAGTCGAAGTGTAAGTCCCTCGGATAAGTATACCTTACAATTAAATTGTAAGATATTTTTTATCGCCGAAGTATCCGTAGAGTACAGCTAATATGTACTAAACCTCAGTTGTCGATATACTTACGAAAAGATCATTACTAACGTAGCCATGTTAGGTGGCATTAAAAAAATTAAAAAATCGGCATTAAAAAAGATAAACAAAGAAACAAGACAAACCCACTGAGTTTCTTGCCGGATCTTCTCAGTTGAGGTCGTGTTCCGATCCGGTGGTAGTATAAAAAAATATATGTATGTAACTGACAATTAGAAAGTACCTCCGTAGGCCTATGCAAAATAAGGACATTTTATTTCATTTCATTTCAACAGAAAACAGTAATTTTGACCAATACCAACCATCGGGTAAATGCGATTTTGTAGCATTTATATTTTGACCGTTTATAAAAGTGACAAAACCACAATGGAATCAAAACGTGGACATAATACAGTTTATCGAGTTAAATCGTTTCGTGTGGAGCTGTACTTTGGCACAGTACCAACAATGATGTTGGTTTAGGGTGTGGGCTGACTTACGACTATTAGACTGAAATCGCACGATTTTGCTTTAAGTCGATTATGCTTAATGCCACGTTATATAAAGATAAAAATAACGAAATCTACACAAAAATTGTTCCTTTACTTTATATATATCATTCTTTTGTTTCGAAGTTTGTCACATCTCTCAATAGTGTGACTAACTTCAAAACAATCACTATTGCATTTATAAAATTGATGAAACTTAAAATAATTGTTGATAAATAGATTTTTTTTGAATAAACTGGTAGTAGTAAAATTTTTAACTGATTAATGAACAATAAATATAATCTCATTACTTTATTTAAATTTATTTATAACTTAGGACAGTCGCAGAATCGCAATACAAATCGCCAGTCTGTAATATCCTACTCACTTCAAAACTGTACCTACTACTAGTATAACTGTTGATAGTTATCTTCCTTATTTATTATTGTGTACGTATCTAAAAGCTTTCAAACAATTTGTTAGCGGTACTCCACGTCCGCTATTTCAGTGTCGGCTGTAATTTTTTATTAGCTGTCTGACACTCATGTGAAGTAGTTCTTTGTGCGTAAGCTTTTGATTTAGTTTTCGAAATGTACAATAAAAATATTTCCGATGTATAGTTCTGGTTCTTGTCGCGTCTCTCCAGTTAAAAAATACAACTAGTTAGTACCTACATGGGGAAAAAAATTATACTATGAATGATTTTTGAAATAATTATAATTACTTTTGAGCAAAAAGGTCCATTATACAATGTTAGTAAACATATTTACTTATTAGATCGATATGTACCTACATAGATACAGTAGATCAATTTTATTAAAATAGAGACTAAATGTTCTAGGACTATAAATATATCCAATTCCTTGAATTCAATTCAGCGGTTTTGGTTTAACGCTATTTAAATGCACAAAATAGAAACAAACATACAGACAAAATACTTAAAAAAAATGTTTTTCATATGGATATAGATTGTAGGTTGTTGAGCCGATTCATTTCAATATTATGTTAGGCTCTGGTAGCTTGATTGATCTATGATTCAAAAATTGTCCTACGTATTATAAGTATTTTTGAATAAATATCCAATGTATATATGTTACTATTATTATGTTTTTGTGTGTACAATTGAGATGGATTTTTATATAAATATATCTTATCATCTATCTATCAATGTTAACAGAATGGGGTAGAATCCTATGTAGTTTGAGTCCGGAACCACCGCCGCACTAAATTCTGGTTTATAACAGTTGTAAGAACTAAGTTCTGGTTCGAACTACATCTAACATGGAAATGTGTATCCTATTAATCTAAGACCTATAGTGTTGCCCAATCAGTAGGTATGAATGAGATGTAAAAAAGAAAGACAAAGTATGCAGCATGAAAGTGCGAGAAGAATGTGTGTTAGAACTGGCATGAAAGAGTTGTTTAAGAAAGTCTGTGGCAAATCAAGCCACAGGTGGCATAGAATATAAAAAAAAAATCTAGGACTTAACCTATGTTAACATTCAACCAGCAGTCTTTACGTGAATGCGTATCATACACAAACTTTTACAATATCAATAAAACGTATTTATAATAACAATAAAATAGTTAATATAATTTAGAATAACAGAAAAGGTATTGATTGAATAATTCAGTTACTATATAGAATTTAAAAATCTGTTAAATAAATTAAAAATATAATTTTAACATTTATTTAATGATGTATATGCAAATTATTATGAAAAACAAGTTAAGAATATTACCCCATCTCTTTAATATTGCCGCAATAATAAGTTATAGGTATATTACCTTAATACCTACTTTGAACCAAAAGAGAGTTAGATAAGTACCGATCCATTTCCAACATTGCCTTATGAACCCTTGGCCTCTCCCGCACCCTTAAGAATCAAGCCCAAACGAATCCGTCACACTGTCACGAATCTGCTCTCACATATGTTTAGGGGTGTTAAGTGATCGATATAATTAATATCGATACAAAAATCATATAGTTGTATTTAGTTACGAATTTAATATGAATACCATTATATCCACGTTATGTTACTTTAATGAATCTAAATATATGTACTCGTACTATTAACATTTTTAATAATATAATTGTTTCTGTAAAGTATTTTGCATTAAATATTAATATTAGTTGTATACCCGTGGTATACTTATTTTTCTAACAATTGTTACAATTGCATCCACACTTGTTTAAGTTTATAAAATTTTTGATTTCTATCTGAAATTTGAGGTGTTTAATGGCTATTATTATGGCTCTTAAAGTCATAATAACGGTTGATCACAATATTTTATAGCAATCAAATAAAAATATTTTATTATATTTAGACGTAGGGATTTAATTAATTTCTTCCTTTAATTTTGTTAATTTCATTCCATGAAATGAAACAGACAAGCGCAACACATACATATTTATCCAACAATAAAAAAACTATTCTTAATTTTTCCATTTAATTTAATCGGTACGTTGGATAAGCTATAAGAAAATATCTTATCGTAACCATATAATTGAAGGACCATCTCTAGGTATCGATAAATTTTATTGGCGATCGTCGGTTTAATTTGATTAGTCAACGTCAGCTCCAATCAGAAGCTGAATGACGCCGGAGGGTCAGTGGTCATTTTAAATTTTTAATTTACGGCCTTTAAATTTGTCCAATTAAAATTAAATTAGGACGACTTTTTGCTCCGAGAAGATTTGTTATGTTAGTGTGAATTGTCCTGTAACGTATAGTAAATGTGGGGAAGTATGTTTTTGGTTTCATTTTATACGTTCAATATGTTATATGCAAATTAAATTTTGATTTGAATTTTTACTATAGCGAACTTCTTTAATTTCGATTATATATTACGGTGACTATACCTTACATGTGATAATTATAAATTTGGTAGTAAATAATATGCGTATGATACGGTATAAAGTAATATATGCCTATAATACATCTTGTTCTTTTTAACATTGACTCTTTTTATTTGAATCATTGTTTTCTAAAAATACAAATAATCATAATCATCCTCTCATAGTGTCATTCGGAAATTCCTGTGTTATTTACGTCATAGTAACTAAAGATAGTTCATAAACAATACAAGGAAAATATTTTCATCTTTCATATTATGTCATCTCTATTAAATCTCCCAAGATACAGGTAACAGATTTATAATAGCGATAGATAATAAACAGGTATCAGACAATAAAACTCTCACTCTGAGAGGAGATCCATACCTACTCAGCCTTATTGTACAACTGTTTTTTTATGTTATATATAAAGTACTGAATGAGTAATAGGGTACTTCATATTAATTAGAATGTAGCTTTATATAATGCTAATGAGTAATTTTAATCTAACTTGACCTGCTATGTATTTGTCTATTGAAGGAGGCATCCGTTGACTCTGCACTTCTTTGTTCCATCACAATGTTCTTGAATTCTATGATTTAATTAAGTCACTATTTCAATAAAACTATGTTATATCACTAGCTCCGTGTTTAGTCCGTTTGAGCATTCACACTAATTCCATCGTATCGAGGAACTGGATGGCCTCGATATTAACGTGATGATGAAGATGCCAATAACTGGTTCATGACAAAATAAATGGAATCATTTTAATAAGCGAACCACACATTCCATAAAACATATTGGCAAATAAAATGTATGATAAAATTACTACCTATCAGACTAGAATTTGTGATACATTGCAACGTGACTATTTCAACAAATATCACCGATTATTTTCCCTTGCCCAAAACAAGAGACCATTCCACTTTATTAAAACAAACGGAGATAACATACGACCATCGCATTAATATATTTATGGCGTCTGTCAGACAGGTAATGGGATGAAAACACCATGGAAAATGTTTCTCTAACTTGAGATAAGAAAAACAAATAAAATAATGCGGCCCCTTCCTTAGCTTCTGCATAAAATAAGAGGTTGGATGCATTGCATTGATGTCTGTGGCAAATAAATCAGATTTCCATACATTTGTGGTGTGATGTGAGGACTATGTTTGTAAGGTAATGTTGTTTGTTTTTGTTGAAAGTTATGTTTGTATGTATTTATTAACATTGGTTAATAACATTGTATATAATGAAATTCAAAAGAAATAACTTGAATAAAGTACGTTATTGCCTAATAATGTGAATTTTGCTTTTAATAGACATTATGATCTAATTCAAGTTCGTCACTGAAACGTTGCTACCATGTAAGATGGATTTATGTTGGATGGAACTATAGGTTTGATGCAAACGTTCGCTTTTGTGCAAGTAAACAAATGTATTTTTCAAAAATGGAAATAAGGAATTATATCTATACATTTTTTAAATTATTGGTTGTCCGTTTACATGTATATTTGAACGCGAGTTAAACTAAAACTAAATTTAACTTAAAATATTGTAACATTTTATTATGTAAGACTTAATCATTTAATTAAACCGATCTTAGTAGGTACTCTAATAAATTACAACTTAAAGTTATGTTATTCGTTTTTCAATTCATATTTATATCTCACATAGTGTTATTAAACAGAACATTTGGTTAATTGGTAAACGCTTAAGATAAATATCTATAAATATTATGAAGACAACAAAATTACGTTCACAAAGATACGTCGCAAGCACCGAATATCTTCCAATACCCTCACGAAACGAATTTGTCTAAATTTTACAGTGAGCAAATACACGCTAAATTTCCAAATTCATCTCCACACATTGTCATTCCGAGCGCAACCAATACCTACATTCTTCATTACTTATCTTCACACGCATCGATACGCAACATTTATTACGGCTATACTACGCAAATTTACCATGCATACAAATCTTACTACATACAACTGAAATACAAAGCGATAAAGTTGATATTCAAATAGCTTCTACTTCACGAACTGCATTTCTAAATTGGTTTAGGAAAGTCTAGAGCGTTTCTATCGCGTCAAAACAAGAGGAGGGTAGAATGTATTGCAGTCGGCAATCTTAATGCCCTTTCCACAATATCTTTACTGACGCCCCTCGATATGAATAATGTGTCATACGATCGTGCCCTTTATCGAGAGCTGGAAGGAAGTTTGAAACTTATAACAAACTAATGTTATGTATCTTGTCGATACTCGCTGACAAATCGAATTGATGGAGGATCGTAAAGTATTTGGTTTGTTTGGCAGTGCAGATAAAAATAATGTATTTTTTATGCAATTTTCTAGGCACATGTAGCCTACCAATGTTAAATACATAGTTACTGCCTCTAGAAGTCTTGATGTTAAAATTAAATACATAATTATTATCAAAGAGTCTTTATAATAGGGGTTAAAAATTAATATTAACCCCTATTATAAAGACTCGACATTTTTACTTATTTACGAACTTTATTTTAGTCTTAAGTCGTGACTTATAGTACTAAGGACTGAGTGGAAGTCTTTTCACCTTAAGACTGATTTATTCCTTATTAAGTTTATAAGACATTAAAGGACTCCTTGAAATTCACTAAAAATGTATAAATGTTAAAAATGAAAATATGTTTATTTATTTATTTATTTATTTATTTTGATCACCTACATAGTTTACACCAAATAAAATATAAAAATAACACAATTATACAATACGGAAAAGCTAAGTGCAACTACATTTATAGGCGAAGACTGCTTGCAAAAAGGAGCGAGTAACAAGTAAGTCAAATGATAATAACAATAGTAATAAAGAAAAGAAAAGAAACATTTGTTCTGGAATAAAATTAAAATTAAATTAAATTAAAATTAAATTAAATTAAATTTAAATTAAACAGATTTTATAATAATATGTCAACATATTTTATGATATATGAATTTATTAATAATATATTTAAACTTCTAAATACTATCATTAAAAATGTCAATATTCACTTGTTTTGGGACTACCCGGAATTCGCGAATAATTCGGTTAAGAGGAGCATTAAGACCAAATATAAAAATATGTTAAATATGAAATGCTAAAACATCGTAGGCGGACTTCAAAACTATATGTACTCCACTGTTGCACATCGATATTTGTAAGCAACTTAGAACAGGGGTAAAATATATATATTCCATTTTGGCTTAAATAACTTGCATAAGTTGGACGAGCTTGAACGATTCGGACGCGAGTCTTAAGACTCAAAGAACTGCATTTTCCCTTAAGGGTCGGACTTTGTAAAATTAAGTAGTCTTTTTATAAAACTTAAAGCCCCCAGTTTATTTCCATCAACACTCTAGAATCGTACATACTATATTTTTTGTAGCTTAGAGACAACAACATTTTTTGATACAACTGTAGAAAGACGTAAATTCTCATAAATGTCAATTTAGTCCAATTCTTTTACAACAATAACGCATTTTCGATACATCAATTGGTTAGTCCTGTGAGTCCAATGTAAACATAATAAAAGCGCTATAACCATCATCAAAAATACATAAAATAATATAAAAACAATGGCGTTATTTCGTGATACGACACAATAGATCTCTTTTTGTTTATGACAAATTAATTCTGTAAGTGGTGTGGTGGTTAGCTTTGTACAATACAATGAGTTATTACCTGTTTAGAAAATGTATGGTATATTAATAGAAATCGACTAAAATAGGAAATTTCCAAATGCACCTACTTTTTATCTGACTACATCAGAAGGAAGGTGTGGTCTGTTTCCATGTAAATCTATGTATACCCATTTCATTGACGTTCTGTAAATATTATTGATGTCCAAAGGCGGCAGTGATCACTTAGCACTAGATGCCCTGCATATAAATTAATTTGTTAGTTTTAAATGAACAGCACAACGAAAGATTTAGTGCAATAAATCCTTACAAGTAATATAAATTTTCACGTAATTGTATTTGCACAAAAAATGAGAATAAATAGGTTTTAATAGTTTAATAACTTTTTGGTATGGCTGTTTGCATTTCAAATCGCATCAAATGTCGAATATCTTCAAGAAATATTTAGTTTTTGTTTATTTATTTATCTACAAAGGTATTACAATTTAAGGTTATGTTAAAGTTCTTAATAATATGATATTAACAACGGAGTCGCAGGCAATAACTATCTTTTTTAAAAATCATGCGCGTTTCGCATATTAGGGAGTATTTAAATGAGCATCCACCCTTAGACAGTAAAAAAAATGTGAGTACAAATACTTGTATTATTTTTGTGGGGGTGATTTTTGTAGGGTCGGAAAAGCCAATGTTTTGGCTCAGTGGTAAAAAAACGCATGGGTTCGATGCAATATTTTAATATTAACTGTATTATGGGGTGTATGGGATGCATTCCGGGATTATTATAAGGAATGTCGGGATTAACATGGATGCGGCGGCTGGCTTATGATGCGGCTTACTGTAATATTCTGAGGTTGTAACTATTTGTTACGTTTAAATGAGAAAAGGGATAGTGTGCATTTTGTTATAATGGAAGCGATAAATATACAATATTTAAATTATAGCATTTAAAATAAAAAAGATGCTTTAAAAATAAAAAATATAGAATATTAATTTTGCATTTTATTTCATTTAAGACTATTTGTGTTACGTTGGTTAATATTTCGATATAAGTTTGAAGTCAATTTAAAGTATTTTGTATACAATTTTTGAATATTTATTCAAGTAGGTACTTCCTCGGACTAATTAAGCTACTTGTAAATAAGTGCTCTGAAACATAAATACAAATGTGAAAATTCTAATAGACTTAACTTAATATAATAATAGTATGTAAAATGGCATCGCGCTTTTCTTCTCCGAAAGTGACAAATCTGAGGGGCAACAAGGGAATTAAATGTAGGAGATGTAAGACAGCTTCTTTTAATGTTGTACAAAAATTGTACAGCCAAGTGCTGCGTAGAAATTCCATATTTTACGGAAAAAAGTCTTCTTACATAGATGGATAGGCAATCCTTTCTTAGGCTAGATATACATACGTCAATCTCAACATCATAATTTTCAAGAAAAAAATATTAACATAGAAGAATTTTCCAATGAGTACTTTCAGAAGCTTATCCCTAAAACACATCGCTACACTATTGCTATTTTTCAACCACATATCAAAACATAAAAAAGTGGCGTGCAGTCCTTGTGAGGGTAACATTGGTTTGCACTCGCCCATATTACCTAATATTCGGCTACCCTCTTATTAAAACTGAAGCCATTTGTATATATTTATAGTGCAACAAAGGTCCCTGTCAACGATATTGAATGGCCCATCCCTGTAGGTTAATTTCGATAAAACATTCCATCAATAAATTCTATGCAAAAAGAAAAGTGCTGCTCAAAATGTAGGGAGCCGTTTCGAGGATCAAAAAGGTCATTCAAATTTTCCTTTAAAGTGCATTAGACGTGCGTAATCTCTTTAATAATGTAGATTAGTTGATCTTTAGTGTTATAGGATTCTTTCAATCCTTAAATGTCAGATATTTAGCGATTTCTATTAAAGTTTTTTGCTGCTCTCAAACAACTTTAAAAGCTTTTAATCTTTTTATTCGAATGAACCTTTCTATCAAATTAAGTACTCAAATTTACTTAGTTATAGATATGTTGTCTTTCATTCTATGCTTCAGAACGAGGGTATTGTTTTTTAAGCGTGTATATATTTTCCATTTCTTTGTCACAGGTTGCAGCTCAAAGGGCTTCACCGATATGACAGGTTATATAACGCCTATATGACAGGAGGAACATAATATGCATATCATATAATAGTTAGTGACTAGACCAGTGCAGAGTTATAACACTTTTATATTATTATTTTGAGTCAAAATCGAAATAAAAATTTCGATTAATAAGTTGTTACACAAAAACGTGAATGCATAAAAACAAGGGAGGAAGGAATTATTTTTATGATAACATAATATGCGTATCAAATAATAGTTAGTAACTAGACCACTACAAAATTGAAAGACTTTTATATTATTATTTTGGCGCAAAATCTAATAAAACTTTTAATTAATAAGTTGTTACAAAAACAAAAACACCCTAATGCTTAAAACAACTCAATGGAACTGAAGATAATCAATCAGTTTTTTTTAAGTAGTATGCTCATTGTCTTAATAATTTACCAACATTACTTGTTTACTATATTTAAGTTTACGTTTACTATATTAAGTTTACTACATTTAAGTGACGTCCAGGAAACAACACGATTCTTAAATAGACACAAATGAATGATGTTCAATTTTGCTCTCCTTATAAATGATGAGGATGGATCTACCACAAGAACGAGCAATGCAAAAATATCTACTTCGACTTCTCTTGGCCAATGTCGCCTACATAAGATTTGAATTTGAGGTTGGTCATATCGTCATCATACTTATCATACTAATATTATAAAGCTGAAAGTTTGTGATTTTGCATGTTTGTTACGTTCTTCACGTCTAAACGGCTGGATCGATTTTCATAAAAATTGTAGGGAGTTAGCTGACACTCTGGATTAATATATAGGCTACTTTTTACTGTGGGAAAATATCTTAATCCCACGGGACAATCGACTTTTGTTAACTTGGGCGAAGCTGTATTCAACTAGTATCACATAAGATTAAAATTTGAGGACTAATTAAGAGTGCATCGTAATTTTTGAAGTGAAACTTCTTTAGGCGCATGAGGGTAAAATTTTTACAGATGAAACGTCACGCCGGTATGCAACGGAAGTGTCGGAAAAGAGAGAGAGAGAGTGATCGAGACCGATTGAGAGAGAGTAAGACAGGGCGAACGTAGCATGAGCAACTAGCCGTGGAGTGAGAGTAGGGAGCAAGCGAGTGAGAAAGATTGAGAGAAAAAGTGAGACAGAGCGAACGTCGTATCACGCCTTTTTCCCTTCCTCATAATCTTGGAAATTTAAAGTTTTAGATTTGTATAAATATAAACAAGATTTATAAATTAGTTCGCCAAAGAAGTTTCACTTCTGACATGTGTACTTTGTACGCACGCATGTTTTTTTTTCTTACTTTCCTTCAAACTAGAACAGAACACACATAGCGCACAGAGAGCATATAACAGTGTTTTAAGACAGAACAAAGTGTGGCGGCGGTGTCTAAAGAGCAGATCCACGAAAGTTCCTACCACGTTGAATATGAAAGTGTATTCATCATTTAGATTTTTAGGTTTATCATTATAATTCGAAAATAGTGAGCAATAAAACTTCATTTTTTCAAACAAATCGTACCATGTTATAATTAATTTACAGCTTCATATTATGTAGGAATAAGTAGTATGAATAAATTACAGACAGTACAAAACATTACCACACTATCCCGGCACATAAGCCAAAGCAATAATCACGCTATCCAGACACACTTTGTCAGAGAATCCCGCAAATGAAAACGAACGGCGCAGCCAACGCCGGGGGAAACAGCTATCACAACATAAAATGTCTCGTAGCGTTTTATGCGATCGCATTTTGTGAGATATTGCTATCAGTGTCTATAAATAATATGTTGTTTGTTTTAAAACAATGCCGCTTGGAATAGCTGCGTGCTTTTCCGTCTCAAGAATAATGAATATAAAAGTAACTTGGCGTATATAAAATTTGTCCACCAATTCGCACTTGGCCAGCGCGGTGGACTATGGTCTAAATTCCTCTCATTCCGATAGAAGACCCGTGCCCAGCAGTGGGACAATAATGGGTTGACGATACATATAAACTTTAATAATAACTGGAAAGTCATCGAAAATCTATCCTAAACTTTTTTTCCTAACGTAACTTAACCTCACCTGTGAAACGTTAAACAGGATAGTGTTCTTTATTATTTACAATTTAAGTTTTATATGCAAGATTGCAGGCGCAAATACTTCTTTATCACATTGAAGTAGCAAATGAGCACGCGGTTTACCTGATCACTGCCGCTCGTGGATATCAATTAGCAACTTCATAAAGAACAAGAGTTCTGTCTGAAGTTGATTATAGGTGCGTCGCTACTTGCCAGGACTAACACGATCATCTCATATAAAAGGGTACCGGCAACCACCCTCTTTCACCGAAACGCAAAAACTGCTTTACGCTGCAAATATATAGGCGCGTGAGTCAAGTGAAGTCGTCGAACCTAGTCGAACGAAACTGATTCTACCAACTAAAAAAAACTGGAAATATTTGAGTCGTAGAATCAGATCCTACAAAGTAAAAAATAAAAAAAACGGAAATAAAAAGCTTGTGGATGAATTCATTAAAGAAGTCCTAACTAACCTATTTTACTAATGTGAGTAGGATACTACGATTTCAACTGTTTTCTTATTTCCCTATTTTATACGTCAAAATTTAAAATGTCTTGCTCCTGAACAATAAGAACTAATATTATTTTTTATTGTATAAGTTGTATAAGTAACAATTTTTTATTGCTGTCTCTTGCCTTTTATTTGATATGTGAATATTATTACACCAACGCATATAAAGTTTATGCAACTATTTTTTCAAGGAAAAGATAAAGTAATATGCACAGTAATATGCTTAAACTAAATAGAAGAAAAACAATTATCTGTTGTGCACTCTTACGGTTTAAAACTGAAATGAGACTCGCGAGAATCATAAGCAAAAAGTTATGAAACAGAAAATATTTAGCATGCAGCTTTTTATCCAGTTATTTTGTAGCAACGAGGAACAAATACTTTACATTTAAAAAAAACATCTAAAAAGTCATCGATCAATATTGGACAGTTGTAGTAATTTCGATAACGAACATTTGATACGAATATCTCAATTATATACGACTCCATCTGTCATTCTCGACAGAAATTTAATAAACGCTAAAGGAAAATAGAGAAAAAAGATCACAAACAATGAAGCGACAGTTAGCGATTTACGTGTTGACAAATTAGCCAATTCCGGGCGTCGAAGAAGGCTTTCCATAACCTGCCAGTCTTATTACAGTCCAACTCTTATTGACTTTAATTTTCTACTCTGTTGACGTTTCCAATGATATATATCTCCGGTGGAACGGTAGAAATGGGGTCCCGCTTTTTCAAATAACGACGGACACCCCATCAATCCTAGCAGTCACTCATTTGCACTGTCCGCTTTGTTGAAATATTAGAGTTATCTATCGAGAAAATCACGCCTGCAAAAACTATCCGGGAACCGAAAACAATCTTTCACTTTGATTATTTTTCTATTGTAAATAATAGAGGAAGGTTATGAGAGGTTATTTGAGGATAAACGTTGGAACGCGTGCCAGCCTGAGGGTTTTTTTAGGTGTTTGTTTTAGGTCAAGAGTAATATTTTGGTTCCGTTGGCAACCGTTATACAGATTTAGCTGGACATAAAGATAAGAGCTTTATTTAATACTGACAGGATGTTGCGCCGCTCGTGCGTAATTTCATCCCCAAAATTATCCTTTGTGACTTGTATATCGGGATTGGCTTGATGGTTGGACGTTGAAGCTAAAATATAAAGTCAGCGTGTACGCTTGAATTAATAATTAATGTTTACGCTGCTGATGTATATTTTGAACGTGGATTTATCTATAGCATAGGTAACGAAATAATATTTTATGTCATATCTAACGTATTTGTATTGCAATCAGTGTAGAGGGTATCATACTCAAATTTGCTCACATATGACAAGGATCAAAAGAAGTCCAATTTTGACAAAGAGATCATACAGAGAATCTAATTAGACTGATTTGATTTTAGTGTATTTTGTGTTAATTCAAGTCATAAATTATTTGTGTGCCAAATATCAGCGAAATCCGACAATCACTATTTGCTTGAAAGAGTCGCAAACAGATGTAGGTACATCTTCAAAAATTACACCCTAAAAGGCATATCTACTACTATACCACTTCAATATCCATTTCCTTATTTCTGCAATGGCCTTTAAGGGCGGTACAATCTAAGGGGAGCCAGATCTTTCAGGTAAGGTGGAATGAAAACAAATGATGCGGTCAAAATTACGTACGCCATTAATAAGAACGTCTCTGTTGCACAGAATTACAGACCCCACAATGCATGCCAGTGGATACTGATGTGCCCTACACATCGCCTTTTACCCTTTAACTAATGTAATAAGATTACAAAGGGGTGCAGCAGACGTAGCAGGGATGGACTTGATCCGGTATTTTGTATTGTATTGAGAGTAAAGGACTAATTTTAATCTTAATAAAGAAAAATAAACCGATTAATATGGTCTGTTAGTGAAATCGAAAAGACTTTTTGTGTTAGGTTATTTGAAAGATCGTCCCTGTAGTTCCGGGATCAGAATAGGGCTACGGCATCCCCTGCCTGTCGTAAGAGGCGACTAAAAGAGGCTTCCAGGGTTGCAGACGAATAGAGTGGTAGCTCGAACCGTTCGGTCAGGCAATCCCGGGAAAGACGGTAGTATTTGTGGTCGCATACCGTCGTAAAGACTAGACGGAGCGGTGGGCCCAGCCGGGAGGAGCCCGATGGGGCAAAGCGCTCGGAGGATTCCGGTTGAAGTCGTTTCGAGATCCCGGAGTCCTCCTTTTTAGCGCCGAGGACGGCCACCGGGGGGGTTTTAGTGCGGTAAAAATCCCACATAACACTGCGTCGCTCCCACGGCATCGGGTACCTTTTGAAGGTTTCAACAAAAACAAAGATATCTATAGCCATGTGGCATCTTTTAAATTACAGCTTGTTGTCCGGTGTCATGGATATACCTATACAAAGGCAAATATAGAATCACTCATATAATGCAAAAATCAAAAAAATATTTTTGTTGTCTAACCGTGGTTCAAACCCAGCACGGTTAGACGTGAGTTTTACATGTCTCACCGACTAACTTCTGGTCAGTTCACCATTCTGCAATATGTTTTAATTAATTGTTATACGTACTATCGAATTTGTGGTACATAACAAAATATTTTAGAAATAAAAAGGAGTTTTTTATAATAAAAAAGTTACTGATAAAACGAATAACACAAATATAATTTAAATCCGGTCCTGCATCCGCATAACGAATCACCACTGACGTTTTCGCAAGCGTTAACTGCGAGTGGCAAGGGTTGGGGAGCTATAGCCATTATAGACAATCGTTTAGTCGACAAACAAAATATATAACGCAGACAGCGATAAAGCGATGCGTCACGGGCGTGTGCGATATATTATTTGGTGTAACTATGAGAAAAATCACTAATTCAGTGTTTTTCGATTTATGTTAATCGTATCGATACTAATTCATAATAATTGTTTTATTAGTAACACTTATATTATTCAACTACAGTAAAACGGAACACTACAGCTTTTTATTCGCTGGAGTTGCTTTCCAACTTTCTTGACCAACAGTAGGTAGGTTATAGACTCACAGATAGCTGACGCGTGAACAGAAGACGCCGAATCGTTTTACTTGTACCAACAAATTTTATCCTCAAATAATAAAGTTTTAGCCGCTCAGAAAATATACATTTTTTAACCCGCGAATACGTGAATAAGGATCTTTGATTAAAATTATGTATTTCAAGTACAAAGGCATTAAGTATATAAAATACTGCCATCTACAATATTTTATAAGGACTTGTTCTGTTCAAACTCGCAATAGTTGTCGTTTATTAGGTACGACATCTATGTGTGATGTCAAGAATTAGTGAACTAGGTAACTGCCATCTGTTGCAAACATATTAAACTAACACAACTTCACAATGCAGGCACGCTTGAAGTTGTAACAACTCTAACATTGTTCAATAGATGGCGTAGCATCATGCCGAGTGTACCGTTGGTTTACGTAGTTGAGACTTGTATGGACAGATGGAGCTGTTACCAAAAAAATATTTTCGTTATTTCGTTTAGGTACTAGCATTAATGTAATTATTTTTATTATTACAAATCAATGTGACCTTCAAAATGGTCTTGCAAAATCAATTAAAACATTCAGTTTTAATAATTAAGCTATACATAGAAATGCTATATTATAATTATCCATTTGTAGACACAGTTCACAGTTTAATCTGTAGTAGGTAGTTAATATACCGTATTATTTTTTAAGATTTTTGAAGATTTCATTCACTTTCAATAAGTCGAAATAACTACAGGAGCAAACCTATCTGCATCTTATTGTGAGCGTTTTATAAAAAAATAAAAAAAATATATATATAAGGATAAAAAATAAGGAGGTCGATTAAAAATTAACATTTTACCAAAAAATATAATTTTGTAATGTCATTTTATGTTACATACAAAAAAATAACCATGCCTACATCACTTTCAATACATTCAATGCGTTCTTAATGCCTAATCTAAGAAACTTTTCACATGCTCATAATTTAGACAAGTTTACATAGAGCTTCCGTCAATACGCTTTCAAGCGTTCTCGCAAATATTAGTTAGTTAATCTTAAACAAGCGTCACGTACCCAAGACGGGTCTTTGTGGTTGACCTTAATGTTGTTTACAATGTCGTTAATTAAATAGGGACTGCGGGTCTGAAGGAATGAACGTTCCACAGGCACGTGAATGGGTATTAAGTGGATTATGGGGGTTTTAAGAATAAAGGCAATGTTGGTTTGTAAAGGTATGGCGAGAGCCGCGGCTCTGCGATTGTATAGGTGAATAGTTACTTATTATGGCATTGCGAAAGCTAACGAAATGAACACTTACGATGACCTTTTTCTTTCACAATAAATGTATTAAGTTAGAGTCTGCTTGTAATTTTATAAAATATTGACTTTTGAAGGTTGTAACTATTTGTGGGTCGTCTCAGGAAGCGTCATTAACACACTTATCTAGTAAAACCACTCCTGTGTTCTGGTTTGTATGACTTGGTAACGGACACGCGCTATGTGAGACGTCTTCTGATCCAATTTAAGTAGTAACGCATCATTGGCCAACTCTTACACGTATTCGGGACTTCTAATGTCTATATTACGATCAGATGGACTCCTTGACTACATACTTTATTTTCATATAACGCAACCATCTTACAATAAGATCATTGGTAGCAATGTATGTATCTTTGATTAACTTCAGATAAAATCTCAGTTCTGCATACAGTCGCTTACAGATCTTTATCGTTAATTACGATCAGGTGGATTGCACGCTACTTCAATGTTATAGGAAATAATAATTTTATTTACAATTTTTGTGGACATTTTTAATAAATTAATTTTTACTTTGTTACCCAAGATATGTTAAAAAGTATTATAATTCCTACAGCGGAATCCATTCCAAGAAGCGACGCTTGAGAGAGTTACTTTAGTTTAATAAAGGTAAAGAAACAGCACAGAATAAATTTTGTCTAATTTGCATTTCGTTGAGAAAGTAGATCGATGTACAGACGGACGTTCCTTCGCGAATTTATTATTATAAGTATCTTGTACATGCAAATTGCTAAGTTTCTCCTTGAAATTAAGTTGAAGATGTCTTAAGTGGCTCTTAGGGTTTCTCTCTTGCATTTTCAAGTCATTTTCATTGTTTCATTATGTATTTCAACTACTTGAGGTAAGTACCACTATTTTAGCTTTAGTAAGAGCTGTAAGTGGTGTGATCATTTGAACGTGTCATAAAGATATATTTCGATGAGGCGTTTTAACTTTACTGTCTAGGGTTTCTAGTTCCTCGGCAATACAATACTTTTTATTGTACACCAAAGTCAGGTCTATTGTTATTATTGTTTATTTTATTTTTATAACATGGAAGTAATAAAAAAGCATGCAGATGTCCATGGGCGGGAGTGACCATTTACCATCAGGTGGATTGCATGCTCGTTTGCTACTTTTGTCAGATAAAAAAAATACATCTTCTTAAATCTTCATATACATTTCGGGACCTTTTTTTTGTTCGATGTACGAGGGCCTCGCGAATTGTAGCTTGCTCTCCGTAAAGTTTAGGTCCTGCGTCGCCACTACGCTGCACCTATTCCTTTTATTAATAGCTTTGTCCGGGTTTTTATGGTTATAAAAAACAATGGCATCCGATCATTTTTTAAACATTCCCAATTTCTTATAACTTTGACTACAAATATCATCCCCAAAACTAAAGACAGAAGACGTAACGCATGATAGACTCCACTATTCACAGAAATGTACAAAAAGCTGTCATCCTTAATACTTTTCGTATCATTTTTTTCCATCTACGCTTGACTCCTGCCCACACAAACGGATTAACTTTACCCACAAAAGGACAAATTAATACAGCATTTAAAGAATAACACTTTAGTTGATTAAGCAAAGTAGAATATAGATGGTAAATTAATTAATTTACCATCTATATTCTACTTTAAGGACAAATTAATACAGCATTTAAAGAATAACACTTTAGTTGATTAAGCAAAGTAGAATATAGATGGTAAATTAATTAATTTACCATCTAAATTAGAACCAGTGTAGTTCGACCTAGGAAGTGCTACCGCCACACCGTCGTACCAATTGGTAAGACTAAATATTTAACCCACGTGCAAATTAAAATACAAATGATGCCTACTACTACTCACAGTTCTATTTATTATCAGTAAAATATAATATTACACAACTGTCAAGAAATTCTATGCTATTTTGCACCGGAAAACATATTATGTTTTCTGGTGCAAATATGTTGACACGGTAATGATGCTTCAGGAAATACAGATTGCAGTAGGAAACGAGAAAGGAGTGTACGGTAAGGTAAGCGATCACTAACACCCATGAATTATAGTCAATCCCAAATTAGATTAATATGAATGGAGACCTCACTGAAGCCAACCACAGATTCTGTCCCTGAGGACAATGGATCGTCTTGTGTAAGTAACTGTATCTAAATACAACCCTCAGCCCAGACCGGGAGAGAATAGCGTTAAGCTCTGCTGTTTTAAGGATTTTAAGTAAAGTATAAAATTGTAATCGTATGGTGAATCGGTTACCTGGCTCAATCAAAATAATATTAACAGTTTAATACAGGAAAGACGTACTAGCTCTCCCCTCCTATCTTCCAACATATAAACCATATAATAGCGTAACCACATCATATAATATATAATGTGGCGACGTGAAAGAGGAACAAACAAAAACACTTCCACATTTATAATATTAGTATGGAAGTATGGATTTGCGTGTGTGTCAATGTCACTCGAGATCCAGGGAATTGTAATGGGTTTTAACGCAATATGAATAAAGGAACATTTTCTACGAATTTTTGAAAAATATAAGTAACCTATCTATTCGTATTTGTGTTTGTAAATAAGAACCTGAATAGTACGTTGATAAAATAGTATTCAAATGAAATGTTTCAGTGACCCAGTCCAGTGACAGATGCGCATAAAATACCGCTTCCATTTTCCAAGGAGCGCACATACATTTTCGCCTTCGAGACGCCTCATTTACCTTTGTTCTTCTCCATTTCGAGAATAAAGGTCTTGTTTCACTAATATTCTAGGACGAATTTGTGACATTTATGAAGATTTTGAAAATTTTTGTTGTCAATACTATTGAAGTTTCTACAATCATATTAGCAAATCGCATGGTTACTTTACGTAACGTCATTATTAGAAACTTGTAATGTTTATAATGTAATAGTAAAATTGACAAAAGAAACAAATTTATCTCAAAAAAAACAAAAAAGAGGACAGAAATAATTATTGCAAGAAAACACTTTAATTCTTAATGGTAAAAGGGACTTCGAGATACATCGAACATAGCACTAACACAGATTCCTGAATTATTGACCTAAAAATTGTATACGTTTTTGAATTCTAAGATTATTAGGTAATAAAAGTTCACTATCTCCTTTCCTATTTGTGTTTTTTGTACTTATTCATTTCGTTCATACTTTTGTCTTTTGTATTTGTCTTTTGTACATATTAATTTTTCTATTCAGCTGAGGATGACCAAGGAAAATACTCTATTACAACTAGAAAACGAGGAAACATATCTACTGTCGCCTGAAACTTATCCTGTGCCAGTGTGACCTATTCCATTTTAGAAGGAATAAAACCGTGAAAATTTCTCCAAAAGTGATAAGGTGCTGAGTAATTTTTATGAGCACATTTGCCGTAACAATAATAACAACTCGTAACTAATTAAAAGTGGGACGACTCCGGGGAAGGAGCTTCCTTACCTTGATAATGTATAGTTGGCAAAAAAGTTTTTCAATTTCATAAACTTACTCCCCGTTGTCCCTGTATTTTACCTCCATTTTTGATGAGGGAGCGCAGATTTTGTTGTTCTATGCGCTTTACTTTCTTTTGAGTAAGTTGGGGTAAACTTATACAAGTATACTTAATAATTGAAAATTGACTTTATTTTGTGGCTAAGCTTTGTGCAGTTGAATTTTATTTATAATTAAAGAGAATGGGATTAATAAAAGTAGTCGACCAGTTGAAAAGAAATTATCGATTCTGTATTTTTTTTTTTTTGTAATTGATCAACATATAACCGTGACAGCGTGTATATCAGGTGACAAAAAGCGGTATATTTTGTAAAATAAGGCTTGCTTACCTAATAAGGTTTAAGGTTTAAAGAAATTTATTTCTCATAAAAAACATACAGTTTCACTTAAAATGAGATACAAGATTTATAATTAAGTACTTACTAAACTATTGGCTCTGGGCTGCTTTAATTAACAATATATATATATATAAATATGTTATCTAAATTACATTAGTGTTTAAGTATTTTTTAAGTTCCCTTTTATACACATTTAGAGTTTCACTGTCCTTTATGTAATTTGGTAACTTGTTAAATAATTGTACTCCTTCAAACAAAACAGACTTCCTTCCATATGACGTTCTCACTTTAGGTAGTTGTAATTTATATCTATTTCTTAATTTGTGACTTGTAACTTTTCTATTTAATTGTATATTTGATTTTATTGAGCTAGTGGGTAAATTCCTAATAAGTATGCAAGTGAAGTATATGTAAAGATTTCGGATATTTAATAAATTAGTTTTTTTATACAATTGCAATGTTGGAGTACGATACGGATAATGAAATAATACTTTAATGATTTTGTTTTGATTTCGTTGTAATTGATTCAAGTTAGTTTTCGCGGCCGAGCCCCATAGTTCTATTAAATATTCCAGATGCGATTTTACTAAAGAGTTGTATATAATGATGCCTACTTTCTTCGGAATACAATCTGCTATAATAATAATATGATATTTGTCGTTTCCCTATGTGCCGTGTTATTATAACGTATCTCATTGTAATAACACATGAGAGTGGATTTCTCTCAAATTATTTTTCTGTAAAATAACATTAAGGGTTCACGAAGGGTTCTATACGTTTATATATAAATATGGCAAAAATTTCACGTTTGTTGTATAGGAGCCACCCTTAAATACTTATTTTATTCCATTTTTATTTTATTTGTTTTTATAGTGGCAACAGAAATATATCATCGTGAAAATTTAAAATGTTTAGCTACCATGGTTCATGAGATAGCCTGGTGACAGATGGATAGCGATGTCTTAGTAATAGTCTTCCATTTTTTCCCTTTGGGTATGGAACCCTAAAAAAATATAACTATATATAAATTTATATGCGTATAATGCCTACATCATACTATGCCTACATAGTATTGAATTAGCATCATACGCATACAATTTACTGTCAAAATTATGCCACGCCTTGTATTTTTTTTATCTGACTAAAGTAGCAAACGAGCATGCAGTCCACCTGATGGTAAGTAGTCACTGCCACCCATGGACATCTGTAATTAACTACATACAGAACATGGGTACCATTTGGAGTCAATTACAGAAACTTGTAATTTGTACTTTGTATCTTACAAACATCAGTAATTTTTAGATATAAAATTCAGTCCAACAAACAGATGCAGGTACCTCGTTAGTTTCACACAGCGGTAATTACGTTAACCTAGTAAATACATCAAAAATACGAATTAATTAACTACAGGAACATGTTGCGCAGAAATAATTTACTGCGTAATTTTTATACGTCCTTTTTTGCTGACGCTACTGAAAGACTGCTCTAATTAGCAAGTTGAGAGCTAAATATTACATTTATGATATGTAAATTTAACTGAGCGAGTCAACAACGTTAATCTAGACTTTGTGTTATGGTGTTGAGAGTGTAAATTTTGTTGCATTTTACAAATATTAAGTTAACTTCCTTGTAAGATGGTGCCTTTTATGTAGTACGTAGTATTATCCACTTTAGTCACATCCTTGAGGAATTTAGTTTACCTTAATACTTGGATATTACGGTATACTCACGTCCATATAAGAACATGATTATATTAATAATGGCAATTTATAGTTTATATTTAGGTGATAGTATTCTTTGTTGTTAGACGCTGGTGTCTGCTTCTCACCTATTTCTGTCTTATAATAGCAGTGTTATGTCCTATAATGTTCTGGTTTGAAAAATATTGTAAGGGAGACATACACACCTGAAGCGTCCTAAATTAGTCCTCAGAGCAAGCAACGTGTTACTGGCTAACCTCATCTAGAATCTGATCTTATCTGGGGTTGAAAACTTCCATGGGTGGCAAAGGCCACTTACCACCAGGTAGACTGCATGTTCATTTGGTTCTTAATTTTTTTTATTCTGTTTGTGATAGAAACGAGCATGTCCTTATGATGGTAAGTCTTCACTGTCAACTTTAAAATGTATACTTGCAATATAAGACTTCTGTAGGTAGGTAATCTATAACAGAAACGTTATTAACCTAATAATTTACATTACTAAGTAAAATACCTCCTGTTGTCTTATTTTGTAAAAAATACTTTTTTTATACTTTATTTAGAAGGGAAACCGTGAATGCGATTTAAAGATTTGATTCAATTATATTCTAAGTTTTAACAAACTATTTATTAATAAATTTATTAATACAACAACTCTCAACAACTTTATTGTTAGATGCATCTTAAAATCGATTAACGACCCCTGGGGGTCTAAACTTGCAACAACTGCGATCCAAGAATACTTAGGTACGGGTCTTAGACGAAAAGTTTAAAAGCATTTCACCATTATGATGAATATTTAAGATTTTTTATGGTTTTCGAGTTAGAGTGCTATGGTCCCTTCTGGATAGATCCAAGACATGGGACAAGTTTGCTCTTATGGTTCTTTTTTAGATTGTCGTGTTTTATGTTAGAGTATAAGGCTGTTTTAAAGTATATTTTTATATTAAGTTTCAAATGATTTTGCAGTACACCTGATGGTTAGTGGCCATTGACGCTTATAGACATCTGTGATCAACTCCAGATAATAATCCATCCTAAGGTCTACTACAGATGGCTTGCTACTCTCAAGAGTTAACTTAGATTGCCTTGTATAACTATGCATGACATACATACTTTATTTATACTGTCGAGTTTTTATAGAACCAAACAAAATCGATAGTAAATAATCATTTTTATCAATGTTAATCAATAATACATTAGTTATATTTTTATCAATACCAAACTTGCAGTCTATCTGATGGTTATTGGTGACTGTTTCATAGACACATGTAAACTATATAAGATTTTAAACTAATAATATCGCGAAATTTGTACATTTTATTATGTAACGGGTACACACGATATGCGATATTTAAATATCTTTCTACCGATATTTCGATTTATGTAAATCGAAAATAGCGAAAAGTGTATGAAAAAAGATACAGTTAATGTTGGATGTCGTGATATTGCACCTAAAAAGAAAAACGAACTAGACGTAGGGTAGATAGGTTAATTTACAACTAGTGCTTGTCAACGGTTTCTCCCTGCCACCGCAGATTGGCCGTGCCCACGATCCATGCAACTGGGTCGAAACATCGGCAGAAATAAATTAAAAAATCGCATATCTTGCGTACCCGTTACACTATAATATGTAAACTATTTTATAAAGAACACTGTTTCTAATTAAGGCCTATATTTAAATCCATATAGGATTAGTAACATGAACTCTGCATTAATTTGATTTATTGGCTGATCGGTCATAAAATATATTGATTGATACCTATCAGAATTTATTTAAAATGCTCCATGTCGGTAGGTAGGTACTACTTATATACTCAGTTTCAAAGATCTCAGCAGAAGTTAAACAAATATTTAAGATAAAAAAAAACACATTCTACAAAAGGTTACAGAAAATAGCAACCTTCTAGAGGTACAAAGTACTCAAACCTCAGTATATACTGTGAAACAAACGGTTCTTTAAAAAGTCATGCTCTATAACAAGTCCCCACAAATAAAGATTTAACGTGGCTTCTACAGAGGCAGCCCGCAATGAGCTTACAAATTATTTATTTACAGCAAACGGCCATCTTTTTGCCCTACCTTTCCGCTTTTATTAGACCTCGTATTTTAAATCTAGGAGCAATTGCGAGTAATATTCTTCATGTCTTGAGACTTTCAGAAATATTATGTTTCAGAAATATTGAGCTTAGAAATGTTTTGCAACAATCATATGTTGTTTTTATGGATAGTTCTATCAATTTCATAAGTTATCTTGACATATTTGTAGTATTTTATAGGAGAAGATAGTGACAACGGACACTATTTTAGTAATTTTTAAAGTTGCCAATTATGTTTTATATCAATATCGGTAATTATAAATTTGATGGAAATTCAGTGTACTCTAGCATTGTCCTCCAGTACGTTCAATCTCGCGCTTCTAACGTGTGGCAGACATTTTCATAGTGTTACAAGTTCACTAATTATTAATTATTCTAATAGGCAAGGATAATAATTTAAAAAATTGCACGTCCTTAAAGGTTACCAATGGTGTGGGCAAGTTTGCATACAGAAATTTCGCATTATTCCTGTACAGCGACAGAAAATCAAGTTGTCAATGATTATTAACATGACTAAAATATTGCAAATTACATTATTTTAATCACGGACGACCCGCGCGGCGGTTATCATACCGATCTGACAAGCAATGTGGGTTCCGGGTTCGATTCCCAGCCAGACAGGGATCCGAATTATAGATTTAGATTCTTGCTCTGGGTGTGTGTATATTCGTCTTTGTGGATGACAACCACGAAATAAGAGAAATTAATGTAGAAAGCGTATAAAGCGCATTTATTTTAAAGACAAAATGATTACTGACTGTTTAGCATAGACTTGATTGACTGGAGAAACGATTTCACAGAAAAGCTCGTTCACTACTTCCTTAAAAACTTGTCTTCCTTCCCTTGAAATACCGAGACCATGAATCAATTGAATTTCTGAGTTAACACAATGTTATGTGCTCTCATTAGTCCCTAAAAGGATTTTTCATCCAATTAAGAAAGCTTTATTGCTTTCGATATGTGTTCAATAAATCTTTAATGGGTTTAATCATCATAATACCACAAATAAATTTTATGTCATTTCCGTCCAAATCCAAATGCAAATTAAAACATGTACCTAAATATATATATATATTCTAAGAAAAATGCAATAAATGTTATTATTATTGTGTTATAGTGATTGCCAATATGTCACAATTATGAAGAGTTTCCAATTTAAATAGTTATATACAAATATTTAGTTGTATTTTGAGTTCTACGTTTTATTTTTATTTTTTTGAGAGACAGACACAGAAAATGAAAATGTAGTCGGTTTTAATAAGTTTCACTTGACAATATTTGTATTTTTATGGATAGATACTAGTCAGTCTTCGATATTCGGCCGTAATTTAATTTAAAAAAACTAAACTTCACATTGTCCAAAGTAGCACCAATATTTCACTAATTTAAATTAATTGTAATAATTTTCAAGTAATTTTGAACGTAAAATATAAAAAGAGGTTTAATTAGCTAAACCACATTTAAAAGCAATAGCGGGTATTTTAACAAAGACGCTGACATTTCTGACGTTGTGTTTTCGTAGTAAGACATTGAATGTTCTATTTCGTTTATTATTTATGTGTTTATGACAAATGCACGGTAGTGTGTGTAATGTATTTTTAATTGATTTTATGTCTGTTTTAAGCATAATTGGAAAAAATATTAATATTCTGCACTCCTTCTCTACGTCCACTATAACCGTGGAAAGTTTAATACTAATCCGTCCGCGGCATATTACTTAAAAATGTTTCACAAGTTTTTGCTTCACGTATTAATATATAAATAAAACCGCCACAAAGATTAACCATCTTTCTCTGTACCTGCATTAAATTTAACGGTTAACAAATAAACACTAATTCTAAATGTACAGACCGTCGTTGCTAGGTTCTAACTGACCCTAGATTTCGATACGCCGACCTGATATCTCGTCCACAATATCACGAGCTGTGGTATTTTAACAATACTTCCTTTATGAATACGCGATAAAACACGCGAACGAGTCACACATACTGTTGGTGTTTATTTCGAAAAATTCTCATTAAAATATTTCGTCTATTACGAGGAATTCCGGGACGTTTCTTTTTACGGTGACTGCGTTTTGTGGCTAAAAAGTTACATGAGCAAACGACACTAATTGAGTGACTCATACGACAGTTAATCTTGAGCCTTGTGTCTCAGAAGAAACGATTCAATTGTTGGAGACTTTGAAGGATACGTTAAGTAGCATTTTATAAACTTGGAGGATCTTTTTACGTCTATGAAGTGTCATGTGCTACAAAAAACATACCTCCAAGAATACTATCTTTGTTACCATCAACTTACAAGTGGAGGCATCCAGAACAATTAAACTTATCGCCGAGGGCATTCATTAATAACATTTTGGGGGCAAAAAATGGATATTTTGTTTACATTTATTAGTGAAGTGGCGAAGGCTCATCCATCAAGTCTTGGAAGATGAATTGGGGCGAACAAAGCTAAAGGCCGACGACATTGTTTTAGTTTAACGGCATTTGTTCTGCTGAAGTTTACTAAATCATTCCACTTGCTTAGGGAATAGTGGATGGCGTTATTAGGTCACATTTAACAAGTTTGCTTTGACAAATTATTAGACTTGTTACTGTTGGTAAATTTACGAACATTTTCTTTCATCATGGAAGTAATGGGCTTCAGTTCCATTTACGGTGTGTATTTTTTGTAATGAAAAATGTTACTTACATCAAAAATAATAGAACTTCATTAATCGATTCAAAGACTTAATTTGTCTAAACATCATGTTTCAATTCCCAAACCTACCGAAATTCGTTGTACAGATAAATAGTAGATATACTATCGTTTAACCTATGTATGTCTAGCGTCAATTAAGTTTGCAGAATTACTGTCTAATCCGGCTGAGTCGCTGGTGGTGGAAAAGTGTGCATGTTAATTTACATATGAGATGATAATCAAAGTTCTTAGGACTGGCGACGCATCTGTAGAAGATACAAATAGTAATAAAGGTATCCACCAATTCACACTTGGCCAGCGCGGTGAACTATGGCCTAAACTCTCTCATTCTGAGAGAAGACCCGTTCCCAGCAGTGGGACAATAATGGGTTGACGAGAATAAAGGTAGGCAATAGAATAGGATTGGTAGTACCGCAGTAGAATCACGAAAATTTGAAAATAAATTTACATGACAAGTTAGTACGCGATAAGGCAGGAGATTTCAATAATTATGATATTCTATTCATAGTCAAAATGTTATAAATTATTTGAATTATAAAATATTGCTACTACATTTCGACAAGCCACCAAGGAAACCCCTTTAGAAAAATATTGTAAGAACAAAGCACGCAAAGTATAATTAATAAAAATTCTTAGGAAAGCCGACTCCTAAAACAGTTTGGTTGACGAGATTAATGATTATGGCATTATGAATGGCGTCTTAACTTTAATTATGACCTTTATTTCACCGATAACAGAAATAAATCTAAGGAAAAAATTTAGATTAGCCCTTTGTAGCGTTTCTTGCTTTGAAATACCTTGATGGTTATAACCAACATAAAAAGGAAAACATTAGAATAGAAAGAGGCAACGTCCAGATATATATAAATTAATTAGGAATGTATGTATTACAGAAATAGAAAAAGACCTTACACCTACCAATTTTTTTTTTTTTCAATTTTTGACACATTTTTGAAACTGTGGTATTAAAGGTGTAAATCCCTCACTCGAAAGTACCTAAGAGCTAAGTATTCCATTCGAACTTTGCACTAAGAGTTCTTAACTAAAGTAAATAGCAAAAGTTTCAAGATTCTGGAAACTTTTTATGGCTTCGTTATTTACTTGAATATTGCAGGTGTTGTAGCAATTATAACATCCGTTAATAGTCCAAAAACTCCCTAGCATCGGAAAACAAGAGTCACATTTCTGGCGTATCACTAACGTTTCATTAGAGGGCACATGCTTCGACTTCTAAAAAATGATACTTTTTGTATTACAAAAAGTGCCAAATTAACTTTTTAAAGGAAACGATCTGTTTTGGGGCTGCCACGTGTGACGCGGAGTTGGCGTCAAATTCTATTTCGGAGGACGCCACATGGTGCTTTGTTGATACATACTTTGTCGTCGAATGTCCCTCATCATTGGAATGTGTATTTTTAGCCCTAGATGGATTGATGACGCCAACTTCGAGAGCTTAACTTGACTTTAATACTCTCATGATATATCGAACGTCGTTACGAAGATGACATATTGAAATGAATATTGTTTAAAATTATTCCTTTGTCAGACCCTTATAAAAACGCTTTCGTATCTCACGTAACAAAGTTATCATTGTAAAAGCGAAAAACACAAAGGGAACAGTCGAATTTGAAAATATAACGCTTCAATCTGTATTTCATTTCACAAGCAAATGTATTCAATAGACGGAATAGGAAAAGACAAAACAGTGTTATTTTGTTTCTTTTACCAAAAAAAATCCCCTCGAGGAAATTTGCGAAAATATCATTCGCGCTCAGAAATAGAGAACGAAATAACTTATATACAAGAGTGTAGGCTCAGATAAAGGAAAATAGGCACGTTCTTAACTGGTTCCGACATTATATTCGCATTTGAGGAGATCAAAGAGCATGTTGTGACATACAGGCAGAGAAAAACTTCGGTAGGCGGCGAGGTGAACGTGGCCGGAGGGCTCTCGAGTAACACCATCCTTGAGGGAGCTAGGCTTTGAAACAAAATGCGTTTGCATACATTAAACTGTAAGAATGTTGGAGATAGGGAGGGTAATACCGTCGGGTCTCTTGGGGAGTGTGTTTCGGCGATTACGCGGACGGAATTTCCCAACTGTAAGTTGGCTTCTTGGCGGGATAGTTTGCACGTAACACTAGCCTCTTTGCGTATTTTCACAGTCAAAGCGTTCTCAACGAACTTGAGTGTATGTTTCCAAGTATTTGAAAGGCAAATTAGGTATCGTTGTGTGAGTTTGATGTAGTTGTTTAAATGTTTGCATATACTATGTTGGAGTAATTACGGTTCGAAACTATCAGAATGTTATTTTCCGCAAGTGTTGTTTCGTAAATGAAAGTGGAATATAAACAGAATTAAGGACATGGTTGGATTAATCCCGTTTACAAACAGAAGGGATAGAACAATGTTGGTGGGAGTGTGATGTAACAAGTACGAAACACGTACAATCTCGTAGCATTTAAGGTCCTTCGGGAAAACGTCTCTAACATAATGCACGAACAATATACATAACTACGAACATATGAAATGAAACTTGTGTTTAATTTTGTAGCTCACATGTCTTCTGTTTTATGTTCTTGAAAAGACTTGTGTCTGACAAAGTTTAGAACATTACGGTTAAATATTGTTATAAAGAGAAAGTTTTTAATAAGTAACGTGTAAAGTTAAAGTAAGAATATGCTTTCTTGTTCTCGGCAAAGATCCTTTTTTCAGGGTATGTAATAGTTAGATGGACATTTCTACCTCATTATCTGAGCAAGGCATGAACGGTTGTTAGTTTTTCGTTACAGCAGTAATATTAGTGCTAATGAATTATCGTTCAATGACAATTTAATCAACCCAAATCTGAGGTAACACTCAGATTTTTTTGAATACTGTAGTAACAAGAGAGCATGCAGTCCACTTCATGGATGTCTATGTAAGTCGTCGACCACATGCCATTAAAGAAATTGCATGCATAATGTCTTTTATATTTACAAAAATTTTGATTTTAAAAAATGCTATCCTAGCCATGTCTGACTCTGAAATGAAACATAATATCTACTGGTGAAGATACGACTACTTAGAGATTTAATCTTTTTTTTTACCTGTTTGAAGTGGCAAAAGAGCATGCAATCCACCTGTTGGTAAGTGGTCACTGCCACCCATGGACATCTGTAAGCAACTTCAATGGCACTACCACCTGCAGCTTGTACCACCTCAGTTACTACCACCTCATATTGTATCAGTATGTCAGTATTTAAACGACTGAAGGATGGAAAAAAATTACAGATATCTTGGTAATTTCAAAGTTATTAATAAATAAATGCTTAACTGTAACTATTAGTACATAACGTGCATATTTATAATGTCCTGTTGCTTTGCTCAAAGAATCTTCTATTGCTTCAACGGAATTCGACATCGTTATCAATGCAGCAGCGCGACATAGCAATCTTCAGAATAGACGCTCATCCTATCCTCCTCACGTACCGGGCATTTAATTTCTCGAATGGTTATTATTACCGGGGGTGACTTTACGTAGCGTCTCATGCGCAATAGCCAAACGCAATAACTACTACGCAAAGGGTGGCTATAATTTAAGCAGGAAAATGTTATTGGATTTTAATAAATTAAGAATTGATTACAAAATGGTTTAAAAATAATACCGAGATATTGAAAATTTGTTTTTTTCATTTCTGAAGTTATTTTGGAAAAAAATATTTGCAAGAAAATACGTTAATAGGTACTATAAGTGGCTATTAATAACTTAACATAGAAAGATACATACGTGTCAGTTAATAATTCGTTACAATAAGAATTTTAGGAGAGTCCTGTTGCTTCAACTGGATTCGACATCGTTTCCAATGCACCAGCCCGAGACAGCGATATCCTCCTCACATACCGGGCATTTAGGAAACTTTTATTGTGTTGTGATAAATTAAAAGTAAATATAGATTTTTTTCTAATAATACCAAGATGAAAATCAGTTTTTATATTTTATTTATTAGTATAAGTTATTTATGAATATTTTTATTTGTAAGAAAATGTATTGATACTTAAAGCGGCTGATGATAACCTTACGTAGATACGGTATACCGGTCAGTTAATAGTAGTACATATATACAATACGCACTTGCAAATACCTAAATCTGCTTATCGCAAAAAAGCGTCAAAATCTTCAAATATTGTACATAAAAGACACAAAGATTGTTAATACAAAACTAATTTTACTTCTTTAACTCTCAACAATATTTGCCACATAAAAATAGCTTAACAATTGTTGAATGGCGTATCCCCATGAGACAATATGCGTTTTATCATCTTTAAACAACCAGCCAACGAGTAGCAAATAAAAGTCCCTACTAATAAATAGTTGTCATGCACGAGCACATTTCTGCACCACTAGTGTAGTTTAATCAAACAATGCACAAAATGATTCCCATGGGAATTTCAAACGCATATTTCTTATGAAACCATAACAAATTTCAAGATTGCTCATACTCAGATACTTGGGGCTCTCCCTACATATAACTATTCCTCTATTTATTGCTCGCTGCCCTCCGCTAAGCTATCGAAAATATAATCCCTCTTACGCACAGAAACTTCCACAGCTGATTACTACTTGGACCTGATAAGATTCAGTGAGATTAGTATGGATATGATTTAAATATAAGTGTAAATATTGAATATCATGCCTAAGGGCATACTATGATATTTTATGATGGGATTGCTATTCATACACAGAGATTAGCATGAAAACAATTCAGTATAAAAAATATATAAACAAATATGGGTGAAATGAAAAATATATACAAATACATAAATACAATAGAAAAAATACAAGAATACTATAAAAAGATATAAAAAATAATATGGAAGAAAAAAAAACTATTACATCGACATCAAACCTTAAAACTAGTATAATGCCACGTGATACGCAACGATATGAAACAAGATCTAGAATATTTGACCTGTTCTTTTCGTAAAGTAGTTTTAGTGTATCGGAGAGATTGTGTATATATCGGCTAAATTACATATAAGGTGACAATTGTACTCCACAGGCGTGGCAATGAATCTCTGAGCGCATTCAAGCAAAATCGCTGTTCTATATGAAGTTACCATTTACAATCAAGTAGAATGTATTCTCCTTTGCTGTTATTAATCCCTATGTACCTATATACTTATTAAACTTATTTTTGTCAAATAGGGAATAAATAAATGATCCGTAAATTAAAACTTAAAAAGGTTTTTTTATCTGATTGAAGTAGCTGAGCATGCAGTCCACTGAATGGTACGTGGTCACTGCCGCCTATGGACATCGAAGAGCAACTTCATATATAACATGGGTTTTATCTGAAGTCAATCACATATGTGTTGCTACTCGCGAGGACTATGATGGTCACCTCATATAAAAGTGTGCCGGCAACCACACCCTTCCATCGAAACGAAAGAAATGCTTCACGTTGGAAATAGGTGTGGCGGTGGTACTTCCCCGGTTGAACCATGCTGATTCTACCACCTTCAAAATGTTTAATAAAAGGCAAAACTCTATGAACCGTGTACATAAAGAACACTTCTGGAATGTTTAGATATTTGTGTGATAGCGAATCGAATCCATGATCTCTTGAATACGTATTAAGATGACTGCTAATCCCACGCTGGTGCCACTTAAGATCCACGGAATATCCCCATTACGCTCAACGCGGACAATAATCTGGGGTTATTTTGGAAGTTCCGAGTTGTGGGTAGAAGAATAAAATCCAAGCGCAATCCCCACGGGATTAATATTATTTTATCGCCAACGATAAATAACGAGGGAATTCAATAGACGAACTGTACGCGGAATTATAAGTTTTTTGACACAGTCGTAGGAAACTTTCTGGATTCAATCTTGCACGGATTTGCTTCAATCGCTTTATATCCCATCCCTCAGGAGGTCGGTAAAAGGTTTCGCGGACTCGTACGCTACTTTGTTTAAACAACTGGAAGGTAACAGAACCCGTAGTTTCGGAACTTGTAAACTTTTATTTGCAATACTAAATAATGGAGTAGGGACCCTCCTTCATTTTACTCAGATATAATACACATATGTACATTGCAAAAGTTGCTTTATTTGTATTTTTGTTAGATAAGTTTGTTTATGTTATTTATTTTATATGTATTGTTTATGTCTTATCGATTTTCGGTACGTACTCCTGAGGTGGAGTTTATCATATGTTTTATAAAGTACTATAACTCGTGCAATTTAATTCGACTACTACTTCCTTAAAATAAGAGGCATAAAAGTGCTATGATTCAATTTAAACTATAAAGGGTACAAAAAATTAATGCAAATGTATTTACCTTAAAAACATATTTTTTGTCAATGTAGTTTCAAAATATTGAGATTAATATAACGTGTCGATATATTTTTTTGTAATTATTTCGCCTCACTACATTACTGGTAAAAATGTTATGAAATAATTTACAACAACGGCAGTACGAATTAATTACTATTCCAATTATAAATTATAATGTTAAACGATTTTACGCTTATTTTGACGAATCATTAATTTACAAAATTGTATACAGGCACATCTCTTATCCCATACAAGTGGCGAGTAGTTCATTAAACGATAAAATTGAATACGTAATGTAATAAGCTACATTATGATTTTTTACAACTATCTTATCCTACCTATATGTGTAAACTGAGATAGTATTGTTGAAACAAAAGTAGTACCTAATCATTTTAACTTTAATGCGTTCTATAATGAATGAAGAAATATGGCAGTTGTTTTTATGGTTCGCCAGAGTCGAACTATTGCTGCATCTATTTCTATCGGACATTATTATTAGTATTAACCACTGCTGAGTTCTAGTTTGACGGGATTCATGGAATTCCACCTCCATCCTCAGAGCAAGTAAAGCATCTGTGACCAACCCCAGGAAAGAGTAATTTTAGGCGGCGATTGCTGTATATAACACATTTTTTTCATCAGTCATACACGTTGGCAAAGAACCTGAGAAAAAAGTTTTCCCTTATAGTAAAAGCTAATGAAAATAAATTTCTATTAACATCTGTCTATTAATGGAATTGAATCTCGGACCAGCAATATGATAAAACGAAATTCATACTACAAGTTTCTGTTATAGGGTAAATTATTACTTAAAAAGATCCTCGTATCGTCTTAAACACATTTAATTGACCGTTTTTATATTTATCAGTCTATTGACGTCAACAATTTGTCATAGGTCTTTTTAATGGGGATTAAGACAATAGTAACCATACCTACCTGGTGAACTCAGTGGGTGTTGATTCTGCTTTGGAAGACATTGCTACTCATCTCCTGGATTTATTCCCTTAGACGCCTTTTACGACATCTTCGGGTAGAGGGTGAGCGATGCTAAAACCGACACCACGCGGCACAGTGTGACACGTACCTAAACAATATCAGTGCGGTATCGTGGTCAGTTCCAGTGAACTAGTCATCGCGACAATAAATAAAATTAAGCCACTGCACTATTTCACTTAGAGTCACTATACTGACAGGTTGAACGATATGACGATTTATTACCAGTGTTTCAAATTGCGACCGAAAAATCATATCCGAACGGAAACGGTGAATTTCGAGGACTGGATTTATTGGACCTTCGATTTGTCAATAAAGTTCAGTTATTGTTACTTATATGGCTTTCAGTCAATTTTATATTAAGTTAATTAAAGCTCATTCAAACCCCAAAAAGTAAGATTCCAGATTTTCGTTTTTTTTACAAGAAATACAATTATAATTATAAAATTATTATGACACTGCTAAAAAAATCTAGCAATGCTCTCTTTTATAAACAGTAAATTTAACATAACTTTCAAGGTGGTAGAACCAGTGTAGTTTGACCGGGGAAGTACCACCGGCACCCCTATTTCTAGCGTAAAGCGTTTCGATAGAGGCGTGTGGTTGCCGGCACACTTTCACATGAAGCGGCCATCATAGTCCTCGGGAGTAGCAACGCATCTGTAATTGACTTCGGTTTAAAGAACTTTATTGTCTAAGAAATTACATAAATTTCACTTACAAGACAAAACTTATGTTAACATATAATAAAAGTACAGTCGGTAGGCATGCTAGAAATCTAAATATATTTATTTCATATTATAGTATAATATTATGTAAGTATGGACATTTTAATTTTGTAGTTTTATTTATTTTTTTAAATTGTTATATTATTTATAACGTGCGCCAGTGCTTCTTTTTTAAATGTTTTTATTTGTTTATGATTCTTAATAGTTTTTGGTAAGCAATTGTATATTTTAGCCCCATCATGCATTATGTTTCTTGACCCATACTTGGTTCTAGGAAAAGATAGATTAATGTTGTCAGCATTTCTGATGAAAACCATGTTCTGTATGTAGTTGATTACAGATGTCCATGGGCGGCAACACTTACCATCAGGTGGACTGCATGGTCGATTGCTACTTCAGTTAGACAAAAGAAAAAAAACTAATAAACTGACGTAGAAATCACATGGAATTTTAAAAGGTGTAAAAACAGCAGACTTTACTTATAAACTAGAAACTATATACTACATACTCTAGATACATGAAAATTCACTCGTAATTTAAATTTCCCTTGTTCACATTAGTAACGCATGGTGTGGCAATGCGTTTGCGGGGCTGTGCACAGTATTATTTCCCCAATGCAAGCACTTGCAAGTGACACAGTCACTTGCAGCGCAGTGCTTCAGTTCAGCTGCTAAATAATTATAGTTCTGTATTCCGTCGGCTTCACTTTGTGGAATTTGCTCGAGAAATATAATTTAATGTACAGCTTTTAGATACTGTTTTAATACTTAAACTGTCATTTATTTAATAGTCACATTATTGTTAAATTAATTCTTTAATATTTCGCTATTTTGAAGTTAATAAATTAATAACACATTTAGATTACTAATATCACTAAGATCACATGGAATGAGAACTGGAAACAGCAGATTTGCCTTTAAATCTCATATAAACCAGAAACTATGTACATATTCTAGATACATGAAAATACACTCGTAATTTAAATTTCCCTTGTTCACATTAGTAACGCATGGTGTGGCAATGCGTTTGCGTGGCTGTGCACTGTATTATGTCCCCAATGCAAGCACTTGCAAGTGACACAGTCACTTGCAGCGCAGCGCTTCAGTTCAGCTGCTAAATAATTATAGTTCTGTGTTCCGTCGGCTTCACTTTGTGGAATTTGCTCGAGGAATATAATTTAATGTACCGCTTTTTGATACTGTTTTAATACTTAAATTGTCATTTATTTCCTATTCACATTATCCTTAAATTAATTCTTTAATATTTTGTTATTTTAAAGTTAATAAATTAATAACACATTTAGATTACTAATATCATTAAGATCACATAAAATAAGAACTGGTGTGAAAACAGCAGATTTACCTTTAAAACTCATATAAACCAGAAACTATGCACTTATTCTAGATACGTTTAAAGAATCTTTATTCTCATAAAAGATTTACATCACTTACATGAAAATACACTCGTAATTTAAATTTCCCTTGTTCACATTAGTAACTCATGGTGTGGCAATGCGTTTGCGTGGCTGTGCACTGTATTAGGTCCCCAATGCAAGCACTTGCAAGTGACACAGTCACATGCAGCGCGCAGTGCTTCAGTTCAGCTGCTAAATAATTATAGTTCTGTGTTCCCTTGGCTTTACTTTGTGGAATTTGCTCTAGAAATATAATTAAATGTATAGCTTTTTGATACTGTATTTCGTATTAACATTATCGTTAAATTAATTCTTTAATATTTTGCTATTTTGAAGTTAATAAATTAATAACACATTTAGATCACTAATGTCACTAAGATTACATGGAATGACAACTAGTGTGAAAACAGCAGATTTACCTTTAAATCATTTTAATAAACCAGAAACTATGTACATATTCTAGATACATTAAACTACACTCGTAATTTAAATTTTCCTTGTTCACATTAGTAACGCATGGTGTGGCAATGCGTTTGCGTGGCTGTGCACTGTATTATGTCCCCAATGCAAGCACTTGCAAGTGACACAGTCACATGCAGCGCGCAGTGCTTCAGTTCAGCTGCTAAATAATTATAGTTCTGTGTTCCGTCGGCTTCGCTTTGTGGAATTTGCTCGAGGAATATAATTTAATGTACAGCTTTTTGATACTGTTTTAATACTTAAACTGTCATTTATTTAATAGTTACATTATTGTTAAATAAATTCTTTAATATTTCGCTATTTTGAAGTTAATAAATTAATAACACATTTAGATTACTAATATTACTAAGATCACATGGAATGAGAACTGGTGTGAAAACAGCAGATTTGCCTTTAAATTCCACATAAACCAGAAACTATGTACAATTGTACATATTCTAGATATATGAAAATACACTCGTAATTTAAATTTCCCTTGTTCACATTAGTAACGCATGGTGTGGCAATGTGTTTGCGTGGCTGTGCATAGTATTATGTCCCTAATGCCAGCACTTGCAAGTGACACAGTCACTTGCAGCGCAGTGCTTCAGTTCAGCTGCTAAATAATTATAGTTCTGTATTCCGTTGGCTTTACTTTGTGGAATTTGCTAGAAAAATATAATTTAATATACAGTTATAAAAGCAGTGATAGCCTAATGGTTGAAACATGCCCTCTCAATCGGGAGGTCCGAGGATCAAACCCAGGCATGCATCACTGAATATGCCTATTAGAAATTAATTATCACTACTTTTTGGTGCAGGAAAACATCGTGAGGAAACCTATACACCCGAGAGTTATTTAAAAAAAAGTTCTCGGAGGTGTGTGAAGTCCAACAAATCGCACTTGGCCAGCGCGGTGGACTATGGTCTAAAACTCTCTCATTCTGAGAGAAGACTCGTGCCCAGCAGTCAGACAATAATGGGTTGTACCCCCCACCCCCATACAGTTATAAATAAACTTATGTTATAACATATAATTTTTTATTTTTCATATGCGGATAATTGTATTTTTTTTCTTTTTTTATATTGTAAAGCTTATATTTGTAAATTATATCGTATTATTTGAAATTAATAAATCATTAACACATTCATATATTTCTGTATCTACTACAGGGTTTATTTAATTGAAGCTTAGTATCTATTTATTCATCGGGTTGGAAATTGGATAGGTGTCGGATAGTAACTAAATATAAGAACTTTCAGGTTTCGTGGAGTACAAATAGATGACATTCCCTGTTATTTGCACTAGAGTCGTTAAAATAATCGGAGTCCTTAAGGGCGGTGGGAAATTAACCGAGATGAATTGCTTCGATTCGTACATATGTAAAAGGTATGGAGAGTGTGTCTCAAGATGATTACCGCGTGGGTTATAGTCCGCTAAAAATCACACGTAACCCGATATCGCTGCTAAAAAACTGTGGCAGCGTTTGAAAATCACACATCCATCCCAAAAACAGATCTATTATACAGGGTGTAATCGTTAAGTGTGCACATGTGATTGTTACTTAATTATTTCAAATATCAAAAAAACTTTAAACTGCTATCTTAAATACTTTACATAATGACTAAAATGACATAAATACCTAAAACGAGACATATCCAAAAACTTTACATTAAACACTCCTATATATACATTTAATATACGATAGTAGAAAGTAGAGTTGCAGAAGTAGTATATCGTTAACATGTCCGTCTTTTCTCTATTGGAAATTGTCATTTTTCAATCAATAATACAACAATCATAATTATTGACGCAAATTGAAAAAAAAAACACATTTTTATTGTACAATGTACTACTTTTACTACTCTACTTTCTACTATCTATATCTATACTAAATGTATGAGAGTGAGTATGAGACTTAATGTAAAGTTTTTGGATATTTCTTGTTTTGTTTTCAAAATGTTATTTATGTCATTTTACTCATTAGATACTGTCGATAGCAGTTTAAAGGTTTTTGATATCTGTAATAGTGATGGAATAATCGCCTGTGCACATTTAACGATTACACCCTGTATATACAGTAATTTAAACAATAAAGCTGATCTTGTCATACAGGTTATCGTAATAAAAAATAAAATGTCTGTAGAAACCGCGGTAAAATTGAAAATAATGCCGCCTGTCTGCAATATATCACAGCTTATTTAAAATAATGTAGAGGAAGATGTCTTACTCCTGAAATAATATACTACGGAATCTCTGTAGGACTTATGCTAAGAAAAATGTGACGTCATTCGTAACCGACTTTATTATAAAGAATTGGCAATTTTCACGTATGTGTTATATTATATTTGACTAAGATTGGACCATTACTCACCGAATTCGTTTGGAATTGTCCCCTTTGTGAGAATTGAAACGTTTTGTCCCAATTTGTGTAATATAACACACGTTACATGACTAACACTGACTGTAAGAAGATTTTTATTTATCTTGCCATAACGATGAAGGAAAACACAGTGAATAAATCTACAGTCTTATGTATCAGATAGTTTCTCTTAATATTATTTCTTCTCTTTCTTGGAGGATCTCTTCAGTTTCCTTATTCATAGTATAATTTTATTTATTTGCAGTTACGTAAGTATTTATTAGACCTATCCTAAATAATACTTAGACCCCCAGAGAGAAGAATTAGACAGTTATTATATCTAGGTATTCACTGTGAAGAATGGGTTTTGTTTCAAAAATAAACCAAGTTTAGTTTTTTTTATAACTTACAGTTAGTTATACTTAAGTAAAATGTAATTCTAAGAAATACACGTGAATGTGGTATCCTGATACGAATATGAAGTTCGTTCACCCCTACTCGTATAAATATGACATGCACCCTCACTAAGACAAATTATTTCATTTCCCCGCCCAAAGGGACTCCATACGTGACTTGGAGCTACCATCAATTGTGTAACTCGGAGATGTAATGCGATAATTCATCGTAACGATGGTAATGATAACAAGTTGTTTAACTTCAAAGCTGGTACCAAGTTCTATAGTCAATAGAGTGCTTGATAAGATTGAAGGCTTCTGCACGGAAGAAAGGGCTATGCCATTTGTCCTATCACGAAAATTTTGTTTCATATGTGTGGATGCTTTGTCACATGAGTATTTCCTGTCCTGCTAGTCTCTATTCCTGATTTGGGCTTTCCTTTTTTCTGCATACTGCAATATGTGGAAGGAATTTATTGAGACATTTTATTAACAACCTGGATTTTATGTATTTAATGATCGCAAAAAATGTTATAATGCTTACAATTGGGCTTAGCTGTCACCGACTACTGGTCATCGATCTACGAACGATCTGCCTTATCGTAGTGCTTTTTCTGAAAAAACACTAGTAGTTTCAATTGAATACGTAATTCAATTTAAAGTAAAGGGTAAAGTTAAATAATTATTAACAACGCTAAACCACAGCACTGTCACAACCCCGTTAAAAGCCTCACGAAGCAGAAATGAATAACATAACATAAATAACCTATTTCTTCGTCATTTTCTTTCCACAAGAAAGTATGCATTCATTATGTAACATGTTGAAAAACTATATAACATAGACCATATCAGTTTGTCGGTTGAAATAAATCTAACGATGTCTCACATGTTAAAATCCTTCAAAGAATTTGGGCTCCAGAGTAATATATAGAAATGCACATATATACATACATAAGCAGTAAACTACATTACCCTCCTTCTTACGCGTTCGGGTAAAATTAGCTACTAAAAGCAAGAAAAGAAACAACCATTTAATCTACAACGTTTATTTTTGCTACTGGTCATAAAATGTTGCCCGCAGAAGCAACAGCAGAAAATTAAACAAGACGCGAGCACATAAGAAGCCAGTATATTTCTCAGAGCGTTACGAGAGAAATTCGCATTACTCTTAGTACTAATAAGCCCACCTCTACATGAAATTGCTTCCCTCCAACCGTGCCCACTTTGTCATAGTCAACGTGAAAACGTCCAGGAAAATTGGGCTCGAGTTCAAGCGGGACCATAATTAGGACTGGCTAATGTCCCGGAAAAACAATTTCATAAAACATCTCGTTCTACGAGGTCCGCATAAAAAGAAATAAGACACTAAATAAACGTCTACTTTCACGGCCGGCTACACCTTTATACCGCGGCGTTCGCTGCAGTTAGCCCTTTGTCAAGTGACGTCGACAGTCGACAGGCACATTCCGTTTTGCGTGAAAGGGCGTTTGCGTGGATTAAAATTGCTAGAGGGCGCTAACCCGCAAAACTGCGATTCCGACGCAAATTAATGTAATCGACCCATGGCTTACTGCAACGTAATACGGCTTACAATTAAACATTCAATTATTTGGCTTAAATTTGTAACCGCTTCACACGTTGGACCCATAGAAAGCTTTTGTGGAAAATCCGGTGCCTCCCCACCGGAAAATTGGTACAGTCTAGTGGACATTCATTTGTTTTAGTCGAATGTGAAATGAACGGGATTTATCATTTGTCGTGCTACCAGTCATTAAATTTCGGTTGTATTGAAATAAAATGGAAACCATTTTAAAAGAGAGCTTTAATTTATGAACGTAGGCGGTTTTACTTTGGCAATTACACCATGACAGTAAATTTGTAGTCAATAATTGTATATTATATTACTTACACACATTTTAGCGTCAAGTAGGTTTATTTATTTTATTATGTACTAGTTGACCCGGCGAACCTCGTTCCACCTAAAAGTCAAAAATCTAAAATTATCAGTGTTTCTCTACTATATTAATACCTGTATTATCTTCCTCTTGAATTACTCTATCTATTGAAAAAAATCTATTGAATCTATTGAAAACTGCATTAAAATCCGTAGTGTAGTTTTAAAGATCTAAGCATACATAGGGACAGACAGCGAGAAGCGACTTTGTTTTATACTATGTAGTGATTGTTTACTATTACTATAGTAGATTATACGTAAGTATAGATTCAATCAATTCCAATAGGTTCATTTAGTCATGTGCCATTGTAGTATTACCAAAACATGTACAAAATAAATATATAACAACACACTGTACAAAGAAACCGATATTAACAAGAAATCAATTTGATCAATACCTTCCAGATATAATGTTTAACAAAATCCCAATACAGAGTTTCAACGAGTAGATATTATTTTGTGCAGTAATTCGGTTCTGTAAAAATATTAAGTAATCTATATACATGAACCAAAAATTTGTAATTCGTTTTTAAGATACTTGCCGAAGGCGGAGGAGTATGAAATTACGCACGGCTATACTTGATGCCTTGATGCAGAGAAGGATTGCGCAATGCTAATATTCTTTTTTTAATAATGCATAAAACATACATAAAATGAATTAAAACACATTATACTCATTACCTTGCATTTGACACTAAGACATACACAAGAAACGAAATAGAACATTCAATGTCTTAATATGGAAACACATAACGTCAAAAATGTCAGATGCCTTTGTCAAAATACCCGCAATTGCTTTTAAATGCAGCTTAGTTAATAAACCTCTTTTTACTTTTAACGGGTGCGTTCAAAATAACTTGAAAATTATTAGAATTTGTTTAAATTAGAGAAATATTGGTGCTACTTTCGACAATATGAAATTTACTTCTTTAATAAAAATTACGGCCGAATTTCGACCGTTGCAACGGGTAACTAGTTAATAATTATGTTTTTTTTTTTAAGTTATTAAAAATCATCCTTCACGGAAATTATAAAAAGTATATATTACATAGCAGTAACACATTATTATAGGTTTCATTGAATAGTGATACTGGAACTTGATTGATTAGGAGGTGAAATACGGCAAACCGATTTAGGGCTTTGAAGTTGATGAAAATACTATGTACCTCGCGGTTTATATTTTGCCGTTTCTTTTCTATTCCAAACTGAGAATTATTAAATTTTTAGTTACGTTTTTCTTTCCGCAGCCTTTCTAGTGGTAGTTGGCCACCGTCAGTGGATATCTATAAAACGTATATCTATTATACTCATTTTAAAATGAATGTACTAACTTAGCCTTTTACGAATATTATGCAAAATATGCAAAAGGTATCTAAATAAACAATATATATTCTAAAGTTCTCGCAAATAGTTCATTATGCCTAATAGATTCGATAAGATTATTTATATGGGTATTATTGTATGGGGAATCCTTCGCCTATCGAACGGGCATTATCTCTCGGACTTATTAAGATAAGCCTTCACGAATAACGCTCGTTTGTCTTATTGGTCGGAATGGATAAATTGGGTATCGAGGCATTATCTATACAGTGATCGACAGCCCCAGATTACGCGTAATCGTGTAAATGAATTAACTGATGCTTTCACTATCTTTATCCTTGATGCTTTCGCTTTTATATGAGAGTATTCAATGCTAGTGAGACTAAAAATAGTAATATATGTAATAGTTATCGCGTATAGAAACTATATGGTAACTTACTGGAAAGAGTGTGAGATGGACTATTGGAGTATTAAGTAAAGATTGTTAACGGACTTTTATAGAAGCTGTTAGAGACAATCTTGAAGACTACGAGAAAAACTAGAAATATCTACGAGCGTATTCCTAAGGCCTAGTTGATGAAAGTAATTGCTAGATATTATTTTGTTTTTATACGTAAATATAACAAATAAATTGTTCATCGTAAAAACTATTCTTAAAATTAATTGAATTATGATAATAAAATCGAATATCAGTCTATAGTTTAAAATTTAAAAATCTCGAAGATATATTTGTCGTCAACTCATTATTGTCCCACTGTTGAGCACGGGTCTTCTCTCAGAATGAGAAAGTTTTAGGCTATAGTCCACCGCGCTGGCCAAGTGCGAATCGGTGGACTATCTGACTATACTGGAAGATATATTTATTCAGACACAATTATTAATTATCCCTTGACGATGTAAGTTGATACCATATTGACGTTAAAAGAATTTTAATCAATTTATTCCTTAGACTCTTCAATTACCGTGACGATTAATTAAGTACTTCTAAAGGAATGAATTCGTTTCACACTACGAAACCTAAATTTTACCAAACAATACATTTTATAGTTGCAAATGTCTTCCAATTATTCATTCGGTTGCACAATTAAAGTGTTTATAGTTAAAATCCGTGACTAACGTTGAAATATGCGAGTGACACGGATGGTCGCCCCTAAACATTACACATATACTGTTTCGAATCACATACGAACGGACATTTTAAATTGAATTATTTTTTCCTAACATTGTCCCTGGAATTTGTAGTGAAATAATCACTATATTAAAACAAAAACAGGAACAATCCTGATTATAATTGAAAACAAATAGCTTATTCGATTCGATTCAGGTCATGAAAGGAAGATTATTTTTAATATAGGAGTACCAAACGGACATTGGTGTGAAGTGGCTATTGCCTTTCACGGATATCTGTAAAAACTTTTGAGAGTCGTAATTGAAGTTAACTATGAAATCGTTTAAAGAAAGCGGTAAGAAAAACGGAGATTTACCGATGGGTCTTCGTTTTTCTCACATTTTTGGTAAACGAAGTCAATGTGGCAAATATCAGACTTCTTCACTAAAGGATTATTGACGATATACATCCATTAGCTTCTTGAGGTTATATTGTTAGATAAAGGCTTCCACAAATTGGCGAAATTCTAATCGGTACTGTAATATCTGAATCCAGCTGTCTTCAGGTCATCGGCTCACCTGGTCGGAGGACGGCCTGTGCTTCTTTTGCCTAAACGTGGTACACATTCGAGGACCTTTACATTGGACCGAGAACATAAAATCGTACACATATCCTATCCAAAACCGTGTTGATAATAAATTTAAAAGTTAGTAGTATTACTAATGTAAAGTCCGTGACTAAAACTGATATATGCGAATGGCGCGGCTGGTGCACGTGATGGCTGACGAAATTGCGTCGCGTTTTGTTATGCCCGGTATACATTTGGCTGTTTCAATAGTTATTGGTTTAATTTTGTAACATTTTTTTTTTATCTGACTGAAGTAGCAAACGAGCATGCAGTCCACCTGATGGTAAGTGGTCACTGCCTCCCATGGACATCTGTAATCAACTTCATACACAACATGGGTTCCATCTGAAGTCAATCACAGATGCGTTGCTACTCACGAGGTCTATGACGGTCGCCTCATGTGAAAGTATGCCGACACATTACATTACATATTATTATGTGATATTTGATCCATTTAAAATTAAAAGGCGGCAGAACGTATGATGCGACCGGGGAGTTACCATCGCCACCTTTATTTCTAACGTGAAACAGTTCCAGCGTTTCGGTGAAAGAGTATTATTGCCTTACTAATATATGAGGTGACAATCTTTCTCCTCGGGAGTAGCAGCGTATCTGTGATTCACTTAAGGTAGAACTTCTATTACACATGAAGGGTCTTAAAGATACCCATGCGCCCATGCGGTAGTGACCACTTGCTATTAAATGGATTGCATGCCCGTTTGCTACTTCACCTATAAAAAAAGTTTTTATTATTGTTAATCACAACAGGTTACACAGGAACGCTGTGTCCGCCTATTAGATTCCGTGAAAATGAAGAGTAAGTAGTGCTATTCAAGACGGATAGCACATAGTGAAATAGCACAAAGATTAACATAAGTCTCCGTAATGTATAAACAATGTTATCTATACCAAATATAGTAGACCATTGTGATAAACCATTCACAATATTTACTTACCAGTATCTCATTAAAGGACCCAACATACCACACTCACGATATTCGTTTTATTACGAACATCGGAGTCCCGATTCGTTTCGTCTGCCAATGAATGTTGAACACAATCCGGCCCTGCACGGGAAATAAATTACGCAAACAATTAAATATCGGCAATAATAAGAACGTGGGGTGCGACAATTTGTCTAGACCGGTCCGGCGGGGCAGCCCTATCAGTGTTTATACAGCATGTTCCATTACATTAATTTCGTCTTCTATTTTAGTAACTAGGAATATTTCCATATCATTATTGTAGTAGTACACAACTACTTGTAATTGTTTCAGTATCATACGAATATCTTGATATCATTGTTGTAGTACTACGTAACTAGAATTTGTTTCAGTATTATTATAGCGCGTATGTGTGTATTGTAACAAGGATTGTAGCTCGAAGTTTTCGGTCAAGTTAAGCAAATTAGGTTTGTATACTTTTTTGTATGTGTATTATTTTGTCTTTTTTTCTATTTGCAGTTTAAATATAAAACTAAAAACAATAAAAACATATAAGCGACAGTAAAAAAAAATAGTTAACGGTATTGTCATGATCTACAAAAATTAAAATTAAAAAAAAAAACCTTTACCTGAAACTTTAAATTTTTTATTAGGTTTAGCAAAAATAACATCCTGTATACTACTATAGTGCTGTAAACCCATCGCGTAGTTAATGTAATTATGAGGCCGTAACATAAACGGTCCTGACTTGTTGCGATTAAGGAATTGTCTTGATAGAAGACATTGACAACATTTGGAATGTAATATTCCCCAAATATATTATGATGATATATACTTTGTAAGAAAAAATGTAAGAAAACTAAAAACTAAAAAATAGTAATTATAGCTATAGTTAGAAAATTTTTATGATTACAAAAATGCAGATATGAACTAAAATCTATAATACTAAAAACATAATTGTCGTTGAAATAAAAATATAACTTTGACCTTTTTTGCGGTCGACATAGCTTTTAATCAAAGCCTTTGAGGTTAAAGGACAACAGATATTACATTTTTTTATTACTATCGGGGGATTTATTGGCGATGTTACCTTATTTTCAGTATGAAACACAAAGGCAGCAGATTAATAAGTCTACGTCATATAACCGTTCGTCAATCTGTCTGTCCTAATCTGTGGCTTTTAAACTCATCTTTTTGAACTGATTACAATGGATATTCTCTAAAAACTCTACTAAAAATAAAAATCAAAGAATTGCTATAAAAAGACATGCTATTTAACATTAACAGTTTTGGCCTATAGTAAAAGTATTGATTGCATAAATCACATACAAAATAAAAACTCTTGAGCTAAAAATCTATGTGTACTTTAATTCACCCTTATCCTTTTTTAAATGGTTCGAGTATATTTTTCTAACTCATATATTCAACTTTTTTAACTATAACAAAAGCCAAAGGTTTACAACGCATGTCGCAAACTGCAACCAACAGCTTGTATTTATTGGTGAAGTTAATGCAACTCGCCCTTAGTAATAAGGAATGTCCCCATGCAATACAAAACTTAATGGGTAAGTATGTGAATAATTTCAAGGACTAAAATGTTAAGATGCGTAGCAATGAGTGTTTACAATGTCTGTAAGTTTTGAAACTTGTCGCAGTTTTACCAAAAATGTTCAGTTCGAATCCTGACTAGGCATTTTATCAACTAATACAAAAGAATAGAATCAAGGCTTGGCCTCCATTAACCTTCAGTAGATGAGGCACAGAACGTCAGAGAGCTTGAGATAGTACTCAAGAACTCTGTAATAAACTGTTTAGAACAAGAAATATACTATCTACAATTTCTTTACATGCGGGCCTGAAAACCTATCTGATAAGGCAAGCTCTCTCATATATGAACTTCTTTAAAATGAATTGTCCATCAAAGTTTTTTTACTGAGTTTATTTTATAAGACTTAAAGTGTAAACCAGCATGCAGTATACTTGATGGTAAGTGGTCTCTGGTGCCCATATTTGTAAGAAACTTCATACAAGACGTGGGTTCTATTTAATGTCAAACACAGATTACTTGCTACTCACGGGAACTGAAATGGTTGCACTCACTCAAAAGTGGGTTTTGCTTAGTGAGGCCACCACACCCTTCCATCATAACAGAAGAACTACTTTACCCTATAATTACGTATGGTGGTGGTGCTTCACCAGCCGAACTACACTCGTATAGTTTTCGGGAGTAGCAACGCATGTGTGATTGACTTCAGGTGGAACCTATGTTCTGTATGAAGTTGATTACATAAGTCCATGTGCGGCAGTGACCACTTAGCATCAGGTGGACTGCATGCTCGTTTGCTACTTCCAATAGATAAAACTAAAACGATATAACCCGTTCTTCAAGCTCGAATATGCACATCACATGGAGAACTGAAGTCTTCAGATTCTTTGAAGTCCTAGTTTATAGCTAAAATGAGCTCAAGCTTTCATAATACGGGAAGATGAGGGATAACATTGTAGGACATTGTAGCACGGCTAAAACATATTAATCATAAATTTAGATTTAGATAAGGGTTTAAAGCTCGTGTGTGAAGTTAGGTAATTTGTTTCAAGTTTGGACCCAAACATTAATCCAGATTTAGACATAATTGCAAACACTGAACTCAAATTTTCATATATCCAAGCGATTTTTCCATCTTTGCATTAACTTGTATGTTTTAAGAGCATGCTTTAAAGTTTTAGTTCTTACTATTGATTAACTTTATAACTAAAGTTAATTAATCATAAGAATTCAACCTTTTTCAAGAGATTTAGGAGGTTTCAAATTTTACATAGTTATCTTAATTTTCATCTTAAGCTTCACCAATTTATAATGGAGTTGTAGATACGTTCTACTGGTGCCAATATATTGATGTAATGATACTGTTATTACTACTATACTATACTATACTATTATTTATAAATATAGTAGGAAAAGGCAACATAATATGCCATAATTACATAGGTATAGCTTTCTACCGTACATGGACATTTGATACCTACCCTCAAATACAACATAAATTCTGTTAATTCGATCAAAAATATATTGTCGGTCTCGAGGACCAATTTGAATGCGTATCTATGTCCTAACCACGCATTTCAATATCTGCTCATGATGTTTTACAATACCACATATATTTTCCCACATATAAATTACATTTTGTTATAGCAACCAATTTCTAGTTTAGTAACTTGATCTAGCAGTATCACATCGTAGGACACTGGACAGGTTCGTTATTAATTGGTCCATTCCTGTAAGTAATTGCCCGCTGCACCGAAACCATTACGGCGCGGTTGCATAACACGGCCTAAATGCACTAAGGACGGTAATTTTGTAATTGTACCACTTTGTTACCGCTGGGTGTATTCAGTTCTCACATTATTCTTACATAATTCTCGTAAAGCATGAAATAGCGCTACAAGTTCTGTATCCCGGTGAGGATGGTTTTTCCCTACAACTCGGTAAACCCCATGCCTGAAGCGTCCATTTCGCTGATCTAATACGGATAGGTGGAGTGGGACCAACCCTTGCCGGATGTTTTCTTCTAAAAATTCTAACAAGCAAAGCTTCTTATCTTTACTTACGTACAAAAAGATAGAACTTACTAAAAATAACTCTCGCAAAGGTCAGCATAAATTGCAGCGTCACATTTTTCGAAATTAGTTTTAAGTTACTCATGAAATACGCTCAAAATTTCATGTCCTTATTTCATATCCTTTATATTTTACATATTAGACAGTAATTAAAATGTAATCTCCCATAACCGTTGCACTGCAGGTGCTATTACTGTGGCAACATCGCCGACAACTAAGGGTGTCTGCATTAACCGCAACTTGGCACGTCCTAACACATGCTGCACAGTGTACGGCGCAAGGCAATTCGAGTCCCCAATCATGATTCCGTGCCAAACGCTAGCCCCAGGTACCGTGCAAATGAAAAGCCCCGAATTAAATTGATGATTCAAATTCAGTGCATTAGTGTTTTGTCGCAAATCCGCCGGCGGCTACAACACGTGTCGTTTTGAGTGCGACAGCGCGTTTCTGCCACCCTTTAATTCCCCACTAGGTTCGAACTTTGATGTTTTTTGAATCGTGTCGAGCTCAAAATTAAGTTTATTTACGCACGCAACGCGTTTCTATTTTGATTGTATTCCGAATTATATTGGTAGTTGTATTATTTATTTTTATATATTTTTGACTATTAAAAATAATTCTAGCTCGTTTTCTGTAAAACGACAATCTTCATATCATTATCATCTAATAAGCAGAAACTACTTCTAATGGAGCATACCCTCAATTTAATTCTCATGATTTCCCGAACCGGGATGATGTCCAGAAAAGCAAAGATTTGTATGTAAATAGAACATCAGAAAAATACGAAATACACAAAATATTCTTAATTAAGTTCAATCAATTTTATGCTCCTTAGCATAGATAGAACAAAACATATATTGCAGAGACTACAGTCAATAAGCGACGACAAAATGAGATGCGTAGTTCCTCGCACCCCGACGGGCGACTGCCACATTCGAGAGAGGGATGAGAATTTTATGCAATCCTGATCTTAGATAAAGCCTCGGTAAGGGTGCTGAGGCCTAGATAGATGTTTTATTTTAATGCAAACCGACAACAAATAACGAATAAATATTCCCTTTTTTATTGTTGAGCTGTGACGCGACGAATGCTTTGATTTAGGGAGCGATCGTAGGGGTTGCGACGAATTGTGGTCGAAATTATTCGGGATAGCACAGGGATTTATATCACCCGCTGTCGGTAAGCCGAGAGGCATCAAGTTTCGTTGATATTTTGTAGGGCATCGACCTAGGGCTCTCAAAGAAATGTCTTTTGGATTTTACAAATTGCGTCCTCGGTACCATGACGCTTTGTCATTTGATTCCCCAAAACAGTGATGCCATAAACGGGATAGGATTACATTCGATTCGATTTACCAGATTACGAATTAATATTCAGTGAGGGATTTGAAATAAAGCGGATTTTTGTTAGGTTTAAATATAAACAAACAACGCTTATCGCTTTTGTTTAGGTTTTCCGGCGCAAGAAAAATTTATCGCCTTGTTTCAGTAAAACTACATACACGTGTTCCAAATAGATTTGAACTTTGAGACGGTGTCTCCCTAAATCGAGTGGCTATAAAAACAATCAGTTCCATTTCTTGTCCGTAGTGAGGAAATAAGAAACAGACGGGACGGTATTGCATCGGGGGATACGGGGAAGTTCACTTTTTATGGGGCCCAGAAATTATGTTCGGGTGATATATGGAGACACTTCTGCTCCTGGAATTTAAACGCCCGTTTTCGTAAAGGCTACTTACCGTGGGGCGTGAGTGCGACCCCTAATAAATTCAATGAGAGTGGGATTGTTGGAATTATTTCGTTTATTGTTTTACTTATTGCGAAACTTGTAATTTATTTTGTGTTCAAGACATTATTTTTAATTCTAACATCTATGATTTAATGAAAAATTCTGGTCAATTTATGGAAATAAAAAGATGAAATAGAATTTCAGTCCTCAAAGAAAACAGTATTTATTTATTTTATTCTACATATATTTGTTTACTTATGTCGTTTTTTTTCACATTGTTGAACAATGCAATCCTTATTCCGTTGTCTTCCTTCTTTGGTTTTCGGACAAATATTTATTCAGAACCTTCCAAATACAATGTACGAGTATATATTTGTTATCAATATTAATCGTATAAACAATAGCAGAGTGTATCAGTGAGGATCTCGAGCAACCGATCGCACGACTGATGCGACGCGCGTTTGACCTCGCCTTGTACGTAGCTTCTGGGGCATGGGATATTCGTTAACCATAATACTTATTATATTATTGTGTAAAATTGATATTTTGTGTGGAACCATATTATCAAGTTTGTCTCCACTAGTCAACAAATTTTACATTTCATTGTATTGCAAATAATATTAACACATAGCATACGTTTATATCATACGTCATTGTGAAATATAAAATAAGTTTTTTTTTATCTGACTGAAGTAGCAAACGAGCATGCAGTCCACCTGATGGTACATGGTCGCTGCCTCTTATGGACATCTGTAATCAATTTCATACAGAACATGGGTTCTATCTGAAGTCAATCATAAGCGCGTTGCTACTCCCGAGGACTATGATCATCGCCTCATATAAAAGTGTGCCAGCAACCACATCTTTCCATCGAAACGCAAGAACTGCTTCACGCTAGAAAAAGGTGTGGTGGTGGTACTTTCCCGGTCGAACTACACCTTTAAAATTATTGTTTTTATGTGGTTGAAATAGCAAACGAGCATGCAGTCCACGAGATGGTAAGTGGTAACTGCCCCCCATGAACGGGGATCCCATTTGATGTCAATCACAGCTGCGTTGCTACTCGTCAAGATGGTCGCCTCACGTTAGAAATTGTATGTTACGTGTATGTATTACATATTTTAATAAGTAAAAGTCCGAACTTCGTATTTTTAATTTAGTTGTTCAACTTTAGTTTACAGTAACCTCTAAATTAGACACGTGCATATATGCCTTGAAAATTTTAGCTGTCAATTTAACAATTTCAATGGCTGTCACCCATTTACTTAAAATTTGTTCCGTTTTTCACATTTTCTTTTATTTTCCTATCCTATGTTCAATTTGTTTGGTCAACACATACGCCACCCCTCGGGCTGTTGCGAGACTCGGCTAATGCAAAACTCAGTCTGTCCATTTGTCGAATGTCTAATAGAGAAATTCCATTTAAAGTTGTGTACCCACTGTTTCTTCCTTTGCTATACATTTGAATTCTTTTCGCTGCGTCCAGAATCCGAAATTTTCCGGCATGTGTAACATCACACATGGACGGAATAAAGAAAATCGAATAATCTCTTTTACTCCTATAAACTATCGCTATTCTTTCTCTTTCTGATTCAGTGACAGCGCTGAAACACCATGTCGAAATTTCAAGTCACCCTACAGCAGGTTGTATAGTGATTTAAGTTTATGATGAAATGATTTTAATGTTGCCTAAAATTGTGTTCGATGTGCGTAAGAATAACTTGATTTGTAGCGACATTTATTTTGATTGCATTCTATTGTTACAGTCATAAACCAATAAATAAATGTAAGGAAGGAAAAATAGTAGGTACCTACGTGATTTTTTTTAATGCATACCGTCGCCAACCGTCACACAGTCGGCGGTCTCCTCAAGAGGTTACAGGGTTTTAAGACCTAGTCTGCTGGGATGCGCAAGTGCAAATTGGTGGAATTTACACACAAACCTTTGAAAACTTATTAAGAATACTTAGACGTGTAGGTTTTCTCGCAATGTTTTCATTCATCGCAAGGCAATGATAATTTATTTCTAAAATCTTATATTATCTTTCATACTCGAAACAAGTGTTAAATTGATGGTTAACAGCCAGAAATACTGAGAAACGTAACTAAAATGAAATCTCGCGAATCAAAAGTGGCAGGCCAAATTCATAAAACTAAGGCATCAATGATATCTGATATGTTTGTTCGTAATTCATCAACTTGAAACACTACTTAGGATAATATTATCAAAATGAAAAGTATTTTATTGCAGAAAATTATTCAAATAATATTGCATTTCAGAACTAGTTACAACTATTTAAAATTTTATGACGCTTGAAGCTCCAGCTTTGCGCACTTAAGTACTTAAATTACAATTTATATTTAGCTTTACAAACATTTTCAGTGAGTGTCTTCAATGTTAATTATATGCACTAATTAAGCATCCTCAACGTCTCCCTGTTTTCGCCTTTTTGAAGCGTTAAAAGCAAGAAGAAGTTAATATTACTTTCCATTGATGAAATAAATTATAGATACGGCAGCAGACTTACGTGTGTTGTTATGTTGTTTATTTATGCGTAACGTTGCAAGAAGAAATAAATGCTTATAAAAAATATTATACATATGTATTAATGGGTACGCGAAGTAATTATATCGAATACATTTTATTAATAAGCGATCTCCGTTATGCAAAAATATCTGTAATCAAGCTTTAATATAAAGAATTGACATCTATAGTCAGTCATAAAGTGTTACTATCTTAGAGGATTACCATTCTTTAACTGGTGTGAGATTGTGAAATAAATCCTTTTAACCATAACACAATACAACACCAGTAAAATTTTACTTTCTTCGTGATTAATAAAATAGGTAAAATTAATGGGCTATTTTCCATGCTATTATTTAAAAAATATTATGCTTATATCTCAGGGAAAACCAATCAGCTATTAATGACATTTAGAAATTTAGTAAAAATAAAATAAAACCGTATATGCCATATGCCTTATCCAAAATTTATTCCTCTTGTAATTCTTGCATCCCTCTCAGGACCCCAACTCTTAACTTCAGAAACATGCCGTGTCTTTACAGAATATATGTAAATTGGTAAATGTAATAAATTGCATATATTTATCTGGTAATGGACTCGTAAAACGAAGGGTGGGATACCCGAATAGGGGAGAGCACGGGCTTACTTTGATAAACTGGACATGGTTTGAGTCATCAAAATTTCTGGACCTTTGATCAAAGTGACGGTAATGGTAGCCAATTACCTTGATTTATTTTTAGGGTCATAAAGTTTAAATTTACGTTCAATGTTATTTATGAAGCAAATATATAAATAGTGAAATAGTAGCCAAAGGTAGCTAAACATTTAAATCACTCATACTTCTAATTATAACAACAAATATACTGGATGCGACTTATGATTATTAGAAATAAAATACTGATATGCCTGATTATACTCAGATTGAATTTGTTTCCATGTAAAATATAAAATACCAATGTTAATCCCAATTGGAAGACCACGCTCAGTTAAAGCTATTGATGCCGTCGTTGATTGAACCTGAATAAAAGTTTTTTTTTACTACATTTGATTTAAGTACCAAAAGTACTGAAATCAAATGTAGATAAGTATTAAAGAACCAAAAGAGTCAGCAGACAGTATAGGCGTTTTACCATTTTAAATAAACATTGCAGTAAATGATGTATATAAATAACTGCCCTTTACTGTTATGATTCAGATCACTAATCTCGATATGCAATCAAAACATCTATCTCATTCAAGCTCGTAATGCACAAAACTAACCGGGTTTACGACATGCGGGTATGTTCAAACATATTATTATCAACAGTCATCATCGAATAGGGGAATGGGACGGTCAAGTTGGTATTATAAAGGGTATTGACAATAGCAAGATAGGCCTTGATAAGAATTGCATTTGCTGCTTGCTTTGAAATGAATACGCTGATATCGAAGACTTGTCTCACCGACACAATTTTAACAAAAGAAATGTTTTTTTCCAGAACTGAAGAACAAGCTTTATGGATAAAGAAGATTTAAGAGACTATAATTTTTTTAGGTTGGTTACTTCTACGGATAAGGTTAGTTATCAAAACTGACTTTTTATTTGAGACCAAAAAATGTGTTAAAATAGTATGTACAAAGGTTTCTAAATACATTTGTTCCCTTTCCGAAAACGGTACAGAAACATTGTTACAATGATTAATTGTGTATCAAACTTGTGTGAAAACTTTTTACTTTAAAATCACATACAAATATGACTATATATACCAAATAGAACATCTCTGTAAGCTTCTCAGTGGCATTGAGATCTATGTCTTTAAAGTTTACGAAATTTGGTCTGACGACACCAAAAAGTATTTTTATTATAAGTGTTCTGATGTTGATAGATATTGTGGAGATTCTTTGATTTATGTAGTGGAACAAGTGCACATTACACCTGTCGTAATAAATGTCTCATCGGAGCTTACAGAATGAAATATAAAACTGCCAAATGGAACAGGATTTTTACCCTATAAGGGCACCAATTTAGTTCGCGACACGTCAATAATATAAAAAGGGGCTCATGATCTTTGTCTCCCTTTTTGAAGGTTTGTCAGAGTTGATTTGATTGCGAATTTTGTTGTGGGGCGAAAAAAGTTGACTATTTTATTAAATAGTTTAACACTTCTTGCTCCCTTACCGATTAAATTGGTATATTGATATTTTATAATTGAGATTCTACCGGCGACACGGGTATTTCCTAGAACGTGGGCAATAATGCTGTAGTCACAGCTCCTAGTAATTAGTTCATAAAGTTAACAACTGCTACGGTGGCAATAGTGTAACTTCCTAGAAATAAACTACTTCTTATATCCTTCAATATTGACCTTTGAGCGTTTATTACTTACTAGCCGTGCCGGCGACTTCGTCCGCGTGGAATGGTTTTCATACATATATTTTTTGGTATCTTGAACCGTTTTCGCAGCGCACGCAACGGAAGCCCTCGAGGATGAATAATTTTCCTTGTTTTTTTCACATTTTCCATTATTTCTTTGCTCCTAATAGTTGCAGCGTGATGTAGCCTAAAGCCTTCCTCGATAAATGGTCTATTCAACATAAAAAGATTTTTTCAATTCGAACCAGTACTTCCTGAGATTAGCGCGTTCAAACAAACAAACAAACTCTTCAGCTTTATAATATTAGTATAGATGTAATTTGTCTTGTATGTCATCAATAATATGAATTGTTACCACGTTTTGTCATGTAACCACATTCTGTAATATAGAATACAGCAGAGCTAATACAGCTACAGTAATACGGTACATACATAAAGAAAAAAAAAGAGTATTGCACTCTTTTCTTTTCTTAAAAAATAATTATTAATTTTACCGAAGACAAAGAATCCCTTGTCAAATATAACAGTGTCTGTCTGATAACAATTTCAGACGAATAGCAAACGATAATAATTGTCATTACTTTGTCGTTTTGGCTGCACGTTAATTTGGGCTAAACACACAAAACAGGGGAAGAATGACAGCTAAATAACAGCTTTTATAAAGCCATCGTTCGAAAGGAAGCATAGTCGGAAGCGGGTGGCACGCTCCCATTCATGCTGTGGACAGTAATAATAATGATCCGTCTTCCTGTCGCCGTTTCGAATGTTCCTATCGGAAACATTTCGCCATTGATTTTTCCGCAAATAATATAGTGTCTCCCAATTCGTCTCATTCTGTTTCATTGTTTCGAGTTCCCCATTCGCCCCACGTTCGATGTCGCATGGTTTTGAGTGCATTAGATCCGCTCAAATTCGTACGCCGCTGTCGGTTTCCTTTCGGACGTCGGCCGACACGTGACTCCAAATATAAAAGAGTTCACGCCTGATCGACTCGTCAGAGATGTGAATGGAATTGCCCGTATTGTATAATATTATACTAGGGTGGTACATTCATTTAGCGAGTGAAAGAACGAATGACGTGATTATGAAATTTTCTGACACGACATTGAAATCGCATTTCTAAATTACATTAAGCTGGGCACTTATTCAAAATACTGTATTTAATAATATGTTTATTAGTTAGTAATAGTAAATGTAATCAACATGCGTATGTTAGTCACACATAAAATTATCTAAGTATAAAGTACCACTCAATGTACAATAAAATTCAATTGAATAAATCACATCAACCTGCGAAGTGTCTTCAATAATTTATTGAAATTTACATGATATTTAAATCTACAAGTACACTTAATCAACTTTGACAGTTCATGCAAATCTGTTTCGTCCTTTTTTATCTTGAGCTCTTTCATTGTCCATAATGTGATTAGGTGAGGGCCCGATAGGACCCTCTTTTGGGAGGGTGCTAAATAAGATGCGACGTTTTCCGCCTTAGGCACCTTTGATAGTACTTTTTAAAGCTGTGTCACGAATTCCGAACCTCTCTTTTATTGGTCGCCATTATGATAATTGCATTAAGGGCCGGCCGCTGCCGATACTTCGTCTTTCGAATTTGTTCTGTTGTTACGGTAAGACGTTTGCCTCTTGAATATTGATCAGCTCATTTGCGAAAATCGCACCTATTGTCTACGTGACAGTTTTCCTCCACGAACTCTCACCCGCACTAAATTGCTTCGGATCAAATTAAATTATACGAAATTAAAAATGTGTTCACGTAATTGGTCTTCTTGTCACATAAAACTTGAATTAGACTTCATAAACGGGGGCTGTTGACCTTTCTGTTTCAATCCATACTTAACGTAATATTATTGTTACCATCATAATTGATATCTGAGCGAAATATAAGAATATTATCGTCAAATCGCTTGTACACTTCTAAGTAATAATATTATATTCCAAAATGAATGAAATATAATACAAGAAAGATCTTTTAAGTAATTTCTAGGTAAAAGATAAAGAAAACATAAATGAGGTTCAAAGGTACAATAAGCAACATTACTTTTATTACTACAAACATCTCGTATTTAATATATTCATATTACCTTTCCTTTAGGAGAATTATCTTCATGTAACTGTAAAAGTTGCTGGAAGTATCGAATTTAGAGTTTATTCTGCCATCAATTTCGTTTTAAACCAGTTAGAAAATTAGAACACAATTGTCAGAGCGTGCAGATTCAATCGTAACAGCTATGAAAACGACGTTGTTTAAATTAAATTCCGTTTGCTTGTTCGCTATGGCTCAAACGTTTTTCATTCGTGGAATAAACAGATTTTATTTATTTAAAACGTTAAAAAAGCTCGGCAACCACCCGACTGTTTTCATTCACCGATTGTTCCAAGTTTGGACGTGTCCAGCGTAGCCTTTATTGGATTTTTAGCTTGAAATAGACTCCCGTGTTTCGCACTAAAATTAAAATCTAAGTTTAGACGACAAATGAAATGCGAGGATAGACATATCGCTTTGTGTATTTTGTGAAAGCGATTTATTTTATCAATTCGTTGGATGCATTTATTTATCGGCCACTGATGTTTTTAGAATTTAAATATTCACTATTAAAATTTATAAACTACTGACACTATTAAAAGTTATTCACATATTTTTAGATAATAAAAATACATTTAATTATGAGAGATCTAATTTGTATATCCTTAAAAGTATAACTTCAAATTACTTTCAAATATTATAAACGTATATCAAGGGCGTGAATAAATTAATTTGGAAGCTGCAAACATATTAAATAAATAATGCAAATGTTAAATAAGAGTCTTTATATAATTCATTAATATTTATTGATATAAATTATAGGAGAGGTATAGGCAGTCAGTATTTTTTATATACCTATAAAACCACGAAAATCGGTTTTCTAATATGCTAATTGTAATTGTGGTAAGTATCACTCAATCCTTTTTACGAATCGTTAAATTTCTGTTTGTTGAAACTTGCGCGGGCACGGACTAATATCGTCTCGAAATTGGACAAAAACGTTAAAAGGGCTCCTTGATCCCTTTTAAAGCGTTATTTTCTTTTTATATCCAATGAACCGCGAAAATGTGGGCGAGTATAGGCCCGGATTGAGTTAGCGCCATATTGGAACCAAACTGTGAAACATTTTCGATAAAGAAGAACAAAAACAAAGCGAGAGAAACGAGATAATTTTAATTTGATTTATTCGAAGAATTTTATATCATGTTTCTACTCATGATTTTTTAGATTTGAATAGACGTGAAATATTGTGAAGTTAAATTAAGGCTTAAGAATCAAACATCATGCTATAATCGTCGTAGTATATAGTTATCGTTATATCGTAGATATATCCATTTTAAATCGTATCCTATTGTTATATCGTAGTTATATCCATTTTAAATGTAACATTTTCGTCCGTACTTAAAAAAGACAATAACGGAATTTTAGACTACGCGTATCCAAATTAGGACCTTTGTTAAAAGAACTATATTCTGGGGTTTAGGAATATGTATTTTATTTTATTTCGTTCTAAATTTAGGTTTTCATTTAGCAACTAATCTCATTGAAGGTATTATTAACAATAAAATTTATTTCAATAGTTGCTAATATGATAACAGAAGAATGTTTTAGGTAAGGGACATATATGTATTTCTCAAGGTGTTTCGACTTAGTCCTCAGAGGTAGAAACGCATCTGAAAAAATCTCAGACCTGACTTTAATCTTCTCTGAGTTGTTTACAGATTTCCATGTATGGCAAGAAGTACGTGCCATCGAGGACTATTTGGTCTGTTGCTTCTGTTTTTTATACTACCGATGTCTTATTATAAACTTTTTCTACGTATTATTATTATGTAAAAACATGACGTTACCGATGAATATGAAGTAAAACAGAGAGCATAAAAATATCGAGAGAATCATGAAAAATAATAAAAACATTGTAAAGATGAGTAGTCGTGCATCTAACAATCGGCAATAAAGATATTAAACTGTGAATCCTGAATACTTGTTAAATATTCAAACGTATCAAGTCTGCGATTCGTAAATCGTATAGACATATAATACCAAAAAGGGCAATATTTGCAAAAATCTATTTTATTTTTGTAAAGAGCAATTTCAATTTATCTACGAAAGTATTCCATTACTGGGTAATTTAGGAAGTTTGCGGTAAGATAAGTCAGCATATCTACTCCCCAGCGAATAAAGACAAATTCCTCAACCAACGAGACGCCATTTCTTCAAATTACTTTTCAAAGATGCAAATAACCCAAAAACAGGTCCAAACTCCATTTCGTTGTTCCTCTTGAGCCGTCTTTGAATGCCCTGAATTTGGCTGATAAGTTCAAATTCAAAGGATAAATCTTTACTTAATCTTGTTTGTTTTCGTTGAATCGATAGTGGACTTTTGGAAAGTTCGCTTGACATAATTTTACTCGTGTAAAAGGCGTAATTCAATCATCTTTAGTGATCTTTCAAACAAATATTATCATGAACACAGCGAGCAAAGATTTCAATCTGGGATGTTTTAAATATACCTAGCTAAAATCTTAGAAGAATGATTTGCTTATTTTTTTCCGCAAAAGTCAATTTTGATAATGAAGCATTTAGATTACATCAAGAACTTCGTTTGATTAATTTCGCCAATTGATTTAATATTTTAATAACTCCTCAGATACACATCTGAGATACATTTTATTTATATCAGACTACAAAAGCAGGATATAAAAACATTCGATGCTATCTAATTCAGTCCCCATCCAGACTTGAGAGAAAATTTGTATCTTCGTAGACAAGTCGCTTATTGTCATGAAAAGTATTCTGTCTGGCTATCGCAGAACAATAAATAAAAACGAGAGGGTGAGATAATTTGGTCTCGATCTAATACTAAACTTTTAATAACACAAATACTCAGCTAATAAGTATACCAATGCTATTTTCTCAATGCGGCCGAGCCAGTAAAAATCTTGGCATAAAAGAAGCGACTTCCAATTTAAAAGGCGACGCGAACTTATTATTCCTTATTCCTTCCTATTTTCCTCAACAAGAGAAACTAATCTAAAGAAAATTTTCGAGTCCCTGTGAAGAAAATAAGCTTATAAGGAAGCGCAGTTTGCTCGCACGAATACCGCCTAGGAATAGCGGCAACAAACTTTAAATTAAAGTTTTTCAAGAAAATAAGAAATTTCCTAGTCCCATTCAGAGCCGCGGTGGTAAATAATTAAGTTTCGGATATAAATACAACGATGTTCAATTTTCCTGATAGTGATGTAATTGGAACGTTTCTAGTCCATAGATTATATTTATGTCTAGTTGTGCACACTAGATTTGTTTTCATAAATCCTTTCCAATCTCGAGACTGCTGGAAGAAATTTCATTTTGGAATAAGTAGCCCTTTGTACTATGTATTTTCAATGTGTTTATCTATTATGTCACGGTGTACAAAAACTTATTAATAAATAAAAGTTCTAAAGTTTATTTATGTAATGTAAGTTTATTCTCAATATCACTCATTTTGCTGCTCGGTCGTTTCACATTTTTATTATAATTATAAACATAAAATAAGACGTGCCACGAAACTTTAACTTTAAATGACTGTACTTTGTACTTATTAATATTGTTACGTTCTCACATTATAAGCAGGTTCATTTCAGTGAATTGTGCTACCTTGTGAGTTCTTTGAACGAACTTCCCTTTGTCTAATAAACTGCGAACAACTTCTGCAGTTTCCACCGGCAACTTACTTTGATGTTATGTATCGTTTGAAAAACTTGGTACGACTTTCATACTCGTTTTAGACCTTGAATTTTTTACATGTATTAATGTGCGAACAATTTAAATTCCATCCATCCATCCATCCCATCCATCAGCCCTTGAGCTCCACTGCTGGACATAGGCCTCCCCTAAATGACACCAGTCCAACCGGTCCTGTGCCTTCTGAATCCAACGATTTCCCGCTGTTTTCTTTAGGTCATCGGTCCACTTGGTGGGGAGGCGACCTGTGCTCCTTTTGCCGAAACGTGGTCTCCACTCGAGAACCTTCCTTCCCCATCGGTTATCGGTCCTACGAGCGATGTGGCCGACCCATTGCCACTTCAGCGTACTAATTTTGAGAGCTATGTCAGTAAGCGATGTTCTTCTACGGATTTCATCGTTGCGAATCATATCTCGTAGCGAAATTCCGAGCATAACCCACTCAATAGCATGCTGAGCGACCCTGAGCCTCCGAATGACACTAATAGTGAAGAACCACGCCGCCGCCGGACGCGCCGTAGGTCAGCACTGTCAACATACATTGCTCGAATAATTTCGAAATTAAAATTAACGGTTAGTAATTGAAGTATTTTATAGACAATCACTTTATTGTAGGATGGCTGTGGAATAGTTTTAATGGTGTAATGAGCAGAGTAACCAATGCTATTACCAAGCTCTTTATTTTGTGATGCAGTAAATCTACTGCCTAAAGATATTTGCTCTTAGCGTAAATTACACTACATTCCTCTTTCCAGTGATTGTCACTCCATCCCAAAATCGTAAATTAGCAAAACAGTATCCCATTTTATTCGCTTACGGCAATAAGATAGGCACTATATAAATATTGATTTTCTTAGTTGTTCATCGGCATTGACACATCATGTTATGTCTTTTTCACAATAACTGTCTACTCTACCAAAAAACATATTCTTTTACTAAAGCACAAAAATAAAAACACTTAACTTTTATTATAATTCACTAATGTATTGTGTACATATATCGTCTAATACTTATTACTTATAGTAGTTATACTATATAAGTAGTACAACCAGAAAAAATGACATACAAAAACATATTAAATATAATCTATAAATATAGAAGCTAAACATAAAATTATAGCTACAAAAATCTAACTTAGCGAGTCGCCATTACATTTCAGTCCCTATTTTCAGCGATGGAACACCTTAAGTTAAATTCCTAAATAGCCTTAAATAGTATAATTATATAGCTAGCCCGTAATTCCTACGCCCACTAAACCCTACCATGACTGATATAGGTTAGGCCATCCTATCTATATATACAACGGTACACTGGCAACAGTAATTTCGCACGATAAAACTTTGATCGAGGAGGTATTGCAACTCATTACAAGACACAGGTTCTTGTGTTTCCTTGTGGTCACTATGGCTACCTTCTTACTTGAGACTAGCCTTCTTTTGTATGAAGTTGCTTACAGATGTGCCGTAGTGAATTATCATCAGGTGGGCTGCATGATCGTTTACTACTTTCGATTTATTATATGCATTAGGTCGATCGCCTGCACTTCGTAATTTTACAGATCTTGCCTTTTCGAGTGCATTTTCTGTCATAGGTGAGTTTAATTAAAATCAGGAAAATAATTAAAAAATATTAACAAGACTACCATGAATATGAATGTATCTTTTCATAAACTTGCTGAGTCCTGATTAATATAAAACAACGAAGTTGAAGCAATATTTTTAATAGCAAATCAATAGAAAGCCGTAATAAAAGTAACGTGAAACGGGAACCGAATCATATCCATAGCCGTTATTCACATCATAACTAATAGAGCAAATGTACAGAGCGCACTTTTCATGCACCGTTGAATGCTATCGGCCGGTAATGTATCTCCCTATTACAGCGGTTTCCAACTTTGATTCAAGAAACGTGCTCATAAACGAACATGAACGTATAAGCGAGTATATTGCTTTATTTCGTGTGATGGGTTTGCAACTTCACGCTGTTAACTGTTGTATGTTACAGTTATACAAGTAAATAGCGACATATTTGAAAGAACTATTATTGTAACTTAGATTTAAATTAAATTCCTATTATACGAAAATTATAACATGTTATTATAAAAAATAGCGCTAATGCAAAAGATTATAATTTGGCACAGAAGTATAATAATAAATGTTTCAAACTTCTAAATAAGTTTTTTTTTTTAAATAGCCGCACAACGTTTTTATACAATTCGACGGTTGAATACCGCTGGCATATCACAACATTCTGATATCGTACATTAACTTTAATGGATTGGCCATTTTGTGTTATTGCGCATTTCTATAAATTATTTTGAATATTTATCTATCTGCTTAAGTGATTCATGGTTTTCGCTTTAGGTATATTTTGAATCATGTGCATAAATCGAAAACCGCAACCTGTGTATTTTCAATCAAAAGGATATCACGAACAAACTGACTGAAATTATAATTTTAGTACGGTATAAGGGTGTAAAGTATTTAAATGTATTTGTATAAATTAATTGTTTTTTTTTAATAATCAGACTATTTATAGTCCGCTTGATGTGATCACTGTCACTGTCACGGATAATTCGCAATGATGATTTCCGTAGACAAACCAAGCTTATCGACATAGCTCTCAAAATTAGCAAAAGCCAAAGGACCTATAACCGAGTAGCGATCATATTTAGCTAAAAGGAGCTCAGGTCGCCTCCTACTAAGTGGACCTAAGACCTGAAGAAGACAACGGAAAACCATTGGATTCATAGGAAAGAGGACCAGTTGGAGTGGTGCCATATAGGAGGCCTATGTCCAGTAGTGGACCTTAAAAGGCTGATGGTTGGATGGATAAGTGGATGGTCCCTGCTGCCTATGAGCATCTGTACGTTGTTTGTATGCAGACTGTCTTTATGTACGTTGCTGTACTAGTCTCGAAGACTAAGATGGTCAATCTCATAAGAAATAGAATCGGCTACCACAACATTATTCTCCAACTAGGAATAGGTGTGCCGGTGGAATCTTTTCGATCGTTTTTATTTGTAAACAAGTAAAATTACTGCTATTTATGGAGAATATAAAATATTTTATGCACGTACCGTTGCTTGAAGACGTAGACTAGAATAATTTAAACAAAGATAAAAACCTGATAGTGAGCTTTCCTTCTTTATATTTTTTATGAAGGCAATTTATTAAATTTCTTTACCATTACCGTTTAGGCCAAAAAAGATAATCCACTTAAAAAGATAAACTAACAGATTACAAGCATTTATCACTTATAAATGATTCGTATTATTCCTTTTAGATATAATAAATGCTGAATGAAAAATCGAAATCAACAGAATCAGCTATATATCGAAGTGTGCAGCTGTCAAAGAGTGCTTATCTATACTAATATATAAAGCTGAAGAGTTTGTTTGAGAGCGCTAATCTCAGGAACTACTAGTTCGAATTTAAAAATTCTTTTTGTATTGAATAACCCATGTATCGAGGAAGGCTTTAGGCTATGTAACATCACGCTGCAACTATTAGGAGCGAAGAAATAATGAAAAATGTGAAAAAAAACGGGGAAAATTATTCATTGTTTTTGCGTCGTTTTATCGTCGTGTAATAATACTTTCTAAATACGCGGACGAAGTCGCGGGCACAGCTAGTTTACAGATAGATAGACAAATTGTAAAGTAGATGAAAGTATACGAATTTCTTGTTATCTGTAATTTGGCTTATAGTTGTCCTTTGTGTAATCATTTGGCGATATCTCCTCGAAATTTGTTGGACAACTTTTTGTATTGTTGACAAGTAGTTCGTTATTTTGTTTGCGAAGAGCGAATAGAATTGGAATGAGATCTTTCAAATTTATTACAGTTCGTGAATTTAATTAGTAAAGAAAATATTTAACAACGAAAACGAGTCGATACAAGCGATGTCGATAGTCGAATAGTCGATGTTGAAGTCGATAAGTCGATAATTACATATTTGTATTAGAAATACAAATATGTAACTAACTAAATGAATTTCAAGCGTTAATTATAACTACATATCTGCATTTTTTTTTTGAAAATACATGAAAACTTGAAAAAACAGAAAAATGTGTTTTTCGGTATTCACAAAACTAACTTGAAAAGTATATGTTACTTATTTATTAAAAAAAAAACATGTGTACCATACATCGATATAAAAATACCCTAGATAAACAGTCTCGAAAAAAAATGACACCTAAAACTGTCGTCAAATGTACGTAGTTATTTACAGATGGTCATTACGACCATTATTTTTACAATACAACCTTACCTCCATGAATTTAAGGTTGTACTATATCGATGGTACCATAAAGAGGTCAGATAAGCATAAAAGGAAAACAAAAGCAATTTTAATAAAAACAATTTATAGACATGATGAGTGTTATACAATATTGTTACACTCTCCTGGGAAATTATGTAAATAGATGCGAAACACACTAAATGGCTGTCTTCATATATTATTTTATCAATATCATGTTACCCAGATGGCGCAGAATTTAATAAAATGTTTGAGAGATGAAGAAATATGTTTATCTACGAAATGTTATGGCATCCTCTGTCAGATATTTGATCTATGATAAGGCCTAGATAGTCAATTTTTGGCGTATAGACATTTCTGGGTAAAAAATGTGTTTAATGAAATGCGTAGAATAGTATTATGTTTGTTTTATTCCGGTACCGGCCAAATAGAGTTTCGGAACATAAGCTTTTGAGAACTGGGAGATTTTTATACGTCGTTTTTATTTTGGATTCCAACGTGTCACTTCTGAGAATAGTAACAGTTAAGCCTAGTGCACATTCAAAGTAGGTCAAATTCTTTATAATTTTAGGCATACCTATTGGTCCCTTCATAATATTCTCTTAATCCTTAAAATTATACTTTAAGGATTTGTAATTCATAAATGCACATTTTAGAAATACACTATAACTTTTTGGTCGATAATGTGTATGAAAAAATTTGAAAAAGCTATCTCTTTAGAGCCAAAAAATTACGTACATAAAATAATAAAAATGTATTAATTCTGCGATAGTATTAGTCTAAACCACCAATTCGCACTTGGACAGCGCGGTGGACTATGACCTAAACTCTCTCATTCTGAGAGAAGACCCGTGCCCAGCAGTGGGACAATAATGGGTTGACGACGATTAGTCTAAAATCATATAAAATAGCAGGAATGTAGGCTATCACTGCATTCCTTTCCATATTCTCTCCATATGTCATGAACCAATAATGCCAAATTAACAATTGTTACTTGTTAATTTTGCGAATATTTGTCTTTTAAGAAAAGGGTACTATTTTTTTCCACCTGATGGTAAGTGGTCACTGCCGCCTATGGACTCCTGTAAACAACTTTATATAGAACATGAAGTTCTGTCTAAAGTCAATTACAAATGTGTTGCTACTCGCTAAGACTGAGATGGTCGCCTCATATAAAAGTGTGCCGGCAACCACACCCTTCCATCGAAACACGAGAACTGCTTCAGGCTAGAAATAAATGTGGCGGTGGTACTTCCTCGGGTGAGCTACACTGGTTCTAACACCCACGAAACTACTACTAGTACTAAATATTAAAATAATACTTTCCGTTAAAATATTAAAAAAGCTTCTTTTGATTTTATTACCTTAAGTAGGTAAAACAAGTAGGTTTGCTAAATAAACTTTTTTACGACGTGAAATAGAAAATAGGGCAATTTTCATAGAAAAAACATATAACCTAACAAGCCGTAAGCACGAGATTATGAATTTCATAAATTCTCAATTTCAAACAATCGTAATTTATTATTTTTAAATCACGAAATCACACGCAACTACGAGCACGCTATGGTTGCTTTGACATTCTCTCACGCCAACATTCTAGCGTAAATTGTTTAAAGCATAATTGTTTTTAAAGGCTCAAATTACATCTAATTACAGATTGCGATAAGTAAAGTAAATACAAATGGCTTAGACGTAAGGACTTCTGTAAATGTGTATTTGTTCGAGGTAGGATTCTTTTAGTAAATAGAGTGAACGGTTATAAAAAAGGTCGGATATATACCCAAAGTGAATGATACTACTGAAAGATACATGAAAAAATGAAGTTTCTAATCAGTTTCAATCCATAAGCTATCAAAAAAAATGTATCAAAAAAGAGGTTTGTATTAGGGAAAAATTTCGTACTCAAAAAATGATAACAAAAGTTTTGTAGATCTCAGAAATATTAATTTAGTAGTAGCATAAAAGAACATTATCAAACCCTAGTACCTTAATCAAGAATTTGGTTTTCGTTGTCAATAAAATTATCTCTTACATTTAATACAGATAAAGTAAACACCAGTTAATACGAGGCAAAACAGCTCTGTAGATTGAGAACGGGTAGATCAAACGATACGAAGGCTATTAATTTAGGCGCATTTCCACATTAGGCACGGTCTGGTTTATCCCCCCTGAAATATACGGGGAATATTGCTCTTAAAAGAGATTGAAACTTTGCATTCAGGACTCCATTACCTGTTTCGGCGTCGGTTAGGCCAGTTTGGTTCGAAGCCAATCTAATATTTCAGAGTAAGCCGCCGTCTGGCGCGGATGCGTAGGTAATCACGTGGCGAAGTTATAAGTTTAAGTAGCTAGCTTAATATGCTGCAATTACTGGGTAATTATTGAGGTTGAAGCTAAGTTTTTTCTTTTATTTTTGTATATGTATTGCAACCTAATGTTTAATGTAATTAAGAAGTTGATGTTTTGTTCTTCCGGAATTCATTAAGTTATTGCATAGCTTTTATAGTGGGCTTTGAGCGCGGCGACCAAATCAAGAAATTCCGTAACGAAAAAAACCTAACAACCCACTTCGCCTACCATGTAGCACGGCCGAGAGTTCGCTTAACGTGTAGGTATATGATACGACAGTACGAAGCTCAGAAATCGAACGAATATGTAAGCAGCTGTTTTGGAGAAAGTATTGTATCAAAGAAAAAAACTCGAATTAATATCGAAGAAATAAAAGTGCTGCATAAATAAATAAATAATTATAATTGCTTAAGTTGATAAAAGATGCTATGTAATAGCTTTACCGTGGCAGTCCCCGAGTGCCGCACGTTATTATTTCTAACTCGAATTACAAAATTACAAAAGATAATTGGAAATGGCACATTGCGAAAAAATTGCGTTTTTAGTTAAAGTGCTAACACATGCTAGAAAAAAAAAATAATACGATTGCTTATACATAATCGAACAGCCAAATTGAATAAAGGTTCAATTTGGGCGTTTGATTCAACAGATTCAACAGATAAAACTACATATTTAATAAGATGAGAGATCTAATCTTAAACATATAATTATAGAGTTCTATTTGTGTACCTACGACATATGACTGCAACAGAAAATCTCCGTCGTATTTCGTCTTTACAATTCTAAAAGAAATTAACCTACGAATTTAAGCGACAAAAATAATTAGTTTTGATTAAAACTAATATTATTGAAACGATAATTTCATTACATTTTATCAGCGTTCCTCCTCTATATTATGCATGTATTATACATAAAACCTTCTTCTTGAATCACTCTATCTATTAAAAAAACTACATTAAAATCCGTTGCGTAGTTTTAAAGATCTAAGCCGACCCGACCCGCGTGGCCGAGCGGTTACCATACCGGTCTGACGCGCACTGGGTTCCGGGTTCGATTCCCGGCTAGACAGGTATCTGAATGATGAGTTTAGATTCCTGTTCTGGGTCTGGGTATTTGTGTATTCATCTTTGTGTATGTCCATAGTACTCACGACACAGAAAAAAATCCTGGTGTAGGGCTATGAGTGTAGAAAGCGCGTTTTTTTAAGCATACTTAGGGACAGAGATCGCGAAACGACTTTGTTTTATACTATGTAGTGATAGACTACCTGATACTCGTTAGTACGCGTATCTAAAGTTGTAGTAAGCAAGCACCTTTTTACTCTTTTTGTAATGTATTAACTGTAAGGTTTACTTTGTGCGATGGAGTAATCACGATTTTAACAGAATTTCAGGCCTACATTTTTATGGGCACGCAATGCCACGTAAAATTAGCTTTCCGTGACCACTTGTTCATTCGCTTGTTAAAAGCTATTAGTTTTATTTACTTTCTGAGTGCTAGAGGTATTTAAATATTAAAAAATAACAAAAAAATAACTGTTTTTAAAATCATGGCAACGTATAAAGTAAGGTAAACGGAATACTGGTACCATATCATTGAATTCAATGCTTCAAAACTAATTTTAGTTCGTAAAATAATAGAGTTTTAAAAAATAAATAGGTCTATAATCTCTCAAGATAATGATGACCGTTAACTTCAAAACGGCACGCCGAATTAATAAAGTTTTTCTTAGGAGTCGCTTAAAGTATTGTTATAAGTTAGTTTACTGTTATATGATGAATATTTTTAAAAAGTAATAACGCAATGTATATTCACAGTTGATATATATTTATCATATAGTATTTTTTTATCTAGCTGAAGTAGCAAACGAGCATGCAGTCCACCTGATGGTAAGTGGTCACCGCCGCCCATGGACATCTGTAAGCAACTTCATATAGAATGTAGGTTCTATCTGAAGTTAATTACAGATGCGTTGCCACTCCCGAGGACTCAGATGGTCGCCTCATATAAAAGTGTGCCGGCAACCATACCCTTCCATCGAAACGCAATGAATGCTTCACGTTAGAAATATGTGTGGCGGTGGTACCTCCCCGGTCGAACCACACTAGTTCTACCACCTTCAAGTTGATATAACGGTTCTGGCCAGGAATCGAACCCGGGACCCATTGCGCGTCTGACCGGTATGGTAACCGCACCGCCACGCGGGTCGTCTTAAAGAAGTATCCTAAGAAATATTTATACCACATAGCAATCGTTTTATTCGACTATCAATGCGGTTAAGTTTTTACGGAAAAGTAAACGAGCACGTAATTTCACCTGATTGTAAGTGGTCACTGCCTGTATGTAGTTGGTCACATCTGTAAGCAACTTCAATGATAAATATGTTGTACTTCCGAGGACTAAGATAGTGGTCTCATATAAAAGTAAACCGGCAACCACACTATATACAAGTATCTATTTTAGAGCAGTGTTAGCCTAATGATTGAAACTTGCCCTCTCAATCGGGAGGTCCGAGGTTCAAACCCAGGCACGCACAACTGACTCATGTTCGTAGTAGAAATTAATTATCACTGCTTTTCGGTGGAGGAAAACATCGTGAGGAAATTTACGCATCCGAGAGTTTGTGAAAAAAAAAGTCATCGGAGGTATGTGAAGTCCACTAATTCGCACTTGGCCAGCGCGGTGGACTATGGCCCAAAACTCTCATTCTGAGAGATGATCCACGCCCAGCAGTGGGACAAAAGTGGGTTCTACTCCATGTATGTAAAAAAAATCTCTAGATTAATACCCGCACCCAAACATCGGTCCAAAGGTAAGTAAAGTATAACTAAAGAACATTTATTACGAAAATTGATAACTGGCCCTTCCATGAAGTTATACAAAAGAACCAGAAAATCGCGGTACGCAATTTCCTAACAGTATTTACCTGAGTAATAACTTCATCTAACTTTTTTCATGTAGGTACTTGTCATACTACCTGCTTGAGATTATCGCTTTGTATTTTCATAGTCGCAACAAATAGCTTATATCCAGCAGTGAACCTCACAAGGCTGATGGATGGTCGAATGGATGGAATACATACATTAAATACTTTGGGAACATACAGATGAAGCATCGTTCTTGTAAAATTTGCAAGAAAAGTTGCCTTTTGCACCTTATGGCAATACATTATTTTAAACTCTATGTTAATCTCTAGGTCAATGATTATACCTATGTCTAATAAAGTTGGTAGATGTAGAAAAACTAAATTTACAAAATATAGATTCGAATAATAACTACGACATTAAATATATTTCACTCTACTTAATATATTACTACATAGTATAAAACAAATTCGCTTCTCGCTGACTGTCCCTATGTATGCTTAGGTTTATAAAACTACGCTACGGATTTTAATGCAATTTTTTTAATAGATAGAGCGATTCAAGAGGAAGGTTTTTGTTTACAATACATGTATAATATAGTAGAAAAACACGGATACTTTTAGATTAGGCGGAACGAAGTTGGCCGGGTCAACTAGCTAATAATAAAAGGAAGTAAAAAAACATCTTATTGTCATGATCTAGCTGAAATTCGTTGCACGCCATGATACGGTTGTGAAACAGATACCTAAAGAAGGGCTAGAGTGAACTTTGCGGGAACTATTCAGCAAGAGTGAAACGAAATCACGTAAATGTTGCTGCGAGTTTCTTTGTATATTTCCTTAATTTAAATATTGGATGCCGTCTGCCTACTTTATTTGAGTGGATTAGAGCATAAACTTCATTCATTTAATCCTGCAACATATGAATGTACTCAGTTTTATGAAAATATTTCAAGATGTATGAAGTAAAATGTACCTTGAAAATATTGTTGGTTTTTTAATGTTTTCGGCGACAAAGGCGACAAACACTTTTGTCATTTGTAGATGTTCAAAAATACATGTTTTGGCAAATAATACATCGTACATCTAAACATTTAGAAAGCCCAAGATTTTAGAATAGGAACTTGGAATTTCTTCACAGAAATGGTTAGTAGGATAAAATGGACCTACATAAGCAAAACAGAATTAACTCACACAACGACAGTTTTGAGAAAAAGCCGTCAAAATTTTTAATACCTACTGTATAATTTTAGGTTATTTTTAATAAAATATATTTACAATCTTGCACAAAATAATATGTTCTATGTACACAAATATGATATTATTGAAAATCATCAACATTTTTAATAATAAAAGGAAGAAAACTTGTTGGTTCCTTTTTGCAAAAGTAGGTCCGAATATAACTGAATAAAACATTCTTACTAATGAAAAGCATTCCTATATTTTGTCATTTGTTTTCAATTTCAAACTGGCAGCAATATTTCAAAACATTTACAGTTAGAGCAATGCCTGTTAGCTAGTGATTGACAGTGTATTCACGTATTGTAAAGCAGGTATCTATAAAATTTCCCTTTTTCCACAGTAACAGATAGGCGGAACTTTTCCAATCAGAAACAGGGAGGAATTTAAATATAAATTGGAGTTTCCAACGCGGGGTCCAACAAAAAGCGGTCAGTAATGAAAATCGACGTACGTAGGTACACACTATCTCTTGTATCCGACTTTGCGTAGATTTTAGAGTAAGCTTAATACGTTATACATGGTTATTTTCTCAATATTGTATATGATAAATTGCCAGGACTGTTAAAATATATATCTTAAAGCGGCTTGCTACGATCCGTCTGCAGCTTGATACAAAATATTGAACGACAATCACGATCAGCTACAGAGTTAAATAAAGCTCAAAAGATAGCAATCGCTTCATCACATACAAACTTCGTGATTCCCTAAATATTGTGTACGTGTTAAGTTGTCAGGGCTGTCAAAATACATATCTGATACCGGCTTTCCACGGTCTGTAGGACTATAGTTCTATATATATTGCAAAACGCCAGACCTTCACGATTAGTTACAATGTGAGTCAATGTGCAAAAAATGCAAATAGCTTCGCTCGCTGGAAAATATAAACTTACCTAATGTGCAAATATAATCTATCAATATTTTTGACTTATAAAACGTGACGTTCTTTATGACGGCATGCGACCACGTGCGGCCGTCCTTGCCAGGGTCGATTGACTGGACGATTTCACGAGTTCACACTCTTGCCGCCTGCAACCTTGATAGCCACATTTAGTTGCCTCTTACCACATGCAGAGGATACCGTAGCTACTATAAGGGTCCCGGATTACTAATACTACTACTGCGCTGAAACTCCTAGTACGATCCCAGACTGAAATCTAAATAATCTATATATTAATACGTGAAGCAAAATCTTGTGGTGCACGGCTATAGTTGACGTAAAGAAGGAGTGCAGATGTTAACATTTTTTTCAAATAATACATATAACTTACATAAAATCAACTAAAAACACATTACACACACTTCCGTGAATACCCGACAAAATACCCGTTATTGATTTTAAATGCTGTTTTGTCACTTAAACCTCTTTTTACCTTACGGGTGTATTAAAGTAACTTGAAAATTTATAAAAATTGAGTTTAGGAAATGCTTTGGACAGTATTAAGTTTAGTTTTTGAGTTGAATTACGGTCGAATTTTGACCGTTGCGACGGGTGACTAGGTAATTTAAAATATCTATTCTGTCTCTGTTTTCTTATCGTCTTTTGTAGATCTTTGTAGATTTCGATAGTAAATCTTTGAGATCATAAAACCTATGACACGGAATTATAGTTTGCAACATGCAACAATAGCCTATAAAGTAATATATCTACTCGTATTAACTTTGTTTCATTTCATCCACTGTAACCATTAACGTTACGTTTAATGCACGCTCGCTTGCTACTTGTACCGTATAAAAAATAATACAACATAATATAAAAACGTTTATAATAACGCAAAAATTTCCGTGACAATAATCCTGGAAACATTCGCCGAGCGGCCCGTAGGATGCACTCGCGTTGTTCTGGAAAATGGACGAGTCTAGAAAGCGGGGACCATAAAAACAGCAGAACCAGGTCAACTGCATCTAAATGAATAAGCACGGAATAAAATGAATTACTGAGAAATTCCTTTCAGATTATTTTATCGTATTAAACGACTTTATAGTAATAGGAAGCGAATAAAAGACATCTGAAAATAAAACAAAGTTAGATCAGAGCTAGGTTTTATGCAGAATTGTCTTTCAAAGAACCATAGATACATGCGTCGCTTTCGAAAATTACCTTATTGTGGAATGATTTCATTAAAAGCTGTATTTTAATTATTATTTAAACATACGTAGTTATAACATGATTTATAATTAAGATAATTTTGATAATTACCTAAGGATAATAGAGGAATATGACACCTTTGGTATATTATGAGTATTTCCCATAAAATATAAAAGACAAAGGTATTTACTAAACCATATATATTTGTATTAATCCAATAACAGGATTCGTCCGCCTGATGTTAGGTGCAAAAAAAATATGATAGGATCAAAGTCCTGCAAGACTCAACCAAAGATAAGACGTCAACGGTCTTATTTTTGGTTGAGTTTTGTTAGACGAAGTTATACCACTTCGTATAACTATGTCTTCCATAACCTGCAAACTAGACTAAAAAAGCGCTGAAGACTGTTACTGAGAGGAAAAAGTTGTGAAGGTGGTGCCTTCTGCCTGAAACAGCGAAGGGAAAACAACATTTTGTGTTCTCTTTTGCGCTGCTACAATAAAAAAATGGTAAATGGCCAATGAAATATTTTTTAATGAAAACCTATATTAGTTCCGGAAAATAGCCCCGTGTCGAAATCAGTGACGATAAAAACTTTTCGAAACCGGGTCAACTGCACCACCAAGTTAAATTTACTTAAATGAATGAGCAGGAAATAAAGAGCATTAAAAACCTACTTGGATCGCCTCCAAGTGGCGTCGATTTTGGTTAAGAGGAAGGTCGTAAATTAGTATTTAATGAACTCTGTTAAAAGGAAGAAAGGAATAATTAACACAATTAATGACAAGATAATGGGAAATGCAAAACGACATACTCATATTAAACGAGTATATATGAAAAATACCATGGATACGTCAATGCCAATTTTCACAATAGAACCATTTATTTGCTTTGCAGGGTTTGTCAATATTTTATCATTTGAGAAGTAGTATACTTCTAAAATTAAAACCTGAGTTACTTTCAAAAAGGAAGACATTAATCAGGTTTTTATTAAAACAGTTACATATAAACCCACTTTGGAATCAACAGAATAGTTCCACATCCCTCGTCGCATTTTAATTCACTTAGTTCTAAAATGAGAGAAGAAACATAAAAAGAACCAAAGAACCAACAAAGTAAGCGCAGAATTTCATATGTTAGGTAGGTACGGCTCATCAAGTCGACAAATAGCGCGCGTCTAGTAACGGACTCGTCGTATATGTACCGAGGCTCCAGGGAAATAATTGTTCGCGCCTGATTGCAGCCTTCTGAGGCAACCTTATGAAATTTTTCGCATACTCTCGTGTTACGCGAATTTACAAAATGAAAGAAAAGATCTTCAGGGGAACTTTTGGTAATATTAGCTGCTGGAATTACTTTCGTGTATTGGTTTAGGTTTATTTAAATAAGTCCAAAGTATGCCAAGGGAGGGAAATGTATATGATTTCCTGGTATACATTATTTTACCAAAAATGTTTCTGAGCCTTCCTGGAAAGCTATGCTTAGGATTTATTTTACTTGGTAATTAATTTTAAAGAAAGGATAACAATATAATAAACTTCCCTTTTGTAGCTTAGTTCTAAATTTCAAATCTAGACTATAGCGTTGATTGAATAATAACCGCAATTGACGTTACAAATTGTTCCTCCAGGCTCGAACTGTCCGCCCATGATGTATTACACTCCGCCGTTTCGCAAGGACAGCTGAGCTTGATCCTATTTTCTGGACTTTAGTGTCAAAATGGTCGACAAAGATTGATCTATCTTCACAAATTGTCTATTTTCTAAATCAACATTTTAAACTTGTAGTTCCAACGTCCTATCAAACTCTTTAAAAAGTAAACTAATATCTGGAAACTTACGTAAATGATTATTATTTTTGTTTCAACAATTACATGTTACGACAATTACAAATGAAACATGTTTTAAAACAATAAGCATTCTAAAGGTAAAATCATGAAAATTTCACTTGTAAAATGCACAAGCACCAGGTCGAAAATATCAAATTCCTCCGTCACAACGAACCAAATCGTCCATGAATTCCCACGTCTTATTCCTGAATATTTCCGAATGGATACGATTGAAGTTCAATTCAATTGATCGGGAAGAACCAATTGAAGAATGCATCCCAATTCCGTAAAGGGAAAGAATTGAATTATTTATTGCATAGTTTCCACGGCAACGGTGAGTAGGTACCTTACCTGAGCGTCTTTTGAAAGTTGCAACAAGACACTTTAATTTCCCCGGGGTAGTCGCCGAGTAGCTCATAATTCATGCCGAGTTAACATTTTGTCAGTTCGTATTTGTTGCCCAAGAACGCATGCTTCCTGAACTTTGGTTCCGTTCGCGAAGCATTTCTGCTCTCATAATTAAATGCCTATGAGAAGTTAGAGTATGCATCTTACTGTATTCTGATTTATTGTGAATATTCTCTAATTTATCCAAGTTTCGCCTTATACAAATGCAGTCGCAATTGCAGAAACTATGATTATTATTATACCGTCTTGCATATTACTTTACGCATACTATAGGTGTAAGTAGTTATTTCTGATCTATAACAAATTATTATCACAAGTATGTCAATTGACGATACGACAAAAATCACTGAGTCATTAATTAACATCACAATATTTTCAACAGAAAGGTATCTATTAGCGTAATTTTGAACGTACGTATGAAGTTGTTCGAAACTCTTGTGCTTTATGTTTCGTGTATATTGCTTAATAGAAATGCAGTAATTTGTACAATTCCGGAGTAGCAGTTGTCTCTCAACAGTTGTCGTAGTTTGTACAGAACTTTGCTAATCAGGAGTAATACGCTAACATTGAGCATTTGCAAATATTTGCGCGGGTAAATTAGTGTGCTCGAGCTGCATTGCTAGCGTAACGGTATTTGGTCCCTAAATTTTAATGAATCAATGATTTGCTTTGACCCCTATGCGTAGGTTCGTTATTTATTGATGTTGCTAATCAGACAAATGGCTAATCCATTAAGTACATAGTCCTCTGGAACTAAACAACGTGACGCGTACACGGAAATAGAATCCAAATGGAAGTGTCAAGCGGCGGGCATGACGTTTCAAGCGCTGTAGCCGCTAATATTGTGACAGTTGGCTAAATCTGACCAGAACTTGGTATATTAGAAATAGTGCATCTGCATTATGTAACGTATTTTTAATAGAACAATTTGTTAACTAAATATTCCTATCACTAAATTTACTAGAGTCATCAGTATGATGTTTGAAAAATCATTTTAAAATACAAATCGGTTAAATCAATTCCTAAAAAACATTTTTGTAATCGACATTAGATTTGATAAGCTATAAAATAGCTTAACAAAATATTTAAAACTCATCTAGACATATGTTATAAAATATTTAATTACCTTTTCCACTAAAGCAATTTATCTAATCGAACTCTCTATCAGACTAATCCAATCAACTTCGAAATATTTGATCGTGTCTAGCATTATTAAAAGAAAGGATGATATTGTAAGTACACAAAGTAACGTAACTTAGTTTATTAAAAACGCAATAATGATGATTTCGGGACACAGGCCATTTATGCCATAAAATCATATAATCATAAAAGTAAATAATCGCTGTTAAGGCTCCTTATGTCCTGATTCGAAAGGTGGGCAAGACCGAAATACACAGATTTTTAATATAATTCTTACAAATATCAAGGTCCAACTCCACTGTTCATGCGAATATGCCTTTTGTTTTTAAATTCAGATGTCATGCTCATTTTCTTGAATTTAATAATCTTAATAGAACCATACTAAGATATTTTAGATCCCGAGAGTTCCAGACTAAAATTCATGAAATATAAATCGATACACTGAAAGTTGGAACCAATAAAAGTATATGAATTGTCAGAGAGCAGACAAAGGGTGAAATTGCCGGACTCACTAATTAATAAATCAGGACCCGTCTGCGCAAACACATTCTCTGCTTGCTCCCGTGAATTCACTGTTTGAGTTCCCGATTTATGAAACCCATTATCTATAATTACACGATCCTGGTATAATTATGTTAATTTCAATATTAATATCGCTTTTTACTCTCTTACTCATACTGTGTCTATATCTGTATGAAACACGGCGACTTTTTCGTCGTGCACAAAAGTCCAAACTTAAGACTGATCGTCACATAAAATGTTTTAGATATCTTGACAATATTTTAACGCAATTTCAACGGTCATGGAACTTTTAACGGATTTACTGAGAAAGCTCCACCTTCACACTTATTTCTACTGCTTAAAGCTTCTTAATCCTAGCTTCTAGTACAAGGTATTTCAAATTAGATCTCAGAAGCGGCGACGTGTCTGTAATCGACTACAATTGGAATTCCAGTTCTATTTAATGTCTCCATTTATAAACGCTACTTAATAAAATCTAAAAGTGCTTCAAAAATGCTATCAAGAATTATTTTACGTATTAATTTCCTTCGTCGATTTTAGGTTAACATAGCTCATAACTTTTGAAGTAAAAAAGTCAAGGCCATTGTTGTCTTTTATGGTTGAAATGGTGGCTTCCCTTTACAGACAGGTTTCTTTTGGCGTTACAAATATCAATAGTTTGTTAATCGAGTAGCATCAGATAGCCACCAAGCTAGAGTTCATATAATAAAATAATAGATACTGTCTGAAATCTAACAACAAGCGCTTAAACAACTAAATTGACAAATTGAGACTAATCTACGTACATAGTCTTGATTAGTCAAATTTAATTTGTAATCTGATCTACAATCATGAGCTAAATTCGCAATACTATTTAAAATGGTAAGAATATAATAGTTTTATATGTAAGCACAAGAATTATCAAGTCACCCAATTAACTCGCTTGAGCAAACCTTATTTTAGATGTCGAATCCAAATCTTCAGCCTAGCAATTTGATATACCGCTTATATAAAATTAATAATCTATTTTAATAACCTCATTTATTTAGTTTATGACTGTTTTTTGCCAGATGTATTTTTTCTCTTTTTTTAATAAATTAAGCGATATGAAATTTTGGAGCAGAAATTTGTAATGAATATCCATAACAGATTTAGTATTAAAAAATAAAGAAAAAGACTTAAAACAGAAGAACTTAAAACAGTCCTGTTTACATCTGTAAACGTACGTCAGTTACGTCTCCCGGGTCGTTCCAGGCGGTCTTTTCCATCAGGAAGAAAGAAATAATAATATTTAGCTTTGAAAACGTGACTAAATTAATTTAAATTTGTATCTTTTGAATCCGAAATTAATTTAGTTAGTATATTATTGCATTGCTGTTTACATGCGTGCATAAAATCGCCTCAATAGCATCCCCAAATAGTTTGTTCGACTATAATTAAGTGTAGTGAATATATAGTAATATTGGGTGTCTAATTACTCGATCAGTGGTATAATTATAATAATAATATAATAGAATAATTGCGGACTACGCTAATTGATACTGTCTGCGCAAATATCACTTGATTGTGTTCGATGTTTGAGTTTTCCATTATGGAACCCGTAATTACCAATTCTGTTTCACTTTGGTGATTGCTTGTTCAAGCGTCAGGATCGTAGCAACATCTACTGAGGAATACTATTAGAGATCTATTACAGTATGGTAATTTCATCCCTATACTCCTATATAGTGTTGCCCAAATGCAAGAACAAGACGAGACTTAGCCAGTCTTGGTCTTGGTCTTGCGCCAATACACCTGATCTTGGTCTTGGTCTTGCGCTCCCAGTCTTGGTCTTGGTCTTGCAGCAAGAGTCTTGCAAGTCTTGCAATTACCTATTAGTCTATTACTATTTATTAAAGTTTACTTTAAATCTTAGAAAAACGTATTAGAATTGGAACATTGTGAGCTTGAATTAACATAGCCATAGTAAAGATCAAGCAGATTAATAAATAACTGAAGATTTGATAAGAAATTCGAAAAATCAACTGACCTATATGTCGTTTTCCATGGAAGTAACTGTTTCTTAATAAACATTTATGATTTATAAGCTTACATTTGCTAAAACATGTAAAAAAACAAATTAATTACAATAACTTGACTGTATTTTAAAGAACAATACTTATCTGTCTAGAAAGAGATTGAACCCTCAACTTATAAGAAATTTAATAAAAGAGTTTTACGATTTATCATTTATTTGAATAAAAAATAAAATACAACACTAATCAACAGCTTTATCATTAGGTTATGATACTTTATATCAATTTTTTTGACCAAGAATTAATACAAAGTAACCATCTGGCTGAATGGTTAACTCCACTTAACTTATTTCTATGTTTTCTAATTACTAATGATGCTTTAGAAAATAACCTCTCAGCAGGTACTGAAGTTGCAGGTATTGAGAGAAAATCACGGGCCATTTTCGATAAAATCGGATACTCTGTCTCATGCGTCCTCCACCAATCTAAAATGTCTTCCGAGCTGGCAGTTCTTGGTTTTCTCAGGTACTCCTCCAACTCGTCTATCACTAAGCCTTGAAGACAAGATCCAGATGACGTCGAGGGACATTCATAGAGTTTATCAAAGTCTATTACGTCTTCATCACGTACTAGATTTTCTTTTTCTGGTAATACCAGAGATTTGTTCACTGAGTGTAGACTTTTATATTCTTCATAAAGTTCATTGAATTTGCGCAGACTTTCTGTTTTAAGTTGCTTCCCCCACATTGTCAGGTCAAAAGTCTGAGCCTTATGCCTTGGGTCTAAAATTAAAGAAGTACAATAAATCCAGTTGCTCTTCTTGTAATGTTTAAGCATTTTGTCTCGAGCTGCTTGGAAAGCTAGAATGAGCCTTTCATCCACTTCAGATCGATTAGGTTTCTCATCTAACTGTTTTACCATAGATTCAATTTTATCTAGCAAGAGATTGAATGATACAATGACTAACGGTAATGTAACATATTTGTCTCCACCAAGTTTTGTACTTAAAAGTTTAAAGTTTATTAGAAATTTATGTAATTTTTCGAGTACCTGCCATTCATTAGCTGTGATTTGAAAATCATTTAATTCGGTGACAGAACTGCACAATATGTCAATGCCCGCTCTCACTTTTAAACCAAATCCAATCATATCATGTGTGGAATTCCATCTCGTTGGACAGTCAAGATTTTGCATGAGTATACCTACGCCCTATGGCGGCAATCAAATAGTGTCAAATGTTATGATTTCGGCGTGGCGGCAACGATTATTTTAGATTTCAAAAGAAGCCGCTGGCGCGTGTATCATAACCATGTACTTCCGAAAAGCGGCAAATTTCTTTGAGAAGTAAGTACAAAACCGTTAACCGTTAAGTTAATCCGTGGTTAACGGTGTTGGTTAACGACATAGTACAGTGTTTGCAATTGTTACTCAAATGTAATTTTTGTTGTTTACTGTTTGTTAACCCAAATAAATAGAAAAAAAAAAAAAAAAAACCTTTGATGCCGCATTATTAAAGTGCCGATGGTTAAAACAACTATGCATGCACTCAGTTTGATTTTAATAGATATTTTTTTATTCGCTATGTTTATGGTATTAGTCGTAATGCGCATAGGTCCAGTTTTTCATATTCTTTGATACAGTTTTTTGCGTCTCATAGAATTCCTAAGCGTACCTACCTATACACCGAACTGTTACACCTAACTACTCAGTGAAATAGCGCTAAGTCCTAGCTGCAAGACGCAAGAGTCTTGCAGGCTATGTCTTGTTCTTGCTCAAGTCTTGCACGGTCAGTCTTGGTCTTGGTCTTGCTAAAAATACGCGGTCTTGTTCTTGGTCTTGGTCTTGCAAAAACGCAAGAACAAGACCAAGACTGCAAGACCAAGACTGAATTTGGGCAACACTACTGTCATCTATATACATTTGCAACAACACCATAGAAGTCCCCAATGCATCCACGAATTTTTATTCTTCTGTTTTTTTTATTACTTTACTAAACGTTCCTCACGCATATATCCTTATATTTGAGGTCTATATTCTAAATAGGCTCAATGGTCTCAAGATTTTTAAATGTGCTATATTTCGGCTTAGGGAAAAATGGCCCATACTGTTTATATGATTTATGTCTGTATCGTTGGCTCTTTTCTTTGAAATCAATCTTTATTACCCTCCTATAAATGTGAGTTTGTAACTGATTTATGGTCTGCTATACTATAGCATATTATTAAGCTTGAACTTTACAAGGACGTCAATACGTATTATTTTACTCAAATATAAGGATATATGCGCGAGGAACGTTTAGTAAAGTAATAAAAAAACAGAAGAATAAAAATTTGTGGATGCATTGGGGACTTCTATGGTGTTGTTGCAAATGTATATAGATGACAGCGACTGTCTTCCATGGCCCGTTGCCTTATCGATAGTTAACATAAAAACAAATATGGTATAATAATAAAAATGTTGCAATGGAATAGTGCAGGATGTGCGCTACAGTGCTTTAATAGATTGTGCCGTAAAATAAACAACAGAAAGTCTGAGCTTGATACTGATACCCTCCATTAAACTGCACTGACTGCGCCACCTAGCTCGTAAAAGTGACACCAAGTCCATAAACTTAACGTGATTCAACACTTAATGAGGTTTTCTCTTAAACATACATTGTTATTAAACTCTATAATAAAACTTAGATATCGCCCAAAACTTAGAAATCATGTGCGTAAGTCAAATATTATAACAAGTATGTTTGAAATGATCAGCGTAAAGCAGCCATTAACTTAGAAAATAATCTAAGAAGTAGACCTTTTTTAGCATGTTTTACGTTTGACGAAATGTGTTATTGTATATCTTATTATTATATATTTATATAAATCTACAAGTAAACATTGGACGGCTCACTTACAAAGCTGCTTAGTCTAAGTGCAACGCTAATTTAAAAATAAATATTTTAGGGTCATCGATAACAGTTTTACTCTATCAAAGTCGGTTACCGTTTTTATAACAATTCTCTACGAATACATGTCACCAATATTTAACGAATCATTTTTTATTAGACTTAAGTAACAAAGAAGCATGCAGTCCATCTAATAATAAGTTGTCACTGATGCTTATAGATGCTTATATGTTGAATATTTGTATTAAAAATTTATAAAACTGATTTTTTTCTGAAGTTGATCAAAGATTCATTCAAAAGTGAGCCAGGAACTACATTAAAATGCAAGAACTGATTCACGCTCAAAATATTTCTGACCTTGGTACCTCCCTTGTTGAAACTTACTTGTTCTATTGTACATTCTCGTTTGCGTGTCTGGCTGTCATTAATACTTATAAGCATAAAGATCATAATACGCTCGAAGAAAATGGAACTATGTAAAATCGCAGATCTACACTTTTGTTTTCCTTGCGAGAATTTCTTGACATGAAATTTTGACAATTTTACCGTATCAAAAGCTCTATCGCCTATAAAATAATGGGAGCATAAAAATATTTTTGGCACATTTTTGTTAGTGGTTCCATCCTTCAAATTAACGTCTCCCGGGTCGGTCCAGGCGGTCCTTTCAAATATCAATTATGTCGCCGTCGGCCTTGTCTTCGCAGTGATTAATTAATTAGGGGTTGACTGCAATTATGTCTTCTTTGGAGACGCTCCACGTTATCGTCCGTCGGGAAATTTCAACTACCGACCCTCGTTGATACTGGGACGTGCTAAACGAATTATAATGTGATATGACACGTGATATTAGCATGTGATATGGAACGTGTGAAAATGTTTTGTGAAATTTTATCAATGCTGTTTCAAAATGATTTTGATGAAAGTGAATGATTTTAAATTTTACAACCGTTTACCCTAACGATGTAATAAAAAAACATTACCAACTAATAAATATAGTATTTTTACTTTTTTTATTCAAGTAATTAACAAGTTAATAAAATAGTTTATAAAATCATAATTTGGTTTAAAAATTGAGCCAAAATCGTTGGAGACAGTAAAACATATACAAATAAAACTGGCATATCATTTCTTGGAAAGTTTGTAACAGGCGCAATTAAATTACTTTGCAATCACAAGAAGTCGGAGATATTTTTCTGCGCTCTTAATATCTCAGTGAATGATATTTTTAATAACTTATCAATAGCAACGTCAAACCGTTTTGAAATCAAGCTCACGAACCAACCGTCCAAATAACAAGTCGGATCGAAGAAAGAACTTCCAACGAAATGAAATAATCGCAAAGTGAAATCCTTTAACGCTTTTCTATCTCGAGCAAACCCGCTCAAAGTCAAACGTATCCAATATAATATTGAAAACTTTTTGCAAGCACCGTAGTTTATATGATGAATTGAGTTCTAAGCGGGAGAGACAGAGAGCTCTGGTCTAAGGTGCAAGGTTTGACGTTTAACACTTTGAGAATGTTTTATTTATTTTATACTAGTCACCCGTCGCATAGGTCGAAATTCGACCAAAATTTAAATTAAAAAACTAAACTTCATATTGTCCAAATTAGTACGAATATTTCTTAAATTCAAATAAAATGTAATAATATTCAAAAAGGCATTATATTTGAAGGCATATTTGAAGGCACCCGTAAAATATAAAAAGACGTATATTAAGCTAAGCCGCATTTAATAGCAATAGCGGTATTTTGACAACGACATCTGACATTTTTGACGTAATGTGTTTTCATCAGTAAGACACTGAATATTCTATTTGTTTGTGACAAATGCACGGTAGTGTGTGTAATGTGTTTTTAGTTGATTTTATGTATGAAAAAAATATTAACATTCTGCACTCCTTCTCTACGTCCACTATAACCGTGCAAATTTCATACTAATCCGTCCGCGGCATATTACTTAAAAATGCACCACAAGTGTTTGCTTCACGTATTATTATATAGATTGTCTATTTGAAATGTGAAGCCAAATATGAAATGTAGGTATTGTTTTTTGTTTTATATATTATTACGAGTATATTTATCTTTAGGTGCCGAAGACATTTTCTACGATATGCGATTTTTGAATTCTTTTAGAATATATAAAATAATATTTTTAAAATAAGCTTTTATTTCAATGGACTGAAAAGAAAAAAATAAATTTTATAGCAGTCAAATATATCATCTTATAAAATATTGCCCACATTAGATTTTCTTAAATCGAAGTCTGTGGTTTCCTGAACTATTCTCGTGTAGTATTTTACAAACTAAGCCCTTTTATTTGATATCCATATTGGGTAGGTTCTACGAATATATGCATGATCCATGCAATTCAGTCGAAATGTCGGCAAGAAGAATTCTAAAATAATTCACAAACCGCATATCCTCAGTATCCGTTAAGTAATAAAATCTATCTGAAGTCAATTATAAATGCGTAACCACTCCTGGAGACTAAGTTGGAGGCCTCATATGAAAGTGTAGCAACCGGCAACCACACCCTTTCAGCAAAACACAAGAACTGCCTCACGCAATAAATAAGTGTGATGGTGATACTACCACGGTCAAACAATACTAGTTTTACTACTATCTTGATGAAATTCTACTAGAAGATTTTTTACGTCATCTTTCATGTGTTGGGCAAGTAAATGAACATGCGTCCCTTCTAAATTGCCCTTTTGCCATCACAGACAATTTATACTCATATACCATTATGACTAATGAATCTGTAACTAACTCAAAATTAAATCTTAGAATGGTCCTACGTAAACTTAATCTCAGATGACTCGTGACCGTTAAGTGTAAAATGGTAAATATATGCACAGGGAAACTTCACTGTATGGTCTTAAAATTAAACGCAGTAATTCTATATGATATTGTGTTAAATGGGTAATAATAAAAATCGAATGTGTGTTATATTGAACCATCAAGAAGTAAGAGTTTATTGTATTTTTTATCCGCTGAAAGTTTGTTTCTTAAGCCCTATTACTAGTGAGAGTGGCTGAGTGAAAAGAAACATGTGATCCATCAAACGCAGCTCTGAAAAATCGCAGCAGATTTAGAAACTGAAAATATTTTATTTAGATGTCATGAAGCAGATAATAGTAGTTATAGAAAAATGGTTAAGATATAGACTTATTACACGCTGGCTTGGGACCAAGAAATCTTTATTGGATAAAGTGTCGTTTATTTATTATATTTAAAATGAAATAGTTATTGTGTTTTTGTGTGAATAAAGATATATTAATACGTGAAGCAAAAACTTGTGATTCGTTTTTAAGATACTTGTCTCAGACGGAGGCGTATGAAATTATGCACGGTTATAGCAGATAAGGATTGCGCAATGCTAAAATTTTTTTTCAAATAATGCATAAAACATAAAATCAACTAAAACACATTACACTCACTACCTTGCATTTGACACAAACACGTTATTAATAAATTATATAGAACATTCAATGTCTTACTATGAAAACACGTAACGTCGAAATGTCAGAAGTCTTTGTCAAATACCCGCTATTGCTTTTAAATGTTTACTTAATAAACCTATTTTTACCTTTAAGGGATGCGTTGAAAATAACTTGAAAATTATTACAATTTATTTAAATTAGAGAAATATTGGCACTACTTTGGACAATATAAAGTTTAGTTTTTTTAATTTAAATTGCTGATAAATTTCGACCGTTGCGACGGGCGACTAGTTAATAGTATTCTGCATCTTAACCACGAACATTTTTCAATCTTCAAGTGTTGTTGCTTTATACAGTAGGTATTCTCCACCAATAACAATTTATACATAAGACCAACACGATGTTACCCACTAATCGACCCAAAATTGATCAATTTGGTCTCATCGAAAGACGGAGCCCTTCGGACAGGGAGTGATTAGTACATTGTGACAAAATTGCACCCCACATTAATACATCCCACACTCAATGTCCTCTGCAAGGACCGTGTGTTTGACAGGATAATAAGCTCACACCCTATTGAAATTGGTATTATAACTGTTATATTTCTGAAATAGGATATTATCGCTCCCTGTTCGGATTTACAAACAAAATTCCAAGTATCCTCCCACGTACGGAATTATCGACGTATAGATTTGTATTGTGTTTATCTTTTGTTTATATTTTCAATACAACTATAGCGTGCGATGATTGTAATTGGATATAACATTTATGTTTACATACGGTTTGATAAATTATTGCTACGCAGTAGCTACTGTACCGGTTTGCCATGTTCCGGGTTCGATTCCCGATACAACAGATAGCTAATCGTCATAAATTTATTGTATATGTACTTAAAATTCCGTTAATAATGGTTTATGTACAAGAGCAGGATATGTATTAGTTATAGAGCGTTTTACTCGTGTAACATTTAAAATTGTAATGGGATATGTATTTACAATCTGCTGTGAACTAATTTAAGGCCATTAAAAATGTCATGTATAAGAACTAAATTATGATAATAAGACACGGTTTTTCAAAAAGGTTTGAATATTAAGAAAATAAAGGGTTGTTAAAGAGTCATTAAAAACTTAAGAAACTGACCTATGAAGTAGTTCTCTGATTCTTACAAAAGGTATAACTTTATATTATATGCTTACTTCCACCGCTTAGCTAATTTATAATGAAATGGATATGTAAATTACACTCCAATGTAAAGATCGTTGTGAAGAAATTCAGTCAGTTCCGTAAAGTAGACGCCGAAAGAAATGTTGACTTTATCTTGAAGTCGATTTAATAAAATGCTCCACTACCGTTTTCTTCTAGGGAATATTCCGATAAGTTCGATAAAGGCTTGGAAGGCGCGGGTTCTGATTTCCTTTCATTTCCTTTTAGGAAACTTAAATAGAACTGAGACTTCCCTGACGACGGGGTACCGAATCAATTATTTGTGTTGCGAAACTTTCTTTCGATTTGCTCCGTATAATAGTGCTAGTTTTTCTTATCTGTCCTAATATGTTATGTTACGTTACATTTATGGATAAGCTTGCTTCTTGTGACAATTTATTTCTGGAAAATTATGGCCATTTATTTGCTCTATTTGTATAAAATATGATTCGCAAGGCGCAAAAGTCCTATTCCTGTATGCCACGCAGACGGTTCCAGGTTCCATCCCCGGCCAAGCAAACATGTAAATGGTGAGTTTTTTTCTTTCTTGAGTCAAGATTTTTTGCAATTATTTCTGGATTTTCACCATACTCCTTTCGTCGTCGAAGGGTCCAGTCCCGAGGACTGAACCCTTCGATGAGGACAGACAGAGGACGCGAATCTTAAATAAGACTTGTGCATCCATATCCGCCATGATGTCCAGGGGCGGAAGCCGCCCCAGGAAAATCGCTTTCGTACGACGAAATGGTACGATAGCCGCGGGCGACCCAAATTGCGATCGGACGTTGCGCGAAGTTTAACTTCAACACGCGGCGCCGCGGCTGCTAGACACCTCGTCCGACTACACTGGCGTTCCGTAGAGCGCAATCGAGCGCACCACCCCCGCAAAGAGGCGGCGGACTTCTTCCCTTGGTTCCTCTAGATTCGGCAACAGTTTGTGCATTGCACCCGCCAACTTTAGAATCTAGGAAACGAGACGGTCGAAGTGCTCGTCGAAGCACCAGCGGCCGTCCAGTGTTAGGCCGAGGTACTTCATGTACCTGCCTATTCGGACGTCCGCTCCACTAACGCGCACTGAGGTCTCAGCGGGCTCGACTCTCGGCCTTCGACCGCGGAACCACATCGCCGCGGTCTTCTGGGACGCTATCTCGAGGCCCAACCTGCAGATCTCCGCCATAACACGTGCCACTCCGAGTTCTGTTAGCCGAACCGTTTCTCTTCAGGCATTTAGTCGCCTACTATGACATTCAGGGGATGCCGTAGCCCTGAACCGATCCCGGAACTACAGGGACGTATTATAAAGGCTTAGTTTAGCACAATTAAATAAGGTCCATATTTATTTTACATACATCTACCTATAAGTATATTATGACTAAAAATAGACATATTAGTACGAAGCACCTATATTACGAAGACAAAACAGTGGATAAATTCGTTAGAAATAACAAGCGCTTCCTCACAGTCTTTGTCAAAGCTCAACTGACTCGAACTTACAATACAAAAGATTAAAACGTAGCCAAGAGTTTTGTTATAATATTGGAATTTTATTTTCTTGGAATCAAAGACAAAGAGATGTTAGTAGCAGGACTTGCGCATAGTTCTGTAGTGAAGGTTTCTCCTTTGAAAGTTGTGTGTATTATTTTCCTATAAGTTAAGAGACTGTACTCACATATTTCAAAAATATTTATTTTGCTTTACATTAAGTTGCATAACCGTCTTTACTATTTAACTATTTTGAGTTTATATTTTGGTAGCATTGAAAGAGAAATTATTAGTATTTAAATCAATCCAAAATCATGTGTAGTTCAGGTTATTTAAGTTACATGAGTGATACGTAATTGCATTTATTTATAATCAAAAGTAAATGATACTGTTTTAAATACTGATAGTTTTGGTCTACTTATTTTGTGTATTTTGCTTCATTTTTTCTTATTTGATGTCCTGTGTTTTAACGGAAAAAAACATTGTCAAGTACATAGAATTTCAAGAGTGTTTTAATGTATACCAACTTGTATTTAGCTAGACTCAAATTAACTCTTCTCATTCTCTGATTCTCAGGAAAGAGCTATACCAAGCAGAGTAGTAAAAAGTTGATGACGAATATAAACCAAAGTATAACGTTTCACAATGACACAAGACAATAATAAAATTCTCATTGAAACCTAGCTAAAAGCGCTTTGTAAATACTGAGCGCGCTACACAGGTTTTCAAAACATTTTATTGTTTGAGGATCGTGCTTCAGCGAACAACGGTTGAGCTGAGAGCGTGCGATTCAGACCAGAGCAGAGATTACTGGGTACCTTAATATACGAGATAATTAATGAATTGAATACGGGTTGTTTATTATGTAATGCGGCAGTTACATAATATTTGTTACTTTAATGAATATCATGTTTTTATTATTTAATATATGAAGCGTAAGTACATGCAGTCTACCTTATACAAATTTATAAAAGTTTTTTTTTGTTCTTTATTTTTGTGAGAGTAGTTATATTCTACATAGAGTTGATGTTGTAATATGAAGCATGCATGACTGCGATTTCATAATTTTACTTGCGTTTTCGTATATCACAATCAAGAGTGCAAAAAAGCCTGAAATTTCTGCTATACCACTTGTGGACGATTCACATCACATATATATATAATGTATATCCACCTTATGTTAAAATTACATAAAAATATCGGTAAGCAACCCTAAATTGGACCAATCTTTTATGCAAAATCAGTTTAAGATGAACACAAGAACCATTGGATTTTGCTTTTCTCTGTACCATTTATCTTTATATTTCATCATCCGCCCACCACTATCAATTATATAAATATATAACGCTAATAAATACGCCACCTTTTGACGTGCTAAAATCTGTCAATAAATGTTGCGAGGTTTATCAACTACAAACAAGATTAAGTAATCGTCACTGGGAAGTATTTTAGAAAAAAACCGATAAAGTTCCGTCAAAAATGTAGCAAAGTTCACGAGTGCCTCGTCAGCGAATTATAGGCTAACTTGTGTAGCCGTGGGGACACAACTTCGGAGCGTAAAGCTAAACTTCTCGTGATACAAACTTATGACTTTCATTACATTTTATCTTTGAGACTTGACTTTCTTGATTAAAAATTATTGACTGTCGCAGTTGCGCAGTTTGAGAAATCAAAAATTAGTCGCTCGCGAAGTAGTTTCGCGAGCTTTTAGCAACTTATGAAACTGAGGTTAAATGTTCGTTATCAGTTTTAAAGGAATATTTTATGGCTATAAATGGGGTTTTATTAAAACTTCGTAGGCGTAAAAACTGTAAGAGCTTTTAAAAACTTATGATTTTAAATTAACATCGTTATGAAAGTTATATTTTACTATTGAAGATGCACTAATGAGTGCTTAAATACGGTTTTTATAAAATAGAACTTATACTCTATAAGTTTTTCCACTCCAAACATTTGCCGTAGAAAATATGATAATGGAAAAACATCATAAGAAAATGTACAATTATTTTAAGTAAAATAAAAAAGGATGATGATGATCCCTGAGAGAAAACCGTGCCCAATAGGCGAGATTCCATCCATCCATCAGCCCTTTGATGTCCACTGCTGGACGTAGGCCTCCCCTAAAAGGTGACATTCTAACCGGTCCTGTGCCCTCTGAATACAAGGGTTTCCTGCTGTCTTCTTCAGGTCATCGATCCACCTGGTGGGTGGCGACCTGTACTCCTTTTGCCTAAACAGGTCGCCACTCGAGGACCTTTCGTTCTCATCGGTTATCGGTCCTTCGAGCGATGTGGCGGCCCACTGCCACTTTGGCTTGCTAATTTTGAGAGCTATGTCGGTAACTTTCGTTCGCCTACGGATTTTATCATTGCGAATCATGTCTTGTAGCGAATTTCCGAGCATAGCCCTCTCCATAGCGCGCTGACCGACTCTGGGCCTTCAAATGAGGCCTACAGTGAAGGACCACCTTTCGGCACCATAGGTCATCACTGGCAACACACATTTCTCGAATAATTTAGACTTCAGGCACTGAGGAATTGTGGACGAGAAGATACTACGAAATTTCCCGAACGCAACCCAGACGAGATTAGAATGTGATAAATGTAAGTCAAGGTAACATTGATGATATTACTGTAAAAATACTGCATTCAAACAACTATCTTAAATTTCGTTCATAGGTAACGGAGTATATAATGTATATATAAACGACTAGCTGTAACCGCGGCTACGCCCGCGTACAAATCAATGTATCGCAAAGTTTTTCCCGCGCAAATCTCCACTCAGTGGGAATTCTACGATAAAAGTAGTCTACATGTCGTTCCATAACATTTTCTATAGTAAAAAACCCGTAATAATCGGTTTAGCCGGTCAAGGATTACCCGGACAAACACAGAGTGAAAAAAACGAATTTTAAATGTGTATTTGTGGGTGCCAGGCGCGGTGACTATCGGCAAAAACCCCCAATGGAAGGTGCAGAAGAACCCCGGCCCCCAGTCCCCGGCAGCCCCGCTATTCCAGGCTACGGTAGCGGCCTAGGTAACGGCGGGGCAGGGGGTGCTAAGAATCTCCGGCAGAGATCCGGCTACCGCAACCGACGAATTCTGCACCTGGCAACATACAACACCAGGACACTGAGGACCGACGAGAAGATACAGGAGCTGGAAGAAGAGATAGACAAGTTGAACTGGAGTGTTTTGGGATTGTCTGAAGTCCGAAGACAGGGTGAGGACACGATAATCCTCAAATCGGGCAACTTGTTCTATCACCGGGAGGGCGACCACCTGTCTCAGGGTGGTGTCGGGTTCCTCGTCCACAAATCCCTCGTCAACAACGTGGTAACAGTCGACAGTGTGTCGTCAAGGGTAGCGTACCTTATACTCAGAATATCTAAACGGTATTCGCTGAAGGTCATACAGGTATATGCGCCGACTTCGACACACCCAGACGATGAGGTCGAGGTTATGTATGAGGACGTAAGTAGAGCCATACATACCTCAAAGACCCACTTTACCGTTGTTATGGGGGATTTTAACGCAAGACTAGGCACGCGGAACGATGGCGAGCGGAAGGTGGGGCCCTTTGGAATTGGACAACGGAACCACCGAGGCCACTTGCTTGCCAACTTCTTGGAGAGGGAAGGCCTCTTTATGATGAACTCTTTCTTCAGGAAGAAGGCACAGAGAAAGTGGACTTGGATAAGTCCTGATGGTTCATCTAAAAACGAGATAGACTTCATTTTAGCAGACAAACGGCACATATTTAATGATGTCTCTGTGATCAACAGGGTGAAAACCGGAAGTGATCACCGGATGGTAAGAGGCACATTAAATATCAACGTAAAGCTGGAACGGTCACGCCTAATGAAGTCTACGCTCCGACCAACACCTGTCCAAATCCAGGGCTCCGAAGAGTTTCAACTTCAGCTACGAAATCGTTTCGAGTGTCTCGATTCTTGCGTTTCTGTGGACGAAATTAACACCAAGGTAGTAACAACTGTCCACGAGGTGGGGTCTAAGTACTTTAAGACCCACTCCAGTGGTAGGTCTCGGATTTTCTCAGAACATACTCTCGGTCTCATGAGGGAGAGGCGAGAACTATGTGTGCAGTCTCCAGCCTCAATGTCGAAATACAGACTGCTCAATAAACAGATCTCTCAGAGTAGGCGACGCGATTGGCGTGCTCATAACACCCATCGCGTAAAAGACACTATTGAGCGAAACCAGGGCTCGAGAGTGTTCGCCAGGGATCTGTGCGTTGGGCAGAGCCTGCTGACGAGGTTGAAGACCGAATCGGGCACCATGGTTTCGTCTAACTCCGATGTTCTGAGGGAAATTGAGAAATACTACGGACAGTTGTATGCTTCCGCACGAGCTCCCGCCCGTAACAAGGCGGGCGACAAACGTGCCAAACTGACCCGACACTATACTGAGGACCTCCCGGACGTCAGCCTGTACGAGATTAGAGAGGCTCTCAAACAGCTGAAAAACAACAAGGCACCGGGCGATGACGGAATCACAACAGAGCTGCTAAAAGCTGGCGGTAAACCCGTACTAGTGGCGCTCCAAAAGTTGTTCGATTCCGTCATTACTAGCGGGACAACCCCGGAAGCGTGGAGCAGAAGCGTAGTGGTGCTGTTCTTCAAAAAGGGCGACAAAACTCTTTTGAAGAACTACAGGCCCATTGCGCTTCTGAGCCACGTGTATAAGCTGTTTTCGAGAGTCCTCTCTAACCGCATTGCACGCAGGCTAGACGACTTCCAGCCTCCCGAACAAGCCGGTTTCCGAAAAGGCTACAGCACCATAGACCACATTCACACGCTGCGGCAGATTATACAGAAGACCGAGGAGTATAATCTGCCGTTATGTGTTGCTTATGTGGACTATGAGAAAGCCTTCGATTCTATCGAGACCTGGGCGGTGCTGGAGTCCCTTCAGCGATGCCAGATCGACTATAGGTACATCGAGGTGCTGAAGTGTGTATACACTGCCGCCACCATGTCAGTCCGAGTACACGACAGAAGCACAAATCCAATCCAACTGCAGCGGGGAGTCAGACAAGGTGATGTTATATCGCCGAAACTGTTCACCGCTGCGTTGGAAGATTTGTTCAAGCTGATGGAGTGGAAAGGTCTTGGCATTAACATCAATGGCGAACACATCACGCACCTTCGATTTGCCGATGATATAGTCATCTTGGCAGATTCGCTGACGGACCTCAACACAATGCTAGGCGACCTCAACAGTGCCTCACAACGGGTGGGTCTTAAGATGAACATGGACAAGACGAAAATCATGTCTAACGTCCATGTCACACCCGTACCGGTAGTTGTTGACGGCACTCCTCTCGAAGTTGTCGACGAGTACATTTACCTGGGACAAACGATCCGGATGGGTAAGTCCAACTTTGAGAGGGAGGTCACTCGAAGAATCCAACTCGGCTGGGCTGCGTTCGGGAAATTTCGTTGTATCTTCTCGTCCACAATTCCTCAGTGCCTGAAGTCGAAACTATTCGAGCAATGTGTGTTGCCAGTGATGACCTACGGCGCCGAAACGTGGTCCTTCACTGTAGGCCTCATTCGGAGACTCAGGGTCGCTCAGCGTGCTATGGAGAGGGTTATGCTCGGAATTTCGCTACGAGACATGATTCGCAACGATGAAATCCGTAGACGAACGAAGCTTACCGACATAGCTCTCAAAATTAGTAGGCTGAAGTGGCAATGGGCCGGCCACATCGCTCGCAGGACCGATAACCGATGGGGAAGGAAGGTCCTCGAGTGGCGACCACGTTTAGGCAAAAGGAGTACAGGTCGCCCCCCTACCAGGTGGACCGATGACCTGAAGAAGACAGCGGGAAACCGTTGGATTCAGAGGGCACAGGACCGGTTGGAGTGGCGCCATTTAGGGGAGGCCTATGTTCAGCAGTGGACATCAAAAGGCTGATGGATGGATGGATGGATGGATTTGTGGGTAGGTGCATATTGTTATGTAAAATGTTATGAAAATAAGACGAATCAGAATATCGTGAACCCCTTTTTTGAACCAATTTACTGTCTTAGTGGTCACATTAACAATATCGGAATACAGATTTTTAAACAACGCCTCCACATTTAAACCAAAGCGCATCGATTATAAAGATGGATTTTAACTTTTAAGAATTGAAAAATACAATTTTAAGTAATTTTGGTCCTTTTAAATTTCTGAGTAAGATTACATATAGGTGAACCTACTTTTATTAACATTAATTTGACAACCTTGACGACCCGCGTAGCGGAGCAGCTACCACACCCGGTTCGATTCCCGGCCAGACAGGAATCTGAATAGATTCATGTTCTGGGTCTGGGTGTTTCTATATACGTCTTGTGTGTCCATGGTACCCACGACACAGGAAAAAATCCTAGTGTGGGGCTATTGTAGAAATTGAAATTGTAGAAATTTTCTATTTTATTGAGTGTAGAAAGCGTATTTTTATTAAAAATAAAAGTTTGTGTGGAGGAGTACCGGGAGGCGGTTGAAGGAATCCAAAATTTTGTTGGATAATGTCTTCGATCTCGATGGCTGTATCTACAGAATCTTCATCCCAAATAGTCACATAACAATCCCGCATTGAATTTCCAGTATTCCTTTAATTTGAAATATTAAAAATGTTAGAGAAATCGTTGCTACAAATGTTGAGTGGACGCTCAAAGGCGAATAGGCAGGCATTATGACCGCTTTTTAAAAGTGTGGGCGCAACGCTGGACGACGCCACGGCAATAGCTATTTTTCTATCAGATCTTATATTTTTCGCTAATAGTAAATTTATTAAAAACGCTTTACCCGTGCCCCCTAGTGCATCTAACTAAAACTAAAAATCTAATGACACTATCAATGATACGTAAACTAATTTTGGTTCTACTAACATTTAAGCGGCGCTCAGGTATGTTTATAGTTTATCTTTATTAAGCCTTGTTTGTGGTTCATTACATTAAAATTTGAATTTGTCGGCAAGGTAAATCCAAATTATTTTGTACTTTTACCTGACAGAGGTTAAACCTCTATTAATTTCATATAAAACTTGTCACACATTGATTCCCAGGCGGCCGAAAGCTTTGCATTTCCGATACTAAATAATATTTAAAAATGAGCTGGTTATTAAAAAAAAAATACTAAAATTAGTATTTATGAAAACGACAGATTATAATAATAATAATAATGTACATAAGACAACTGGATTCGAACCCCAGACCTCGCGTTTCTAATCCGCCCGACTTGGCACCACACGGCTATCACGATTTTAATTACAGATGCGAAATTCACATACTTATTGAGTTAAGAACATCATCTATTTTGGCTTATTTTGACACACTTTGTTATTCTAAAATTAATTTAAAATATGTTGTTATTTATATGCATGTTTTCTATAACATTATTTATAATAAACATATCATAAATATAAAAAGAACAATAATGTTGACCTTGCTCGTTTGTTATAAGTAAGTAATAGAGCCAAGTGTTCATCAACCATGCTTCAATATTCATAAATGCAATTATTTATCACAAAAGTTGCAAAAGCTTCTTTATAATAATAATTCATGATATAATTGTTATATCTTATTTAGATACTGATTGACTTATTAATGTTAGTATTTTGCTTAAAAGACTATCAATTGTATTTTGTCCTTAATATTTATTTTCGCTAAAAATGTACGGGCGTGGTCAATAACATAACTTTATTTATGCAATAATAATTAAGAAACTATTTAAGTAACATGAACATGGAGTGACAAATGGAGTCGATAATTTTGTTTTGAAACAATGTTAAAACATTTTATCGCCTTTGAATTATTGGATTCGAATAACTATTTTACTATAATAATAGTATGACGCGCTATCTGTTATCAATTGGGAATCCCTGTACTCTAAGATCGATTTTACATTAGGTCGCAAGCTGCGCGGCCGCAGCGCGTCAACGGATGCTTTTTTATTATTGAAATATTTCATAAATTCATAAATTAAATTAAAATCAATTTGAATCACATCTATTTTTATGATAATTGATAGTTACAAATTTATACGTATCATTTTTGAATGAACTCAGAATGGCATCCGGGCGGCCATTATGGCTACTGTCATGTCACACTACTGTCATGTCACACATATTTACATTAGAATTTAACAAAATAAGCGACAATCCGAATTTTACGGATATATGTTGTCGACTCGAAATCAATGTTTTTTTATGTTTTAATATTTAGATAAGGTTTTAAGTAAATCTATCGTACCCCTTGACGGACTTGTCAATATGGGACTTTGTCAAAAACGAACTTCCATACAAACATTTATGCCCGATTTTATCGCTTTCAACCCATTTTTTTCGATAAAAAGCAGCCTATGTCCTTTCTCGAGTTCAAAACTATCTGTGTGCCCAATTTCATAAAGATTGGTTCAGTTGTTTAGTCGTGAATAAGTAGCAGACAGACAGACAGACAGACAGAGTTACTTTCACATTTATAATATTAGTAGGGACTATAGCACGGTTTCTAAATGAGACCCAAAACGCCATAACACGGAACATAGGCACCCATAATAAGTGTACCTATATAAGGAGCGGCCAAACTCCAAGGTACAAACTTTCGACTTGCAAGATTTGCGAAAACGCCTGCGGCGTCCCTTAAGCAAAATACAACAAGTACGATTTTATTAACACTAGCTTTAATCCCCGGGACGCTTCTTAGAAGATAAGGTCATAAAATTATTCGAGGTTCCTAGTAACTTTTTTATTTATCTGACTGAAGTAGCAAACGAGTTGCATGCTCGTTTGCTACTTCAGTCAGATAATCCAGATAGTCCACCTGATGGTAAGTGGTCACTGCAGCCCATGGATATCTGTAATCAATTTCATACAGAACATGGGTTCCATCTGAAGTCAATCACAGATGCATTGCTACTCTCGAGGACTACGATGGTCGCCTCGTTTGAAAGTGTGCCGGCAACCACACCCTTTCAACGAAACGCAAGTAATGCTTCAAGCTAGAAATAGGTGTAGCGGTGGTACTTCCCCGGTCGAACTACACTGGTTCTACCACCTTAAAATTTTATACCAATTGATTGATAATGATTTGCTAGTTAAATCGACAAACAAATAAATTTACTATCAACATAAAAATATTATATGTCCCTCTGTTTTATTTTAATTTCATTAACTTGTTATAAGCATAATTTAATAATTGTATTAGAATAACGTAATAAACATACCGAACAAATGACTTTTATGTATACAAAATTTAACGCAAACTATGGTAAAAGGGACGGGAAGTTGGCTTCAAGGTACGTACTTGCTTACACGGGACTTCGCTTGGCTAATAGATTCATACCCAAGTTTAGGCGAAACCCATAATATTAGTTTGATTATGATAGTACCATTACATTGTACATCTTTATACTTCCGCTTTGGTTGCTAAACCCCATTTTGTACTATACCTTTACATGCAAGGTGAATATAGTTTACAATGCCTTCTGTATGTATGGGATATGTCCTCTGATAATAATCCTGCTGTAAAGTTGATTAAACTACGAAAAAATAATAATCAAAGACATTAAAAAATATGCAGCCGTAGTAATTAATGTATGATTTTTTTTTTAAAAAAGATAAAATAAAAGTGAAGGCATACGGAGAAGATATACATACGTTATCTCGGTACGACCTAATCTTTAACGACTAAAATAGATCCGTAGTTACTATTTCTGGTCCTAGAGACAAAAACAGAAAGTACACACTAATTACTACAAAGTATTAAAACATGCGATTTTTATATTTTAATCGAATTACACTTATACCATTACCAATTTACATATTAAAATAATTGCTTTATGTTTTACCTTTTCATATAATTCAGTGATAAAGAGAGAAAAGCAAAGTACGCAAAAATTTCATATAACCCACTAACGAGCTCCAACAATCATTAGGACGAAAAACCATAACCGGACCGTGTAGAGCAAACTTCATTAGGATATGATTATAAGATATAAATTGCGAAGTTTAACCTCCGTAGCGTGACCCTACTCATAAAGGTCCCAGAATATGTTGTGTGTGGGAAAAGGGACAAATTTATGTATTTGAACACAAAAACGAAGAATAGTGTGCAACGGTAGATACTTCCAAAGCATGAGTTTGACGGCAGCGTGAATAAGGTTTATTTATTAGAAAAGTTTGTTGTGAGACTGAATCGTCGATGTTACAGCAAAGTACGGGAGGCTGTTAATTCAGTCATGTAAGGCTATTGGTGTTGAACAACATGTGATTAAAGGTCAAATAATGTGATTTATGTTTTTGGCAATTTGTTTCTAGTAAACCTTATATTTGAGATTTTATTGAGGGCATTATACGAAAAATGACTGGAAAGAGACGTTTTAATTGCCTATCCTATACTTTATAAAGTACGTTTATAGTAATAACGTTTTTACATACAAAAAATATATAAACCCAAAGACTTAGACAAAAATAATAATTTAGCATTCAGATATTTGTCAGAAACCCATTGCGCGTCAGACCGGTATGGTAACTGTTCCGCCGTGCCACGCGGGTCTTCAAACGAACACGTCAACCCATGAACGTATGTGATCAACGACATATGCGTTGCTACCCTTGAGGAAGATGGAACGCCACAAGTTTCCCGATAGCCCATAGTTCGAACAACAAATGTTTATTAATCATGTAATTGTACAGTGGTTCACAATAATTTGGTATTTTTCAAAGTATTCAGATTTGAATTTAAAATACTTCTTCCAATTTAGTCGTAAGGTTGTCAGAAACCTTGTATACATTGTACTATACATTAAAAGGCCATTTGTTCTATCATGTGTACATATCTAAAAAGTCTGCGGGAGATGAATATTAATTTGCATGAAACCAAGATTCCATATTGATATAGTGTCCATTTTTATTAAATGCTACGAGTATAACACATTTGAATGATATTAAAACTGGTTTTTGTTAAAGATAAAACAATTATTTTAATATATACGGTATATTTTTTACAGTTAGTACAAATAAATGTACTTCAATTTTTCTTACTCTTATGAAAGTAGGTACTTACATATGAGTAAGAAAAATTGAAGTGCATTTTGAAAGTAGAACTTCCTTTGGTACCACTCCGAAAGCACGGCAGCTGCACCTTTTCTGCCTAATATAATATGTGTAGTGTTAAGGAGAAAGAGTAGTTTGGCTAGGGGAGGTACTTTATTAAAAGCTATCCAATGTAGTCCCCAGAGGTAGCAACGCGGCTGAGGCTAGCCTCAGGTCAATCTGATGTTATCGGAGTTCGATTACAAATGTCTAGGTGGCAGTACTTGATTCTCAGGTGGACAGCTATCTCGTTTGCCATCTTCATGTTATAAAAATAATAAAATTAAATCGTGGGTACTTACAACTTTATCAGAATAGCGCTAGAGTGTCCTCTGCCTGTCATAAGAGGTGACTAATAGGGGTTTCCGGGGTTGCGGTAAGAGTGGGACCTCGAACCGTCTGGCCAAGCGACCCTGTGTAGGACGACGGCATGTATGGCTGTTGTAAACACGAGGAGGCGCAGTGAGTACAATGCTCATCGGGAAGAGCCCGAAAGGGCAATCGAGGATTGCCAATGGGGGGGGGGGGGTGTTAAAAGAGATAGAAAGCATAAATAAGGGCCTATAAGGTGATTAAAGTAGATTATACATTTGACTGCTTTGTAGTTCCATCAATCACTCGTAGATCTCTCTTATCATGGAGTGAAAATTGCGCTCCAGAAAGGTTAAAAAATCTTACCTAGTCAGTTTATCTTTCCCATAAAAATATCTTAATCAGCTTTTATTAGTTATTTATTTTCATATTAGAAAACAGTCCATATAGTAAATCTTATTGGAAAGTGGTCCTTGATGACCATAAACATCTTAAATTGGCCATTGATTAATTGCTTACCCAAAGAAAACACAGTAGTAGCTACTTTTAGTTAAAATTAAAACAAGAATCCGCCTTATGTTTAATATTTCAACCCATTCAATTTTATTTGAAAACCCAACTGTGTTAGAAGCGGTTCAAAAAGCACTTTATAACTTCATTGCCTAAATATTCGAATGAAACGGGCAACCCCCGGTCTTAAGCTTTCACATAAATTATGAACGACGGATTTTACTACGAACCGTTATGGGTTCACCCATTCAATGGATGTTTAATGTGACAAAACTTACAGCCTAATAGATTATGCCGGTCCAAATATATTCAAAGACGTAACCCAGCAGGAGACATAAGTTTATATTACGACTAACCTTTTCCTTCGGCTGCACACGTGCCGTAATTGAATTCTTAAAAGTGACATAGTGAACTGCGATGAGTTTATACATCTGTTGACTTCTAGCCAATACTAGTGGCCAATAGTTGCTGATTATAAAAGGTCGTCAAAAGCGTTAATTCTACCATCAAACTCAAGAAATCAGACGTATTGTTGTCTATTATACAGGCTTTTTACTAACAGAGATAATTTAAAAATCCTTAGACTTAGTTATTAATCAATAATTAAAATTGCTACTTAATGCTAAAAAGTAACCGTTAAAATACAGGTAATACTCTTCATAACACACCTTCAAATATATGACAAACAGATACACAGAGAACCTGGCTCATCGTGAAGGTTTTGGATTACCATCTCAAGGCTTACCTTGGAACCTTAGCATATTATAGTCAATTTGTAATACCGGTTTTACAAAAAACAATACAAGCTAAAATAACCGAAAATCATAAGACTTTATATGACTTTTATTAAACATCACGCACACCCTGGGATGTTAATGAAACAGCGAGGAATGGGAATGGTCGTCGTTTCGAACGTATTTCGCGTTCATTACATCGATATACGTATCAAATTGGTTATTTTAAAAGTAAATTTGTTACAAATGAAACAATATAACAATGGGGTCCCTTGAATGATGTCATTACAACACTTTATTGGGAAGGTATTGTGAAACTCGGAGTCGCGTAAATTGAGTCACCGAAATTACCTTTGTTGCTTTTTTATTTTGTTTTTGATTTTCTTTGCGTTTTATTTTTATTTAATAGTAAATGTCATATCATAAAATAAATAAATGTATATTTAAAGATTTGTTATATAAATTTAATGGATTGAAAATAATAATTGTAACTTTATATTGTTTTTATAATATAGTCCATTCCTATTGAGTATTGTTTTGCATCAGACATAAACGTTTTTTTTTTAATATTTGTGTTTTATAAACTAACATTAAAAACTATAAAAGAGCTATGTATAGTAACTAACAATTCGCCTCTTTACTTTAAAAACGTGAAAACTGCAATTTTATAGGAGGGTAATTGCTGGGTTATATAAAATAAAATTACTTAAAATGAATGGACATAAACAGATTTAATACCATCATTCTAAATATTGCCTAATGACTTTCGTAAAATCATACTTCATACTAATATTATAAAGGCGAAAGTTTGTGAGTGTGTGTACGTTTGTTACTTCTTCACGTCTAAACGACTGGAGCGATTTTCGTAAAATTTGGTATGAAGTTGACACTCTGTATTAACATATAGGCTACTTTTTACCGTGGCAAAATATCTTAGTCCCACGGGACAATCAATACATCGTTTTTTTTAACGCGGGCGAAGCTGCGGGGTTCAGCTAGTTTAAGATAAACGTGATAATTATAAAATTTAACAAAAATGACAATTTGTACTTGCCACATTGTTGTAGTAAAGAAGCGAATTTTGGGTATGTTATTAAGAGGCTAATAAATATTTTACTACGCCGATTATACGGGATTTTAAAATTCTAAAGATTTTAGAATGAGAGTTTATAAAAGAAGAAAAAAGACGTTACATGAATGAAGGCGATAAATGTAAGATAGATCATATGAAGGATCTATCTTTGCCGCTTGAAGCCCGTTGCTGGATCAAGGCCTCCTCTAATAAGACTTTTGCCAATTGTAACCTAATGACTACAATTTGTTACGTTACCCTGGAATAATTTACTGTCCTTTTGTCCTTAATCGCTTTTTTTGACATTTTCTAGTAGAGAGTCAGTTGTGTTATGCAAGTCTCGTGTTACACGACACGGGCCAACACGGCATGACGGATCATATTTTACTAATAAGCGTATAATCAACATACGATTACTTCTGACCCAGGAACAAAGGACTTATCTCAATGCACTCGCCTTCTTCTCCCCCAATTATGTTTAACTAGTAACGACCATTCATATCAATTACGACCAAGGCTTAATTTGGGTAAATACCAATTTTATGGGCACTGCGTTGTTGTGGCCGCGATAGAGAAGGGCCTAAAGGGTTTGAAATTTAATAGGTCGGTGTCAGACGAACGTTTTTAGAACGATCTCAAATGACCTTTTGATGAAAATTTATCGATTCCGCGCTTGTGTGCCGTGGGATGCGGTTTGAACGCTATGAACTGCTAAACGGTTTGTTTCGTCACTAAGACACATGTACCAAAGACTTACACAAAACAATTATCTCGTACCCATAAAATACTTTTATGTTTAACATTTATACTTTCACCTGGACACTTTTAAGCGCATCAAATGAGTAACATATTTTTATAATAAAGTGAAGCAAACGACCATGCAGTGCATGTCATGCTAAGTGGCACCATTGTATTTCCTGTACATCTGAGATCACTCTCATACCTATGCGTTGCTACCTCTAAGGACTAAGTCACATTACTAAAGAAAATTATGTATATATGTAAGGTATTGTAAAACTAGTGGGCAATAGTCAAAACAACGCGAGGTAACGGAGTGGTATCGCCTCACTAGGGTACTACTGTGAGGTACAAATTTGAGAAAATTTCGATTCTGTGCAAACCTATTAACAACATTTATGCAAATAAATAATCATGACTTATGACTTATGGTTTAGTGCAATTTTAAATACTCGGTGATTTTTTAATAATTGTCATAGCTTACTTCGTTTTTAAGTAACTTATAAGAAACAAATAAAATAATAATGCAATTCATGGGATTGAATTGATGAAGTCATTATAGCATGTGTTTATTCTGGGGTACCTAAAAACAGTAAATCATCAATGCCAAATAGGTTGGGAGAATCACTTAAGATTGATTAAGTTCTCAAAAATAGCTAAGTAATATTTAACACATTGTAGCTACAAGGTAGGTAGGTATTAACTCACATGTCAGAAAACGTCATGACGATGGAAATATCCACGGTCAGAAGAAGCTTCGAATTAGTGGATCTTCTAAAACGTAGTTCAATTCGTGCCTTAGGAGGATTACAACATGAATTTCATAAACATGTCCGTATAAGTTACATAAAAACTAACATGATACGGCTCAAAATTATCGACCGTCCCATCGAGGCAGAATAAATTGCCTTTTAAAATACGGGCGCACCAATATTATTGACAATAAGTTCGAATGTATATCAATAAGGGTTTCGCCCACCTCATCAACATAATAGTGTTTACACAAAGCGTGGAATGCATCGGTATATTACCATACCGATGTGTGGTGGACCCGATAGCATTGTCGCTACGAGTCATCGATGACTGCCTTTGATACCGATCGCTAAGAAAAAAGGTCGTCCGACCCTTGGAGAAGAAACTATTTTATTTTACACCTAACAAAAATAAAGCTATTTGATTTTCAACCTAATTCCGTTACTAATATAAGTTATGATTTATTACAAAGACGGCAATATTAAGTTTGCAATAGTACAAGCTTATTTCATTTAAAATCACTGGTGACTCATTCCATTTCTACTAGTTTTTTTTATACCAGTGCTCGTATCGAATTGGATTCTTGTAAATGGCTGTTTATTCAATTGAATTTAAATATTGCTTTCTAGCTGTAAGTTCATTCGTCGAGGGCAAATGTAGGCATTTGACGGTAGAATTTTATTTAACTCATAAATTTGTTATTAATAATTTCATTGAAAGGTTGGAACCTTTCGCTGAAATTGACGTACATATATGAAGCTGCTGATTTGTAAAGATCGTAAAAAGAAAATCAACCATTTGTAGTACTGTTATGTTATTTAACCATTTTAACTGAGGAAATAAAGTTTAATATATTTCACATATAGAAAATACATAATATTAGTAGGATTACAACGTCAATGATTTACATACTGTCTCACTCTATGACGTTCACAAGTATGCTTATTTATTATTGTTTTGTAATGTTTACTTGAAAACATAAGCCTTTAGGGGATAACAGGCTATAATAACCACTAAATATTAGGTTATATATCTTTGTGTGTAATATATAGTCCACCAGTTCGCACTTGGCCAGCACCCGTGCCCAGCAGTGGGACATTAATGGGTTGACGACACAATATATAGTTAATATTTATACGCGGAATCATACGTACTTACTTCAGACTAAATTAAGCAAACTTAATTATCACCGACTATGAAAGGAGAGTAGGATATTCTACCCCTATAGGCGTTAAATACTTTTATTATTTTGTATCACAGTTTGCGCGTATGAAGTGGACAACTAGTTGCTACCTCCTTAAAAATTAGGTACAAACCAAAAAAATCAAGTTAATTCAAGACACAAAATCTTTCAAATAAAGTCATAATACCGAAACCAATAACATTTCAATCGGTATCCGTGTAATTGACTTCCGTGTAATCGGATATTGTAAGCCGCTTATCCGATAAGTAGTTTATGGCGACACCTCCACAAAGCGTGAAAGGTGGCAAAATGGACGTAAAATATCATTATTCGTTTCATTTGACATCTTCGTAGACAGCGCTTACATAAGAATTAGGTTTAATGTACTACATACCTACTACAGACAGAACTATGAAATATTAGGCAATTCCCGCGGGTTTGCCTACTTCCATCAAGTCTACCATGGTTATAAGTATTCTATGTATATAGTCATAAATTATGCGTGTGCCAAATTTCACCGAGATCTAATCGGTAGTTATTGCGTGAAAGAGAAGCAACACACATATACACTCACAAAATTTTATATAAGTATATCGTAATAGTAATAAGATATTTTGTTAAGAAGCATATGAGAAACAGATGCAAAGACCTGTGAAGGCTATATTTTTTATTGGTCAGAATTAAATATGGCTTAATATGTTTTCTATACAAAGGACATACATGCTTTGTAATTATAATTTGTAAAGGGGTGTCAATAATATTGAAATAGAGTGACATGAAAGTACAATTCAAAGACGTATTTAAATCATACTCAAACAAAGTTACCATACAAATGTCCTAAAACTGATAACTCATTCAACACAAACTAGAAAGCTAACAAAAGTATCATGCAACGTGGGTTACCCCACACATAAAGGTATGTGGTCACTTTCCGTAGTACCAACGCCTACAATATACAATCTTAATATTTATTTCTTAAAACTAATTAATGCCATTCTGTATAATTCGGATGATCTTCTTAATTGAGATCCAATCCTGTGATAGTGCATGGAAAAATTGTGGCATTATATAAGTGCCCTCGTAGGCCTATAAAATAGAGACTTTCCATTTCAAGAATTTATTACGTTTCCTATAAAAAATGTTCTTTTTTACGGTCAAAATTTCAAAGTACGCTGCAAATTATGGTCGAGGACGAAAATAATCCATGCAATGAGGAAAATAGAGGAAACATAATATACCTATTCGTACTAAGGTCGCAGCTGTACACTAACATGTAGAATTGAGGCATGAGGCGAGAACTGAGTTTATTTTATTCCTAATAAATTTGCGGCAGAAGATCCCTGACATTTTGTAGCTATTTATTCGATATCTAATTTGAAATAAGCGTTACTAATAAAAATTATAGTAGTATCAAAATAAAGCTACCTTATTGAGAGCGTATCTGTTACTTAACTCATTCAAGGACGGATACCGATATTACGGTCTGTGTATATGTTTCTTTACAATCACACCCACGTATGTTCATGTCAAAAATTCTTATAACAAGTGAGATGAACGGAAAAAACAAACGATTGCTATACAATCTGTTCGGGGATAATAACAATAAATTATTACTAAGCTCGCTAGCGATTAAATATAAGTTTGAAACACTTTGATATAAGGTTGGTTTACGCTTGTGAGTGTAATCATTTAGTTAGTTCGTAATGACATACGATTCAGTGGAATCAATCACGAGAGTTTGAGCTCATTAGAGTGTTTTATTAAGAAATAGATATTAGCAGAGGCGACGAAATGTGTTTACGTATAATGAAGTAGCGTATTTGTATAATCGAAGTGGTTTTAGTAGCAGAACTTGTTTTAAGTAGTATGTTTAAATGCTTAGTGTGATGTTAGTCGTCTTATCAAGATCTAATTGGAAATTATACTTCCTGTTCTGAATTTTTATAACTAATGTTTCCATTGCCTTGGATTGTTTCCGCATCAACCCATTATTGTCCCACTGCTGGGCACGGGTCTTCTCCCAGAATGAGAGAGTTTAGGCCATAGTCCACCGCGCTGCCAAGTCCGAATTGGTGGACTTGGATTGTTTAGAATACGTTAAATACGTTACGTTTAATTACGTTTTAGATACGTTAAATATGTACCTATAAATAGTTAAAAAAGCATTAATCGTTAAATATTATGTTACGTAGCGCGTAAACCTTTAACCTTTGCTTTCATGTTCCTTCAGTAGCTTTGGCATGTCAAAATAAGTTTGTTAAGTTATTAGTTAGTTATTACAGTAAAAAGAGTAAGAAGCAATAAGATAAAGAAAATATTCTAGTATACTTAATTTGGTAATGGGCTAGTGCCTTTTTTGATTTGGGGGGAGGAGACTTCACGTAAGTATCCAGTCTCACGGCAGCGTAACTGGGTGATCTAGGATCTTACTAAGAAATCTCTATCAGAAACAAACAAAAACAACATCTGAGTACATTGTGTCTATTACTTATTATAACTTTGTACTGTTCAATAACCTGTATTAATAACATAAAAAGTCCTAATAAAAAAGTGGATTACTAAATTTACTGGATTGATTCGAGTGATCTTAATATTGAAGAACCATCTCTTTGGAAGTAGTATCTACTTTTAAGTAGATACTTCTTGTAAGTACAAAAGTTACCTACGAGAACAACATATTTTTACAGTACCAATCGATTCTACGTCCGGTAATTATATTTAGTTGACCAATTAGCGAAATTACGAAATCGTGACCGAACGAAAGTTCTTTCCTTTCTATGGACTAGAGTTAGGTAATAGAAACGAGGAGAAACTAGCAATTAGGCAATTACTGTTAGTAGAATGGTCGCCGAATAATTAGGTAATATTGATGAAATTAAGATAAGTATGGCATTAGGAGGCATTACTGTGCTTTGTATTCAGAAGGGTTTCTACCAGCAAATTCGAGGCAGTGGGTCTGTGTTTCTTCGTGTTTATTTCGTTTTGTATCAACTGGTTTTCTTATTTTAAATTGGCTGTGAAAAAAAGGACTATGATATTATAAGTGTGAATTATTTCAATTACTAATAGCCATAGTAATTATGATAAGTTTTCGTAATTCATACATATATTTGAAAGGTGGTAGAACCAGTGTAGATCGATCGGGGAAATACCTACCACCGCCACACCCACGCCTATTGCTAGCGTCAAGCATTTCTTGCGTTTCGATGGAAGGGTGTGGTTGCCGGCACACTTTAACATGAGGCGACCATTACAGTCGCTTACCATCAGGTGGACTGCATGCTCGTTTGCTACATCAGTCAGATAAAAAAAACACGTTTATGTTTCTGCAGTACGTTCCAATGTGATAAAATTTACTAGTGTGATGACCACCTATATTGTGTAACGTCGCTTATATTATGATAAAAATCAATATTGTTTTTTTTTTTGTAATAATGAAGTAGCAAACGAGCATGCAGTCCACCTGATGGTAAGTGGTCACTACCGCCCATGGACATCTGTAAGTAACTTCATATAGAACATAGGTTCTATCTAAATTCAATCACAGATGCGTTGCTACTCCCGCGGACTATTATTTATTTATTTATTATTATTTATTTATTTATTAATACCGACTTACGTCTATCTTTACAGGTAACACCCAATACGATAGCGTAGGCAATTTTACATTTTTTTTAAAGGTTAACATTCTTTTCTATTATTATTATATATAATTACATAGATAGACTAGGATGTTCGCCTCATATAAAAGTGTGCCGGCAACCACACCCTTCAATCGAAACGCCAGGAATGCTTCACGCTAGAAATAGGTGTGGCGGTGGTACCTCCCCGGTACAATGTTCTACCACCTTTAAAATTAATGTTAAAATTAAAGTGTCAATAAAAATATTTCTCACTCAACAAACCCAACCCAAGCGGGGCTAAACAGTATAATGTTCCAAATAATCGTTATCGTACAGATAAGTACGCAAGTTCCCTTGAAACGCCTCGCCAATTGCCTTAATACGTGCTAGCTAATTGCTTGGTATAGCCGTTTTTACAACTGTTAAGCTTTATTGACTACACACAAATTTCAATCTCTGGCAACATTGTTGAAGTTGGATAGCTTCATGAAAATTCTTGATACTTGAAAATGGATCTGTTTATAACAAACTAATTTCTAAACGATGAATAAGCTTTTTTAAAGTGTGTTTCTTTATACAAGATATTATATCATCATAATGATATATCTTTCGATATAATAAAAAGTGGGAGTATGAGATACTCAGTAGTTCTTGATTTTACCAATCAGCGCCAAACCTAAGCTAATAAAAAAAATATTTAAATATTAATATGCTTATATGAGGGTAATACGCCTACTAAGAAAGGTTTTCTATCATATATTCTATCACGAAATAGGAGGTTAAACGTTTGTATTATTTTGGATTGTAATCTGCGCACAAACGAATCCACGGACAATACTTAGTATACAGAAAAAGTTATAATTATGATGATATACTGATAGAATCTGAACAATAAAAATCATAAACCTAAAATCAAAGAAACGATATTAACTATCAAAAACGATATTAAACGATAAAGAACATAGATCTTACAATTAAAATGATCAAAGCAAGTCACTGTTAAAAGAACAAGGAAGAGTCTGTTTTGTTTCAAAGTGACAGACCAAAGGACACATAATAGGATTAGTTACGTTAACCTTTTCACACAACTTTTTATATTTCCGTTAAAAAACGGGTCGCGTCATATTAAATTTAAATTAGTCTATCGCACTTCCCATCGCATATCGTTACGGTTTTGAATAATTTATGTGTTAGAATAAATAAAGGTGTGGTTATGTGGCCCCACCCTGTATGAAGCCTCAATAGATACGCCCAAATAGGTATTCTTTTCCACAAAGGGACGTCCACTCTAACGATCATAAATTTTAACTGCCTAACGTGTTAAATATGAAACATTTTTGACTTTTAAATTTATTTGTTACGTATAATAACAATACTTTTATAGTGTTATTTTAATATGTCAAAATTGGTATAATTTCCCACAAAGAAAAAGCATTTAGAGTTACAGTGACCGGAGTCACTTATGGAAACTTTTGCAATTACAAAATAACATATTCCTGAAAGATAATTTAAATACCCATTATTTAACGTAACGTATATCTCTTTCATTATTCTCTTCTGGATGTAAGAAATACTTCAGATAAGGTAAATAGACATAGTGATGAATAATATAAGATTATATCAATGAATAATTCATGGTCTAGTTAAGAGATACCTCTAGCCTAGCTTAGACCTAGCGATATTTCTTATTGTTTGATATTAAATCTAGCTATGCCAATGTTGTTTTAAAAATCACAACAAATAAAAAGCTGTTGTTAAAAAAATCTTTTCGTTCACTTCATTGTACACAATACGAATCCATAACAAAACTAAGATGAAATGACAAGTATTTCTAATTTTGAAAATTATCTGAGTATTGTTTGTTGGTATAAATTTATAAATTGTAAAATATTTTTAATATTATCTTTTGTGCGTATAACTCACAATTTATATATTGTTGAATAATAATTGTGCTATTTTACTATTTTGTCAGCCAAAAATATATCCCTAAAAAGCAATATGTGATCAAATTCGTAATATAATACCTCAAACATTCTATCGAATACCATTATAAGGTTTCGCAAACAACCAAGTGACACACCACCAAAACCTTCAACTGTCCTACCATGAACGATAAGCTACATATTATGATCTTAACAATTTTGCCGCTAAAAGCGCTTATATCTAAAACATTTACGTACGTAATTTAGTTTCTTTATTCTACTAAAGTTAGCCCAGTCTACAGAGATCACAACAACTAAGCTTCGTTTTGAAATTCAGTGATTCCTATAATATTAATGCGGTACATTCTAACAGTGCCTAATAAAAAAGGATTTTAGTTTGATAATAATTAGTTGTATTCGCTGATACTGTCCCTATACTGAAGAAGAAATGTAGTAATGTATCTTGACATTTGTATATATAAAGAATTTTATTCCACATGGGAGCGATTATTATTTTCAAAAATATTTTCTTGTGAGGATATTTCACAGTTTCCACTCGGTTTATTAATGATATTTCAGAGTTTTGTCATGATTTATCTTTACACTCGTCAATCGGCACTCGCTTGTATTGCAACGGTTCCTTATCGTCGATACGTTTTTGATTTTAAGGCAAAAAAATATCGGTTACGGCGGAAGTAAAGTTAAGTGACGCGGAAACTGTCTTTGCTGAGACATTGGAATCCATTAAGGTGTAAAGTGACTTGGTGTGACGTAACCCACCTTCCTGACAGTTATGACGTCATTAGTTTTTAGTGTCAGCCACGCGTTTATCGCAGGTGCTCCAGAAATTGGATTATCACGCCAAATTTACCACGATATGCTTGGCTATATTAAGTAACTGCAGATACTAAGGATTATCTTGCTTATATTCTCGTGAGTTTAGATTTGATGTTTTTTCTATAGATTTCATTTATAGATTATATAGAATACATATTTAAAAGTTGTAGCTATAGGATATTAAGTTACTGACAAAAGAAGTGGTCTTTCTTCATTCCTATATTATTACTACAGCTTTTAGAATAAATTCAAAACTTTTATGTATTCTAATTTTGATAAGTACAAAATATTTACTATCAGATGTCATGTTACTGGGGTGCATAATATTTACGTCAAGACAATAGTTTGTAAAGATCGTAAAAACTAACAGTTTATGACATTTACGTGTTTATTTCATGATAAACAAATATGAATATTACATTTACCACTTTTGAAATGAAAATTTAAGTAGATGTTTCCTCAAAAAAGTATTTGATGGTATATAATTATAATAAAAGATGTTAAACGGCCGTTACGTTGTTTTAATAATGTTTTATTGATGTAATTGGTAAGTTTATTAAGATTTTTATGAGTAGGTAATAATTTGTAAAAATCTTGATTTGCTTAAATCTTGACATATTACAATTGTTTTCCTGAAAATAATTTTCAGGTCTCAAAAATCTGATAGTACAGAGTACCTTCCTAACTAAAATATAACTAGAATGAGTCGATAACTGGTCACTTATTTGTATAGCAATTTGATAACAAATCATAAAACTATTAATAATGATTAGTAATCCTATGACGATGCCTAATGGTTGAAAAGAGCAGTGATAGCCTAATGGTTGAAACTTGCCCTCTTGATCGGGAGGTCCGAGGTTCAAACCCAGGCACGCATCAATGATTTATGTGCGTATTAGAAATTAATTATCACTGCTTTTCGGTGAAGGAAAACATCGTGAGGAAACCTACACACCCGAGAGTCCTTAAAAAAACAAAAAGTTCTCGGACGTGTGTGAAGTCCACCAATTCGCACTTGGTCAGCGCGGTGGACTATGACCTAAACTCTCTCATTCTGGGAGAAGACCCGTGCCCAGCAGTGGGACAATAATGGGTTGACGAGAAGAAGAGAAGAATAATTTGTAAAAATCTTGTTTTGCTTAAATCTTGACATATTACAATTGTTTTCCTGAAAATAATTTTCAGGTCTAAAAAATCTGATAGTACAGAGTACCCACCTAACTGAAATATAACTAGAATGAGTCGACATCTGGTCACTTATTTGTATAGCAATTTGATAACAAATCATAAAACTATTAATAATGATCAGTAACCAATGACAATGCATCGTTTACTTCAACGCAAGTAATGTACTTCTCTATAGTAACTATGTTCGGCAGTATCTTAGTATATTCCTCCTACAATCACAAAAAGTACCTAGACATTTAATGAAGCGTCACATATGGTTGTTTGTGCTCTTCTTGTTTGAAACCTTTTACTACTTCTACATAAAAATCCAAAGTACTCACTCGATATTTTCGTAACGTGGATAACCTTTTAAGTTACACTGCAGTTGTTTCAGTCTGGTGAATTCTGGAACAAACATTTAAGGGTAGGTATAACACATCCATAAGTGACATTAAAGGCGTTAGGGATTTACAATTGAAAGACAATTGAATTTTAAAATTTGAGAGGCCAATAGCCTCTGGAGAATGTTATAATTATTCATTTACCTACATACATACCTTACATTTTAATGCCTTTTTGCATCCCATCGAACACGGGGGAGTCCGATACGTATATGGGACTCCTGAAACCAGACTAACCACTAAAAGCCTGACGTTTGCCCTCTTTGCCTTAATATATGGACCAACTTGAGGTCATTCTACTTCAGGACAATTATTCATATCCATCCATCCATCCATCAGCCTTTTGATGTCCACTGCTGAACATAGGCCTCCCTTAAATGGCGTCACTCCAACCGGTCCTGTGCTCTCTGAATCCAACGTTTTCCCGCTGTTTTCTTCTATTATTTATATACCCAATACATATTTTAACTAAGTGCATAGGGAATTATATATCTACTTAGCATAGACAGAAGTATGTCACACAAAAATCCAACTACATATCACACTATTTTCATCAACATCAAGCACTACTTCGCGGCAGAAAATTAAACTGCGCGCTAAATAAAATACAATTAACATTTCACTGTGCAGAATTGCAACAAATTTTCAAAAGTAAACACAATCTATTCGTGCCGAGCGAAAACAAAAATCAAATATTAAAACATACTTCATTCAGCAAAAACGGGACAGCCAACTTAATAGGAGACAGTGCCAACACTCGGAATTAAATAACTTTGCAGTTTATTCCAGTCAGTTTATAAAAGAGTTAAATAATGTTAATATTTTATTTGCATCAACCCGGAATAAATAACGTGTGCTAATTCGTATCGGAGCGAAATATTTTTATTTTGTCCCATTGCGAAAGATAACATTGAAGGCGATAAAAATGTCCCACTAATCGATAATTTGTTCGATCGCGATAAAATGAAAACAGACACTTTACTATATTATTACTAATAATCCCCGGCTAGGTATTAATTGCAAGAATTATTTTTCACTTAATTTATCATATTCGTCAAGAAAATAATTCCTAATTTATTCTCTTTTCTACAACGTTTTTTTTCTAAAATTACTTAAAATAGTAAAGCTGTCTCTTTTTGAGAAAAGATAATAATGAGTTGAATTTTACTGGCGTTTTCTCTCTTATCGCCTGTACTGAAACAAGTTCTTATTATTGGCATATTCTTCAAGAATTATTTTACGATGTTTGTCTCGTAGTCGAAGAATGTTCTGATTAAAACAAAGGTGCTATATTGTTTATGAAAACATTTTTTGTATCGCTATCTGTAAGGCAATCAAGTTTACGAGCTCAGTTCATCAAATCCAGCTGAATCATTAGTACATGTAAAAACTCCCCCGACGTCCGATATTCATTGAGTAACAAATGGATATTCGATAAATGGGTATCATAAAAAGCTATCACCTGTCTCCTTTCCTTATAGGCGGCGTTCTGTGGTTGGTAATTAATAAAAAATAAAAACCGTCGAGTGAAGGCCTAAAACGCATTTAATTCTTGATAAGGGTAACAAATTGGATAAAGATAGCACGGCTCGGAGACAGCGAGATCGTAAGTGCATTGCCGTGATAACTCATGTGTGAGTCCGCGAGCATTATGTGGATGCGCTTGCGCATAAGTGGCTGTAATTTATCGATGTTAATATAAGTATATGAATGCAAAATAAATTAAGGTAAGATTAGAAGAAAAATAAAATTAACTTCGGAATTATCAAAGTGTATTTGCTGTGATTTTAAAATTAATTTTATGTTTAGCTTGTACAATATCTAACCATTAATGTTTAAATAGAATTTGTTATCTTTATTTATATAGATACAACAAAAAAGTAAATAAAATTAGATACCATAAACTAGACGAAATAAAAACTAAACTTATAAATAAATAACAGAAAGGAACTTATTATTATAAATAAAATAAGCCATCTAAAATTGCCGTGTGAGGCATGGTTCCCAAAACACTGGCGGCATTACCTTGCTGCACAGCTAGACTTAATCTTTGTGCAAAGTAGCCGCCAGCCTTTTGGTCCCCAGAAGCTATAACAAGTCTGGTAGACATATCTGACATGAATTTTTTCATGTCAGATGACCATGGACCCATGGTCTCTATTGCAAGCGCCGCAAACAAATAATTGTCTAATAAATTACTATATTTGCGGCGCTTTTTTTTGCCAATATTCACAGAAGGGAGTGCGTGTAACCAATTACCTGATTCGCTTTGAGCTACAGCTAATAAACGAGCCCTATCAGTGTTGTCCGAGCATCCTTCAAGAAGGCAGGCATACACAGATTTAAGTGATGGTGTGTCCCAGGTTGATTGTTTTGTCTTATCTGTTTTTAATAATTCTTCGTTCGGAAAGATAGCACTCCAGGCTCCCTCAGCCTCTGACATGTACGTCACCCGAACATCATCCAAATTAGTTTTAAGGATCTCGGAGATGAGGGTGATTGTACTATGACAAGAGGCTAAAAAAGCCGGAAGTGCTAAACTTTCCGTCGTTCGGACTCCAATGCCACCAAATCTAATCGGAAGTGTTGCCTGCATCCAGGAACGCTCTTCAAATTTTAAATTTAGAATTTTCGATAAGCAGTTTTGTAATAACGTATCTAAAATATGAGTGACCGACGAAAATTTCCAAAAAGGACAACAACGTAATAAATACAAGAATTTAGGAGCGAATAAGCAGAGGCGTAAAATGTACATGGCCATATGTGGTTTTAAATCATAAAGTCTCTCCGAAATATTTTCAAAATTAAGTAATTTAGAATTTATAATCGGAATAAATGCATCATCAAATATTGGAGCACCTAATACTGTTAAATTTTCTTTTTCTAATATTGAAATATTTGGTGATATTGAATTAAATTGATCGTAAATGTTATGACATTGTTCTACAGATAATTGTTCCGAAAAAAAAATTTCACATTTGTTAAAATTTAGACTAAGGCCGATCTGATCAAAACGCTGAATTATTAATTTAAGATCCTCCAATACAGTTGATGCATTTCCTCCTAAAGAACCATCATCTAAGTACCATACATTAAATTCTGAATTTAGTTGTGTGATTATAGGTTGTATTGCCAAACTGAAAATTGCTGGACCAAGAGGGTCGCCTTGCTGACATCCCACGCATGACTCGATAATATTATCGCCAAATAATAATTTTGAGGGGGTACCATAACATTGCCACATGTAGTCATAAATTTTAGGCATTTCTTTTTGAATTTCTGTAAGAAGGGTACCCCTATCTACCGAATTAAAAGCATTTTTAACGTCAATTTTTAAAAAAACGTCATAACCGCTTCCACTCAAAAAAGTTCGAGCAGCGTGTACTGCTGCCTCGCACCCACCCTTGACTCCAAAACCGAGCTGCCGCGGCTTAAACCGCCCGGCCAATAAATCGCTATAGTTGCGACAACACAATTTCGAAGTCAATCTTCGCAGTGTGCAACCTACAGCGATGGGTCGAATGCCTCCATCTTTCTTTTTGAGGGCAACGAGGTTGGCTCCATAGAGAACAGGTGTAATTTCGGAAGGAACTTGTCCTGCTAACATTAAATTAATGAGAGCAGTCAGCTCCTTCGTCAAATTTACACCTGCTTCACCCAAAAAAGGATCAGTAAGATCCTTTAAATGTTGGGGTGTAAGGCCGTCTAAGCCACCAGCAGATCCATTTGGAAACGAACGGATAGCGAACTTGGTGGCTTCCTCGCTTACCGTCAAAAACTCGTGCTGCAGATCAAACACAGCTTTAGGAAGGAGCGAGGGTTCGGTTGGCGCGGGATGTTTATCGCGAAGTGCTCCAAGCGTTTCAGGCGAGTGTGTGGCCACCGTGTCATCAGAAAATAAAATCTTTGCAGCCCCTTTTACATCTCCATCAGACAGTTTGTTTTCTATTAGTTTCAAAATATTGTTTCGATTTGTATTGAATTTTGTATGGATTGGAATTGGAAGAATATTTTGAGTAGCATTGTCTTTTATTAAACTTGTTAATGATTTTTTTATTGATCTATTGCATAAATGTAAATTCTTGTATGGGAATGATAGAAGCTCCTCCCAAGCAAAGAGGTTATTCTCTGCAACAACTTTGGCCACGCACTCGGTAAGAGACTGCGCTACGGTTAAACGTGCTCCCTTAGGGATTCGCTTTACTAACCTTATATTATGTTTGAGAAATGCGAGTCTCTGACATAATGGTTCATTATTACGGACTCCATCTGAAGTGTTTATGTTATTGGTAGAGGAAGATGCATTAAATTTTTCAATACGAGGTATATGAATTCGGCTACAGTGAATTCTCAACCCTCGTTCACCTTTATAATACTTGTTATCACCACAGATGGAGCATCGTAATAATGAATCATTAGGCATTTAATATTAAAGAAATAAATAAAAACTCAAAAAAAATACAGCACAAATAATAACTATTTCTTAAACTAATTCTTAAATTTTATTTAAAATAAACTTAATAGTTGAATTAATATTTACATAAACAAAAATTAAAGTCGTTTTCTTGAGAAAATAAATACACTATTGTCACGTAGCACTATGAGAAATATTGCAGGAAATGTAGGTAATTTAAAGGGCTTGATAATCATTTTTCAATTTGAATCAGTACTCCAGGACACTCAAAAAACACTTAGAAATTTTTCGTTATAAACGTTTTTCCTTTTGAATATGTAGTTTGTTCGATATTCTTCATCTGGGATTTGAATTTCATATACTTAATATTTTTCGAAAATTGATATATATATCAGTATATGTTATTTTTGCATTAAGCGCACAATTTAATTTGATAATATAATTTAAAAACACACCACCAACATATTTAAATAATAAATTAAATTATATTTTTACGGAGCTTTTATTTTCCGTGACAATGTCATCAATATGATTAATGTTTAATAACAAAATGTAAAATAATAACTACATCTAACATAAATTAAAAGTCTTTTTTTATTAAATTTATTAAATTAAAAGTTTTTTTTTTTGTTTTCGAGGGGGAAACCTTCCAAAGGTACCCGACGCCGTGGGAGCGACGCAGGGTTATGTGGGATTTTTACCGCACTAAAACACCCCCGGTGGCCGTCCTCGGCGCTGAAAAGGAGGACTCCGGGATCTCGAAACGACTTCAACCGGAATCCTCCGAATGCGCTGCCCCATCGGGCTCCTCCCAGATGGGCGGCTGGGCCCACCGCTCCGTCTAGTTTTTACGACGGTATGCGTCCACACATACCGCCGTCCTTCCCGGGATTGCCTGACCGAACGGTTCGAGTTCCCACTCTAGCCGTCTGCAACCCCGGAAGCCCCTTTTAGTCGCCTCTTACGACAGGCAGGGGATACCGTAGCCCTATTCTGACTGAAACATTCGCAGAGTGGGGCTCCTTGCACTGTGAACAATATGGACACATACAATGAGAAATACAAACATACCAATACTCTGGATATTTCTTCATATTTGTCTTTGTGTGAAATCTAAAACTAACGCCTTAAATGGTAAACCAGTATGGTGACTACTTTGCTATGCGAGTTGTATTATTTTTTATGTAGAAGTAGTAAGCGAGCAATCAGCTTACCAGATGGAAAGTGGCCACCATCGCTTTCAAAGACCACAGCAGTGCTTAATACGGATTTAAGTATTAGGCAATATGTATTGACGTGATTCCGCCGGAGGTGGTTCGGCCACATAAATTCTACCACTTTTAAATATATACAATAGTTCACTGGAATACTTAATATATTTAATTTAAATAAAACTAATATAATTTGATCAATATTATGCTTTCGTTTGTCCTTAGTGCATCTTAGCGTCGTATCATTGATGTTTGTAATCTGGAAATGTCAAAGGTATTTAATTTGAATATCATCTCTTATCTCATTCCCGTACTTTGAATTTATCGATGAAGTGCCTATCAGAAGGATAAAGGTATCTACATTGATATGATGAGAAATACGTATCCCTTTGTGAGGCCATCCCATAAGGATCTTACAAGAGTTTTATAAGAATAAAAGATATTTTAAAGGTATATTTGTTTGTCTTGTAACGGAAACAAAGTTTATTATCTTTACAAAAAATGTTGATTAGTTTTGCTGTCACTATAAATAAAAAAATATCAATAAAATTACGTTCAAACAAAATCTTTCGCAATGTTTTGTGACCATCATTAAATGCTTCCATGTAACTTCTTACATTTGTTTTTGAAACACCTAATGAGAGGTGTGATTGCCTAATAGAGCAGTGATAGCTTAATGGTTCAAACTTGCCTCTCGATCAGGAACAGACCTCCCGATCGAGAGAGCAAGGTTCAAAGCCAGCACGCACCACTGATTTTTCAAAAAATATGTGAGTGTTAGAAATGAATTTTCACTGCTTTTCGGTGAAGGAAAACATCGTGAGAAAACCTACACACCCAGAGTTCTTTAAAGAAAAAGTTCTCGGCGGTGTAAGAAGTCATTCGCATTTGGCCAGCGCGGTCGACTATGGCGTATAACTCTCTCATTCTGAGAGAAGACCCGGGCCTAGCAGTGGGATAATAATAGGTTGACGACATAACAACACCTAATGACATAAACAAGCTTCATACAGAACTGGAAACTTTTCTAAGATTTATTAAAATTATTTTTATGCACTTAAATAGAACTTAAATAGTTTGAAATGCAATCATTTATGAGAGGAATTTTAAATATGGTGATGACAATTAATCAGTAATTTTAGTTAAAATATTTTGTTACTACCAAAAATGAATCGGACACAACTTTCAATCTTACGAGAAATTTCACTTACACATATTTGAATTTTGTACACTTTTGTTATTACAATCTAGAGCCTACGTTCCCGTATAGTTAAAAGAAACGCGGGCTCTAAGAATAGAACATAAGATTTTATCCGCGCATAGCACAAAGGCGATATACGCAATATATGAATAGGGGCGATACATCAAGGCACTAAGAAGTTCGATAGCACTTTGTTGTTCCGAGATCCATCTGCCACTAATACTAATGCCCCTTTGTGTAGTCCGGGAGTGTCGTGATACGAATCTGTATTCTGACCATCTCTCGCGACCGTTCAATCATTCCGCGTGATGTATGCTGTTCTAGCGTACTTCGATGCCGTGTCGATAATTTTGTCGGGCTTATTATGCGCTGGCAACCTTATTTGTTGGTTGATTGGATTCGACCGAATTCAAGTAACGTTATCTAACCTACTGTGAAATTATCTTATTAATGTAGAAATTGGAATGAAGAACCTGGCAAGGTCAATTAAGATTAAAAACTTGTTAGGATTAAACATTTTTATTGAAAACTTAGTTTCATAATTAATAGTACAAATATTGAAATTAACCAACCAATACCTGACCAATAATGAATTTGACATACATTGAAAGCCACTATAATCGATATAATTTTTATGCCGTCTTGAAATGACTGAAATAAATAAAATACGCTCTACTTCAAACTGCTACTAAGAAATTCTTAATGTTACGTCGTTTTTTTCACTAGCTGACTTAGCGAACTTCGATTCGCATAAAAGTCATAAATCTAAAATAATCAGTGTTCCTCCACCATATTATGCATGTATTATACATACAAACCTTTCTCTTGAATGTCTCTATTAAAAAAACTGCATTAAAATCCGCGTAGTTTTAAAGATCTTAGGATACATAGGTACAGGCAGCGCGAAACGACTTTGTTTTATACTATGTAGTGATATAGCAATAATAAAAGGTTTGTTAAAAATAAATGAAGAGGTAGTTTCGTGACTGAAAACAGCAGGATGACAGAGTCAAAATATATGTTTATGACAGACGAAATATCGCCCTTTGATAGCGATTTTGTATTCCATAAACACGTTGTTCCGAGCACCGGATCCATTTTATTGTCATATGGCATGGAATCAGCTCATAAAAACCGTTACTGCCATGAATTTTCTAAACTTTTAGTGGAAAATGATTTGCATATCAACGTACTTGTCGCCTGTGTGAACTGCGCCTTTAAAGACAGGACTTGAATGTACTATTACCTGAAGTAATACGATGATGTTGATTTCTCTTTAATGTTACTATATACACAAAATTTTGATACATTTCGATATACAAATATGTTCAGTAATTTTTTTTAGTTGTCCGAAAGTTAAACTAAATTATCCTACAATATCAATTCAATCAATCAAATATATCTTTGATAATTGTAGCAAAATATATGTAGAAATATCCGTACCACGACTTTAAACTAGGTACTTAAAGCATTACAAGTAAAGATTATTAACTAAAGAAAAAAATGTTACGTAGTAACTTCATCATTAATTTCTGGAAAAGTTACTTTAAGAGTTAACGTCATAATAGTCAAGCATTTTAAAATAATAAACAGCCGACTATAAAATATCTTCCTTCTTTTCATTACCCAAGATTTCAAGTCCATCCTTTACTGGCACGGAAAGTAACTTGAATCTTGCGTGTACAAGGGACATCAGTGAGCTTATTAAAACGTTATTGATGACTTGGTAGCGTCCAAGTATCTCTTAATCAGATTCGAGCCGTTCGTGTTTGATATACGCAGCAAATGTTGCGGGATTTGTTTACAAGATGAGCGATTAATTGTTCCCAGAAACGCAATATCTTTACAAGTATAATGAGTTCTCTTTCGAATTCCGTTCTCGTTCTATAACTTCTACTGTCATCAATTAGCTTCAAGTACTAAACACATTTCTGTGTAGGTTTTGAATAGCACCACTCCCTTTCATCCCGTGGATGTCATAGAAGGCGACTAGGGACAAAGTACAAGCGATGTAATGGCAAGGCAAATGGCAGCGTTTACCTATGAAAGCCTTTTCGGTCACACACGCATGTCAGACGCATTCACAATTGGCAAAAATCCCCATTAGAAAAGGCCTGTGCCGAGCAGTTGACTTTAAGAAGGCTGATAGATGGATGGACACATTTCTAGGTTGCAATCTATTTTTAATATACGTTATTATTAAGCTCTCTACTAACAACTTAGAATCCTGGGCCATGCTCGACAACGCTGCTTTTATTTAAAGGTGGATAAATGCTTAGATTAGTAGGCTAGTCAGATCGGATAAAAAATAACTCATCATGTTTGAAAAAATATATCCAAGTACAATATATTATACAATATACCGGGAGCGACTAAACGCCTACACGAAAACATGAAAGCGAACATTAAACTACCAGCGGTCACCCATTCTATTCCCGATCGCAACTTACGTTACTTAACTTTATAGATCAGTGGTGATCTATACAGGAAGCGGAATTATATACTCTTCTATAGTTGTATTAAATGCATACATAAAGCAAGCCTATGTGGCTTCTACAGATATTCTGCTTCTTTAATTTTCAATAGTGCTCTTAGTACGATAGTTTATTTCATGTTTTCAAACCTTGGGTAGGTTTATATTTGAGGTCATACGTTGCAAAGTTCATTGCAATGTATGAGCTCAAATATAAACAACGATTGTTTTGAGAAAACGCAATAAACCCATACTAATGCTGCAGCATTTCTAGCACCAGACTCATTTCTTAATAGACTGTAATTGTTTCAAAAATAAAATTAAACTTTGCTCTTCCAGACTCCCTGGCTACGTTAATGGCGATTAATTGTAAGCTTTACGCCTTTTACCTAAGAATGAGTTTACAGTATCGTAGACGCGCGTAGATGACCGTATACAAACCATAATTTCTCCCTACGTGTGAAATTTAATGCGTATGCAAAAACCAGCGGCAGTAGAGCTACCATTATTTTGTGAGCAAATCGGATAAGTATGAAAACAGTGAAAACGTATGAATTATCTTAAGTAGGAAACATTATAACACGGATGATTTGCAAACGGAAAACTATTTCTAGAAATAGCAGACTGATCCAGTACGTACCAGATACGTACTCTATCAACTGGAACTCCAATTCAGATTTCTCTGTTGTAAAATTGAAAGTTAAACAATAATTTAAATTAAAAACTGTTTATAAACTAATAGTAAACACATATTAGTTTATAAACAGTTTTAAATTTAAATAATCAACTTATGCTAAGTAGTGACTTGTCCAACTAGGGTATATGCATTGTTAATTTTTTTTAATTCGACTTAAATTGCAAAAACAAATATTTTTACATTATTTCTCCCTCAGGAAGTTAAGGAAAAACAAATTACCAACGCAAAGCTTTTAACCAGATATATGCTTAACGTCACTTTTCATCTTATTTTCTCAGGACAGTATAAAAAGGAGATTCAACAAAAAAAGCACTAACGCTTTGATCACTACAAATAGTGGCAGAATGGCTGTTTAAATAATCCCATAGTATAGCGAAATTATTCCCTATTAAATATTAGACATTAAAAAAATAAAATGTGTAGTAAAAGTAAAAAAAATGTATTTGCTTATAATTCTATGAATGTTCTGTTTTGTTTAGTAAATAATAAGAGTTGATTTAAAATTTCCCTACATTAACTCCTATATGGAATATCCCTAATACAAATTGTAGTGTGGAAACAGTACACGTAGTTGGCTTTACAATTTATGTGTGGCGACTCCCCTATACGGGTGCTTAATGAGTGTTACCTGTCCACGTTTTACGTTTGTAAATATGATTTTTGAGTAATTAGAACGTTTGCCGTCTGATTTATACGGTTAAAACGTCCCTTTTTAATTTGTAAGGGACACACCGACTGCGTTGGGTATATGTAACGTGTTTATGAAGTAGGTACCGTTTTCAATTTCGCTTTTTCGTAGCGCAGTCATTTATTCTGGAGTTTGTTAACTTTGGTCAAAGGGAGGGTAATGAACTTATGATGCGATTAATAGGGACGTATTGAATTCGAGATGTAGTGTCTAATTACGGTACAAATGATGGTGCCTATATTCTACGTTACAATTGCAATTAGATTACAATATGATAATACATGTTCTGAACTTTCTTCAATTCTGATGAAACCTATGAATAATGGGAAATACGTTTAGCTGCATCTAATTAAACAGATAATATCGCTATAATTCTCATTCTGTGAAACCTATGCAGTTTTTGTCAGCTTCATAGAACAAGCAATGTTGTACTTACTTCTTCATTTTCCCGTCTTTAAAAAATTACGCGTGTGAAGTCGGGTGTTGATCATATTTTTTTGTTCTCGGGGGGGAGGGGGGGGAACCAAAAAGTACCCAACACCGCGGGAGCGACGTAGGGTTATGTGTGATTTTTACCACACTAAAGTCCCCCCGGTGGCCGTCCTCAGCGCTACAAAGAGGACTCCGGGATCTCCAATGGAACGCAACCGGAATCCTCTAAGCGCATTGCCCCATCTGGCTCCTCCCAGATGAGAGGCTGGGCTCACTGCTCCGTCTAGTTTTAACGACGATTTGCGACCACACATACTACCGTCCTACCCGGGGTCGCCTGACCGAAGAGTTCTATCTCCCACTCTAGCCGCCCGCAACCTCGGAAGTCCCTTTTAGTCGCCTCTTACAGCAGGCAGGGGATGCCCTAGCCCTATTCTAATCCCAGAACTACAGGGACCCACAAAGATTTCTACGAAATTCATGTTGTTATTTACAGTAATCATTCATAATAATATTATTAAATAGTGTTGCATTGTCCCCTTTTCAAAATCTTACCATTAATTTGGGTCTAGCGTGAGAACTTGAAAGGAATGTTACATGCCTTACATCAAAGGAGTTTAGTCGATAATAAAGGTTCATGAAATTGTACGCTAGACTCAATTACCAACTAAGGCTTGGTATAATCAAATGCCTACATAATCTCAATAATGTACATCAAGTTGCCCGTCTGCACTTTAAGATTGCGTTGCGGAATTATCACAACACTATTGAAGATAGCCCACGCAATTGATTCGAAACGCATCCTACGCAAGTGAATAAATCATAAATCAAACATGCAATCACTAACGAACGTTGTTCAAACAGTGAAAACATGTTATACAAATAAAAACGCATGAAACAATAACCTAGGCTGATACCACATAGTCAACCGCCTGTCTAAACATTGATACTTTATAAAGCTCATACATTTATGTACCACTTTTTTCCTCATAAGTAGTGCTTAGCGCTGCTGTTTTGATTACGAGTATATGATAATGTAGAGACACTTAGTATTTAAGGGTAGTAAAGCATTTATAGGCCATTCTAATCAGAGACAACACCATTCCGTGCCAAATTCTTTTAACTAGTCACCCGTCGCAACGGTCGAAATTTGACCGTGATTTAAATTATAAAACTAAACTTCATATTGTCCAAAGTGGCACGGATATTTCTCAAATTCAAATAAATTGAAATATTATTCAAGTTATTTTGATCGCACTCGTTAAAGGTCAAAAGAGGTTTAATTAGCTAATCTGCGTTTAAAGGAAAAGCGGGTATTTTGACAAAGACATCTGACATTTTTGACGTTATGTGTTTTTATAGCAAGACCTTGAATGTTCTATTTCGTGTATTCTGTATATGTTTTTGTCAAATAAGGTAGTGTGTGTAATGTGTTTTATTTGATTTTATGTATGTTTTATGAATTATTTGAAAAAATATTAGCATTGCGCAATCCTTCTTTATATTAACTACAATCGTCCGTAATTTCATATTCCTAAGCCTGCGACAAGTATCTTAAAAACGAATCACAAACTTTTTCTTCACGTATTAATATATAGAAAGATAGATATCATGAATCTAAAATTAAAGTCTTGTGATACTTGCAAAGATTTTTCTATTTTAATGTCTAGTATTTATAGCAGCGTTGACTCCAAATTAATTTCAGAAAATTAAATATATTATTTAGCAGAATATTTAAACTTCATTTTTATTCGAAAGTGAAATTCAATAGATGAACAACATAAACATTCAATTAAAATCGTGAGAACACTTTAGTAGCGTTTGTACCGTTCATGTTTTCAGAGTATGTTGTCTCTACAGCGATAAATATACACTTTCAATGAATATTGCGTTACTCGGAAAACATAAACGGAAAAGTTGGAATTGGAGGGGGATATTTTGAAAGAGACCCACGCTCGAAACGTGAATCAAACGGCACGCAACCCGTGCTGCGTCTACACTGCTCAATCAATTCACTTACTCCTACTATACGACTATAATGGTACTATTGTAATAAAGATAACTAAATCTAGGATGTGTATTAAGTTATTTATACATACGTATAATAAAAATGAAAGTTCCAGCTTTTTACAAATTTGCACATATTTAAGAACTAATAATTAGTACTGAAATTAATTTTAAAGGTGTTTGAACCAGTTTCGACCGGGGAGGTACCACCGTCACACCTATTTCTAACGTGAAGCATTCCTTGTGTTTCGATGGAGGGCCGGCACAAACTTTTATATGAGGCAACCATCCTAGTCCTCAGAAGTAGCAACGCATCTGGGATTGACTTCAGATAGAACCCATGTTCTATATGAAGTTGCTTACAGATGTCCATTGTCGGCAGTGACTACTTACCATCAGGTGGACTGCATGCTCGTTTGCAACTTTATTATCTATACTTATAATAAAGTTGTAGAGAGGTCAATTCTGTACATGAAATATTTTTCCAAAATAACTATCAGGGCGTGATTAGGGATCGATACTGATGCCAAAAATGCAATCAGTAAAATTTTTGTCTGTCTGTCTGTCTGTCTGTCTGTCTGTCTGTCTGTCTGTCTGTCTGTATAACCGTTATAGAAACAAAAACTACTCAGTGGATTTTAACGAAACTTGGTACGATTATTCTTTATACTCCTGGGCTGGTTATAGTATACTTTTCATCCCGCTACAATCAATAGGAGCAGAGCAGTAAAGGGAAATGTTGGGAAAACGGGAGAAGTTACTTTTTTAAGCTTCTGTCGCGTGTGCAACCTTAATGGTTAAAGCTACACAGAAATCATGTATGAGGGAAATATTTTCCTTAAAATTATCTAAAAAATATCCTACGACAGCATATGTCTATCTTTTATGGTTGACTCACAATAACACGTGTAACTCCCGATAGCTTAGCAGTTCAAAGCTTTCTGATTATATTTGTCTACTCTTACGTTTATAACTCAGTCATCTATCTGTACGAAAATGAACATGAAATTGAAAAATGAAAAATGAAAAATGAAAAATGAAAAATGAAAAATGAAAAATGAAAAATGAAAAAAGAAAAATGAAAAATGAAAAGTGAAAAATGAAAAATGAAAAATGAAAAATGAAAAATGAAAAATGAAAAATGAAAAATGAAAAATGAAAAATGAAAAATGAAAAATGAAAAATGAAAAATGAAAAATGAAAAATGAAAAATGAAAAATGAAAAATGAAAAATGAAAAATGAAAAATGAAAAATGAAAAATGAAAAATGAAAAATGAAAAATGAAAAATGAAAAATGAAAAATGAAAAATGAAAAATGAAAAATGAAAAATGAGAAATGAAAAAGAAAATGAAAAATGAAAATTTCAATTTTCTGATACACTGTTAAAGATTGGCGAAGGTACCTATCCACAACTACACCAAGGAAAAGTTATTCTGACGCCTGAGTTATGTTGTATAGTGCAATCCCAACTACATCTTATATCGTCGGTTTACGGTGACGTAACAAATATATTAAATAGGGACAATTCTTGGCTATGCGAAAGATCCATCTTAACTCCTCGCAATGACCAGGCATTTGAGATTAATAATAAAATACTGTCGAATATACAAGGGGAAAGAAAAGTTTATAGTTCAATAAAGAGAATGGTCGATGAACAAGACGCCACTAACTACCCGATAGAATTCTTTAAATATGCCCGGACTTCCTTCTCATGAAATTTGTTTAAAAATTTGTGTAAAAAATTGGCATTCCGATTATTCTGCTCCGAAATTTAAGACCACCACAACTTTGCAATGGAACTCGGCTAAAAGTAACCCGGTTGCAACAAAATATAATCGAGGCTCAAATTTTAACAGGTTGCGGTGCAGGAGAAACCGTCTTTATTCTCAGAATTCCCTTAGTACCTAATAATTTTCCATTCCAATTTAAAAGAACGCAATTCCCAGTATCGGTGTGTTATGCAATGACAATTAATAAGGCTCAAGGGCAGACTTTTCGTGTTGCTGGAGTAGATCTCGGTGTCAGTTGTTTCTCGCATGGTCAGTTGTACGTCGCTCTTTCCCGGGTCAGTAGTTCCAAAAATCTTTACGTTCACGTGCCGGATGGATCAACATTCAACATAGTTTACCCGGAAGCTTTGCATTGAAGTATTTTCGTTATACAAGTACTTAAGCCTTCGGCAGGATCAGAATAGGGCTACGGTATCCCTGCCTGTCGTAAGAGGCGACTAAAAGGGGCTTCCGGGGTTGCGGGCGGCTAGAGTGGGAGCTTGAACCGTCCAGCCTGGCGATACCGGGAAGGTGGCGATATGTGTGGTCGCATACCGCCGTAAAGACTAGATTGGGTGGTGGGCCCATCCGCCCATCTGGGAGGAGCCCGAGTCCTCTTTATAGCACCGAAGACGGCCACCGGGGGGGTTTTAGTGCGGTAAAAATTCCACATAACTCTGCGTCGCTCCCACGGCGTCGGGTACCTTTTGAAGGTTTCCCCCTCGAAAACAAAAATAAAAAAGGTTCTTAAGCCTCATTTGAACGTGATCTAAACAATATTACCAATACATTAACTCAATAACACACAAGGAGTTACTCGCTGGCGGAGTCGCGGGCAAAGCTATTAACAATAATATTGTGCGGTTCCGTATTGCGATATTTTTCAACAGTATTGTAGATATGACATATTATATTTCCCTACTAAAATACGAAAGTTAATCTGTCTGTTACATCAAAACCACTGAACCGTGAGGAAGGACATAGGCTACTTTTTTTTTTACGAAAAACAACGGAAACGCGGACGAAGTCGCGGGCAACAGCTAGTTATAAAAATAAATCTAAACATTTTTTCAACTTTTCTTTGTCCATTTATCCATGTGATTGTTATCGTCACTTCCAAATTTTAATTTAAGAATTAAATTTTATTGATTTATACTTAATACCCTTAGATTCCGTTTAGTAGCTATATGATAAAAAACATATGCTATTGCTATTAAAAGTATTTTTTAAAGCACGGATGACTCTGCGGTTACATTTTCGCTCATCTATTATACATTAACGTTTTAATGGGTCAAAGGTCTGTTCCAGTACTACCTCATTTAGTGTCGTCTTTTCACGTTCAGAACATACAATATTGAGTACAGACATACTAGATAACTGGCCTAATAAATTAAAAAAAAAAAAAAACTTAAAACGCTTTCTACACTCATAGCCTCACAGTAAGATTTTCTCCTGTGTCTTGGGTGTCATGGACACACAAAGACGAATACACAAACACCCAGAGCCAGAACAGGAATCTAAACTCATCAATGAGACACCTGTCCACCCGGGAATCGAACCCGGCACCCACTGCGTGTCAGACCGGTATGGAGCCGCTGCGCCACGTGGGTCGTCAATAAGCTGTGAAGAAATGCCAAACGTCATATTATATCGAACTCGATGTATCTACTAAGTATAATTACACTTGAACTAGTACTAAGACCACCGGGATTGTATGTAAACGCGGCTTAGTCGAACGTTGAGTATTTTAGTTTAGCCGATTCCGATACCGGCTTGCGTCCTTTGTTCCACGTATCCACGTGCTCGCTCGCTTGGAATAAACGCGATAAACACACTACCTTACTTCTGTTTTGACATCGAAAAATATCAGTCGTTTTCACACCGATATACATTGAATTCAAAATGGTTTAATATGTAGTTAGAACCAAAGTACTGAAGGTACTCTTCTTCTTCTTTATAAAAATGCATGTTTGTCTGTATGTCCTCTATAGAATCGTAAACAATTCATTTTGTCATGTGATGATCTTTAGCAAAGTTGTTATTTATGAGCTCGCGAAGGTTTGTGGTGTATTTTTGTGGTACGTAGCAACGCGCGCAGGGTGCAGCTAGTAACTAATAAAAATGATTAAAAAGTCTTCCAGCACTTAAAATTTCCGGCCAATAATAAACCTTGAAAGTAGGAACGTAGTAATAAACCTTGAAATCAAAAAAAACTCTACGATTCATACAGATAATGTACGATCGCGTACATTAAAATAAATCTTACAGCCGTTCCCAATAAATTCGACGTGCCAACGTTACGAATGTTGCAATTAGTTCGCACTATATGTCGATCGAGCATCTGCATATTTATTGGCGCAGGTCTGTATTAAGCGTTCTGATGAAAAACCCAACGAAATTCTGATGAATTTTCATCCACAATATACAAAAATTCAGCCCTCAATATGCACCCCATTTTTGCATACCTCATTTTCGCAATTTAAAATCAAAACAATTAAACACACTGGATGGGGTTTAGGTGCCAAGCGGAGGGTGAATACTTTTACCTTCGAGTGTGCAATAAATATTGCCATTCCTTTTCAATAAAGGCACTACACTTTGGGTATTAAAGTTCAAAATGCGTCAGCAGTCATATTGGCCGGTTGCAATTCACGTGAATTATGATCTGATGATATCTGAGCAAAGATGGGTGTGTCGTAAGCAAAATTGCGACTTGTATACTCCGGATAATATCCAAGTTTCAATACGATATTGAAAGGGTTTCCCTTTGAGAAGTTAATGGTTATTTTGGCTTGCATCTGGTGGATGGAGCGTGTTGATAATTTGACGTTTAATGAAGCGAGCCTGCCTCGTCTCCACCGGAAGATGGTAGAAAAATGCTAGCGGTGAATGCAAATTTTCTTCGTAATTGTGTGTTTCATTGTCTCGTTTACGGAGCGAGGAATAATTCAGTTCATCTATGCTTTTCCGTTCTTCCGACCGGTTGAATAGGGAATGCGTGCCTTTTATTTTTCTGAAAAACAAAAGTGTGACTGGAAATAATAGGTGTCTGCGTTTAAAGGTTTTGATCTATTTTTCATTATAACGAGAAAGGAAAGATAAATTTGCGCATTATGACGTATGAGATACTTAGTTACTCAGTAGAGAGGTTTACAACTATATTATTTACACTCTTTCCTTTACTCGTAACGTGACGTGAATATCCTAGTTCCTAGAAGTCAACATAGGCTTTAGAAATAATATATATGGCGTTGGCTACAGACTATAATAGGCAGGAGTGACCGCTTCCTCCACCAGATAAGGGTAGACGATCTCAAGGTGGTAGAACTAGTGTAATTCGACCAGGGAAGTACCACCGCCACACCTATTTCCAACGTGAAGCATTTCTTGCGTTTCGATGAGAGGGTGTGGTTGCCGGCACACTTTTATATGAGCATAGTCCTCGGGAGTAGCAACGCATCTGTGATTGACTTCAGATAAAACCCAAGTTCTATATGAAGTTGATTACAGATGTCCATGGGCGGCAGTGAACACTTATCATCAGATGGTCTGCATGCTCGTTTGCTACTTCAGTCAGATAAAAAAAGATGGACTGCATACTCCTTAGCTATTTCAATCTTATAAAACAAAAAGTTTTCCAAAAAGAGGGTTGATATAAGTTTGACATGTGTACCTATCTGTGTATCTATCTAATAAACCGTAGCTTTTAAACATAAATATTTAAAAAAACACTGTAATGCCTATTTTTATTTTCTCTTAAGTCATATTTATTTCTTACCTTTTACTTAGTATAATAAAGTTTTAAAAAATATTTACACAATATAGTTCTAAAAAACATTTCGTCATTGCTACCACAAATTAGTTAGTCTCTATTCCTATATATTTTGGATTTATGTTGAATAATTCATCATAATAATACGGCTATCTTCAGTTAAATATAAAAAGACAGATATTTATATAAATGGGCATCTTTTACTAACGGCGTAAATAATAGCAAAGCCTGTGATCGTTCATCTGTATAATACGCAATATCTCCACGAAGCATTCCCTCCACAATATTTACTTATTTATTGTGCGATTAGGAATACGTTCTGTTTTGCTGACTCGCATTAACTGTAGGGTGTGATAACAAATGGGATTGCTGTCGTAGTTGAAATGACCCGTTGTGTAGAGAAATTTTAACTCAAATGTTTTGTTAGGCTAATTTTTCATCTAAAAATTGTTTCACATAAAATCTACGATTTAAAAGGGAAGTAGCATTGTTGGACATGGTGATTTTATTTTTAATTTTTGATTTTCAAATTATTTTATTGAAGCTTTTTTATAGTCTGTGGGCACAATTTTGTTATTCTCTACATAGAGCTGACGTTGCATCATAGGATCACGATTTGATTAAGTACTGCGATGTATTAAGTGACCACAACAATTAGGTGCATGAAATAAAGTAAAAACGTACCCCGCACCGCGCTTCTGTACCCGCGCATCCCCTAGTGATGCGCAGTCGTGTATCGTCTATGTTTACGTTAGCCAGCACGTGTTTAGTTACGCTTTGAAATTATGTAATTTTGATTCATTGTTATATGTTTTAGTTAAAATGTTAGTTTAATAAGTGAGTGTTGAATTATTAAAGTTATTATTAAATTAGTTAATTATTCGTCAATAAACATAAACATATAGAGTAGTGATAGCCTAATGGTTGAAACTTGCCCTCTCGATCGGGAGGTCCGAGGTTCAAACCCAGGCACGCACTAATGATTTATGTGCGTATTAGAAATTAATTATCACTGCTTTCCGGTGAAGGAAAACATCGTGAGGAAACCTACACACCCGAGAGTACTTAAAAAAAAAAAAGTTCTCGGAGGTGTGTGAAGTCCACCAATTCGCACTTGGCCAGCGCGGTGGACTATGGCCTAAACTCTCTCATTCTGGGTGAAGACCCGTGCCCAGCAGTGGGCCAATAATGGGTTGATGCGACAAACATAAACATGTGTAGGAAGAAGACTATTTTGGACGAGAAAGGACTTAAATATTAAAAATATGCAATTTTTATTTTTGAGCAAGTGAAGATGCATGGGGTCAGTATTCCTGTCTCCCAAGTTGAAAATCTAGAGTGTGCTGCAACAGGCATGAGTCGCCGTAATCTTACAATCGTAAAAAAATAAAGAGAATATTCCATGACTGCGAATATATTAAATACAAGTGCTTTATTAAATACACGAAGTATACTATGTATAGTACTTTACCGTGTATAGTACTTTCGTGTAATTATTAATTAATCACTCTTGGTAATTGGTAATAGAATATACTTCATATCGGGATGGGAAATCCCTAGTTCTAATGTCGTTTCAACTGTCATGCGCTTATTGTTTGGGTCGAGTAGTAGGTACGTAATTTTTAATATGATTAAATATACTTTAACATTATTAAAAGGGCATCTTTATAATAAATCATTTAATATTAAACACACTTTTCTATTTATATATGGCAACAAATAGAAAAATCGTTAATAGGCAATATAATTATGCATACAAAGAAATAAAATAACTTAAGTTTGTCGATAACATTAATAGTTTTAGCCTGATCTTATCTGGGACAGACCACCAAACAGTAATATTATAATGTCGTATTATACAAATTTAATAATGTAATAACTTACCTATTTAAATCTATTTGAAAATCTTTTAAAGGTTCTCATTATGTCTTCTTGAGATAAATATCTCTATAACCCAAACTATTATACACACGGGTTTTATATATGTACGTAGCAAATATAAATGAATTTTAACTCCAATAAGAAAATAAGAGATATAATACGAAGTATCTTACCTATATGTCCTACGTTTTCTAAAATTTTGAATATTTTTTAAAATAATTATAGGTATAGTTCGCTTTTTTAGAAGACTTAGTTGACACCTTTTAGAAATATCAAGCAATTTAAGCAACTAACCATGCACTAAGTTCAAAAGTATAATTACAGAGATATTGAAACCGAGTAATATGGCTATACAACAAGAAATAAAATAATGTCATGAAAAGATTCACTTATAAGTTATTTCAAACAATCAACTTCACTTACGAGTTAACTCTTACCTTTAGACCATTGATACAAAAATGTGACGTCATGCCCAATCGATGTTGCTAAGCCCGAAGCTTTTTAATTGTAATGTAGATTAGCCGTTATCTGATAGAGGCTGTGTGAGCATTCGTAATAACATATTTATTTCTACATTTGACAGTTGTGGGCGGCGCGATCAAAGATAACATATGTCTCTAAGACTACGGTTCCACTAAATAATTTGTAGCTAGAAGTTAGAAGCTATTTTATATCTCAAAAAGTGATTGCGGAATAGAAGTAGCATGGTTCAACCGGTGTAGTATCGCCGCCATACCGCTATACATTTATTTTTATCTGACTGAAGTAGCAAACGAGCATGCAGTCCACCTGATGGTAAGTAGTCACTGCCGCCCATGGACATCTGTAATCAACTACACACAGAACATGGGTTCCATCTGAAGTCAATCACAGATGCGTTGCTATTCCCGAGGACTATGACTATCGAAACGCAAATAATACTTCACGCTTAAAATAGGTGTGGCGGTAGTACTTCGCCGGTCGAACTACCTTGAATTTTTTTCCAGAATAAAGTAATTCTTGCGTTTCGGTAGAAGAATGTGATTTCCGACTCATATGAGGCGACCTTCTTGGTTCTTGTGCATAGCATCGCCTCTGTTATTGGCTTAAGATAGTCTCCTTGACCTACAGGAAGGCTGCAGATGTCTATCGGCGGCAGTGAGTAGATACCATCTTATGAATTACATTCTTATTTGCTACTTCAATCTTGTAAAAAAAACAACATAGAAATAGTAAAGTAAAAGTTGAGCTTCATGTCACATCATACGACTTAAATTCTTGCTTGGCTACCTACTGTGATTAATGTTTATATCTCTTAGAAGGTAGTCTACGGGGGCGCAGACTACTAGTTAATAGCTAACGAGGGCGTTGATGAATAGTTAATAACTATTATGGTGTCAATGTGTAGCTATTTAACAGTCCAAGAGCTGTTGGAGCTTGCGTTAATAGCTGTAGGTGTGTGCGACCAGGTTGACTTATTATGTTATTGTCCTATCTACCCATCAGTCTTTTTAGATCCACTATTGGACATAGGCCTGCCCCAATAAGGTTTTTGCCAATAGTCATCGCGTCTGTCAAGTATTTTGGTGACCGCAGTTGATTTTGATATTACACTAGTGTATAGTCATGTTCAACTGCGGTCACCAACATATTAGGTACTAGATATTACTTTCCATCTTCTGGATTTTGTCTCGTAATCGCCTCTTACCAATGATGCCGTAGAAATCCAAACCGTGGATGTCCTCGGGGAAAGAGGGAGTAGTGTTATTAAAGATCGATACCACACAGCATGAACTATCTTACATTTTGTAGCTTATTATGTAATGTCCTTAGTAATCATATTCAAAAGATAGTTATTAAATCAGTATCTAATAGTTAATAGCTTTCAATGGCACCGTACTCTAATGTGAACTGGAATGGTGTAACACTTCTGTATTAAAGCTACATGGTAGTTTGGACCGTGACTTTGCTCTCGAACTTAAAACTAAACGCATAAGGAAAAACTAAGATACTTATTTTAATGACAGTAGTAGGGAACGTTTTAAAATGAACTATTCACCCTTCGCAATGGTCGAAATTCGGCCGTAATTTAGATTAAAAAACTAAACTTAACATTCTCCCAAGTAGCAGGAATATTTCTCAAATTCAATTAAATTGTAATAATTTTGAAGTTAACTTAATGTAAAGGTAAAACGAGTTTTAATTAACTAAGCTGCATTTAATAAAGCTGCAACCAATAGCGGGTATTTAGACAAAGACATCTGACATTTTTGACGTTATGTGTTAGATAAGTTTAAGACATTGAATGTTTTATTTCGTTTATTATGTGTGTGTTTGTAACAACTGATAGTGTAGTGTGTGTGATGTGTTTTTAGTTGATTTTATGTATGTTTTATGCATTATTTGAAAAAAAATATTTACATTACATAATCCTTCTCTACATCATCTATAACTGTGCGTAATTTTATACTCCTCCGTCTGCGGCAAGTGTCTTAAAAAAGGATCACAAGATTTTGCTTCACATATTAAAACATAGAGGTCTATTATAGTAGTATAGTTATAGTAGTAGAATGTTACTGTTATATAGTAATAATCGATATAAAATTGGATAACAGAGAGTTGGAGTTATTTAACTTTATTATTTAAATATAACATTTAATAGGTAAATCGTACAAAGTGGGGATTGATCCCTATAGTAGTGCTATCGTTTCAATTAAAGTTATTGGTGAGGCTCAACACCGATTCTGCAAATTCAAAACTTCTGTTTGACATTACATCTCTGACTACGAATCAGATCAGAATTTATTATCGGAGGTAGAACAAAGCGTAACAGGAACGCCATAATGCGGATACCCCCGTTGTTATTTTAAATCAGTAGGTAGGTGTTATATTTAATTTAAAAACTAAGAAAAAAAATACAGCAGTGATAGCCTAATGGTTGAAACTTGCCTTCTCAATCGGGAGGTCCGAGGTTCAAACCGCCTGGGTTTTACGCACCACTGATTTATGTGCGTATTAGAAATTAATTATCACTGTGTTTAGATGAAAGAAAACTTCTTGAGGAAACCTGCACACCCGAGAGTTCCCGAGAGAGAAAAAATAAAAAAAGTTCTCGGAGGTGTGTGAAGTCCACCAATTCGCATTTGGCCAGCGCGGAGGACTACGGCGTTGGACTATGGTGGGGCAATAATGGGTTGACGATAAAGAAATTAATTTATATTTTATCTTTTTTTGTTATAAGTCCTGCCCTCAACAATCTTAACATTTGTCTCCTGATTTTTGTCTTAGTTGATTTTGGTTCCTTCTATTCCGAATTCATAAATAAAACTCCGACTCTGACTTGGGTTCCGATAATACCACTTTCGTAATAGCTTTAGTTTGAATGCTGGATGTTCTGAAAGAAGACTAGTGCATGACAAAATGGGGTACAAGTGTACAACCCATTATTGTCCCACTACTGGGCACATTTAGGCCATAGTCCATCGCGCTGTCCAAGTGCGAATTGGTGGACATGATAAAATAGACTATGGCAATGTTTATAAAAAGAAAATGACACTAATATACATTTTAAAAATAATATAATAAAATATTAATATTAAAAATCGTAAGTTTATAACAAAAATATATGAACAAATTTAAGCACCACCACTATTAGTGAAGTATTAAAATAAATTGTAAATTGAACAATAAAGGTGTTGTACCATTTAAGTTTTTGTTCCACGTTTTTGTTCTTCCAGCCACTTAGCGAAAATTGACGGCACCGTGTTTAAAATTTGAAATCTTTTTTGTTTTTAATGATGAATGGCTGTTAAAAGGGTGGTGATGTATAGATAAAACACGAAGCGATCGGACGATTAAAGTATACACAAAAAATCTTTTGTTTAAGAATAAATTAGGTTCAACAAAAAATAATAAGGTGCTTGTTAATATTTATAGATGCTATATTAGCAAGTACTTACAGTTTAGTCTGGAAATGTTAAATATAAGCTTCTTGATAATAATTAACCATAATATATGAAAAGGTTAAATAAGTAATGGCTTTAGATTTAAAGTAAATAAAGATATTTCTATTTTTAACCTGTTTTACATAAAAGACATATGTATCATTTTTACCATGTACATACATATCCTTTTTTAACTTACATGTGTATCAAATGATTTTAAAATGTTACAATTGTTAACATTTCTTTAGTTTTAAGTTTAATTTGGTTAATGTTGGTTAATATTTAATAAAGAATATTTATTTCCGTACCAAATGACTTATCTTAAGTATAAATCAACTTAGAACGAGTCACATAAGATTATTGGAATTTGTTTAAAAACGGAAACAATTTCTTATTAGATAAACAAGGCCGTAATGTAATCGGTCGTTACTGGAAATTTATAAAAAGAGCCCTATTTATTATTATATAATCTTTTAGGGACAATCTTGAATTCTGAAAGATGTGTATAGAGTAAGCATTTGTCATGACGTTGCCAGTGTTCGATCGAATACAGAGGGTCTTCACAACGACACTATAAGTCCAAGTCATGTCGCAAACATTATTGCCCGTTCCACAAACAGCGATAGCAGACGATCAGAAAAACTGCATTTCACGTATTTAATAACGTCGTCAATGCACACCCCACACAAGAAATCTATTAACGTCAAAACGGCCGTTTTAGCAATCCATCAAGTACAACCCTTGTAAACGAAAAACGTTTTTCATCTACCTCGCTAACTGTGCGATTTTTCGGCATAAATTCTTTAGGGCTATTTTTGTAGCGGTATTCAATCAAGAACATGACAATTATAAGCGCTATTTTAAAACGAGTGCTCCGTTTTAGCCTAGAACAATGTATAAAATATTTTCGAATACACACCGGCTTTTATATGAGGACTAAGATGTCCTCGAGAGTGGCGACGCATCTGTGATTGACTTCAGACAGAATCCCATGTTCTATATGAAATTGCTTACAGATGTCCATGGGCGGCAGTGACCACTTACCATCAGGTTGGCTGCATGCGCGTTTGTTACTTCAATCCTATAAAAAAAAAGAATATAATTTTCTGATCCATACACGCATTTGGAAATGCATTTGTGTCCTGAAAGTTTCAAAAATGTATCAACCTGATCCTTTCAAAAGCTTTTTATTATCAAAAATCAAATGCCTCAGTAGTTTTTCATTTCATTGACATAAACGGTAACTTAATAAAGATGAGTACACATTTTCACTACCAAATTTTCGTCATAATGCAATAAAACTTCCGAGTTTATACCGTCATAGATCCATCAAGAAACCCCCAAATAATAACTGAAAGGAAATGAGAGCTGAATATTATTAATAGGAGTGGTGCTAAATCAACCGGCTGATATCTCGGTGCCGACAACATTGCGAATAATTTGTCGGCCGATGAATTGCGCAATGCAAGAGGAATCTCTCTGTAGATCTGCGGATGTAAACATTTGGTTGATAAAAAGGAACACAAAAACTGAGATTTTTTTTGGTTTGTTTAATAAATTGTAGAGCAAAAGTATAACGACATTAGAGTTTATTAATGTGTTAATTACTGTTCGTACAAAATATTTCATAATGGTGTATGTAGTACTTATGGTTAACGATTTTATTTCTAGTAAGAAGAAAAAATTCACTTGCAGAGAAAATTACATTTTTCTCATACAAAAAAAAAATATGTATCTACATCAACAAAAAAAATCATGTACATCAAAAATAATCATTATATTAATTATAAAAAAATCTTATTGTCAAAAAAACATTTTCTAATGCTTAGTACCTAGAAAAAGAAATGCTGACCTCAGTCAAAAGTTATAATCTATGTATATTGTAGGAACATTGTGAAATATTTATTTTTCTAAAAATGGTTACGGAACCCTGACGTAGTCGTAGACATTTAATGGGTGCAAATCATTGTAAATTACATTCTTAGCGCTTGCTTGACACTTTTAATTAATTCAAATTGAGACCAGTTGGATATTTCAAATAACCAATTAGCATCTAGTCTTCTACAGTTGCTAGGACTTATTAGAAGCTCAGAATTTGTAAGAAAAAAATGTGTTTTCAGTATTTCCAGCGTTGTTAAATCAACTAATTTAAATGTTGGTCATCGTTAACATTATTGTACCACTGCTGGGCACGGGTCTTCTCTTAGAACGAGAGAGATTTAGTCCCTAGTCCTCCATTAACAACAAATAAAAAAACTACTGTATTTTTTTATTTGCTGTTAATGGTGGACTTATTTGACTCGGTAAGGTATTTTTAATACTTTTTACAACTCATCTCATTCTTAGAACATTGAATTAGTTAGTTATGATTTCATATCAATAAAGTACTAATTGAATAAGCGAGAATCTGTGCCTAAAAATTCCTATATTAAAAGTATGAGGTTCTACTCTTCCTGGAACAAAGGGTGAAAGAATTCAATTTCCCCAAAGAAATGCTTTAAAATATATATCTCCAACACCTTTTTGCTGTGCCATCATTCCTCATCAAGGCTCCAATAATATTATGGACGTCAGATTTTATATTTGATAAAAGATACTCGCGACCCGCCCAATCAATCGCTGCTTTTAATGGACTGTATTTAGAGAACTAATGGTGTTTTCAAAGAGTAGATATGGTGTATACCATTAAATGGATAGTAGTACAAATGTTTTGTAAACAAAATGATGCAAACATTTGTAAGCTTATGGAATCCATTACTGAATATAAAGTCTTCTATTGAACATTATTTGGCACATATGCTTGGTATCACCTAGAAAAATCCTCTATCAGATTCAGCTCTAGATAACAGTAAATTGTTACTAATTTAGTAATATACCCCAAAGTTTTGCTTACTACCTACCTTGAGCTTCGATGTGCTAATACTGAGATCCGTATCAGAAAGAATCCTATAGGAAATATAACACGTCTTAAGGCATATATTATTACCCGTACACAATATTTATGTACTTTCTTATCACACGTGTTAACCTTTACACGCATCCCACATGTACAGATGATATTATCATAGGATACAAGTAGCACGCGTGCAGTCGTAAACGTGGGCAACAGGAAAAGCACGTTATTATACGACGGATTAATTTAAGGAACCCAAAATATAGGAAGACGAAAAGCGAACTGATTTTATAGTAATAATTTAATTATTGTCACTTTATTTACATATTTGCAGTTGTTTTTTATGCACTTATGTAACTATGTACTAAGAATCTAGATATTTTATGGTAACAATGATTTTACGAGAATTTTTAATTAAAACAATTATATTCTGCTATTAAAGATATTAACAATATGATCTATATACAACCAATTATAAATATTATTATAATCTAATAATCTGACTATTTCATTTACACTTTAGCAATAAAAATATGGTAGTTAATAGTCGTTCGAACGTCAAATACAGAATAATATAGTGGACGGAGTATAAATGTAACCATACAGAGTATATTTTATGAATGTATGGGTATTAAATTAATCACTGAAGTATTTATGGGCGACGCTAGGCTCGATATTCCGTGGGCACGTTGCCAATACTGTGTTTTGGTCACTTAATTATGGTAAGTTAAAGCTCCTTTGTTTTTGTGCATTATAAGATTTATTGCTACAATTATCAACTTAAGGAATCGGTCTTAACTACCTTAACTCTTTAGGTCAACGTTTAGTATGTACCTGTCTGAACTTAATTTTTACGTATTTGAAGATGGTTGGCTGGCGTGTTTATTATCATTTTACCTGATGAAATATACGATATTGTTTATAATATTCGATAAACAAGAATGAAAGTATAAAGAAGTAAAATAGAAGTAAGAAAGTATAATAGAAGAATAAAGGGACCTATTGGTCTGAGATACATTAATTTGTTTTATTGTTTGATCTTTTGGAAATAGGAAAACATTTAAACCAAAATTAGATTGTAATAATGATGCGTCCAGGACTTTATTAATTGTTAATCAAACCAATTAGTATGTATACATCAATGGATACTGTTTCAACATATTGTTATATAGCTTTATATAGTATAGGTATTATATTGCACTAGGTTTTTTGATGGCCTGCGTATTATAAGATTAATATAACTATAATGATTTGAAGGCGTAATAAGACTGCAGGAACTTTCTTATCCAAACGTCCGAACTGATTTTAAGCGGTCAATATTTTAAATTTTAATGTTTTGAAAACGGATTTACTACTTCCTGAACCTAAAAATACTGTCACAATATTATTAGTACTTTCTTAAGGGGAAATAAAATATTCATTTTTCTTATCGATTATAAATATTCCTCTGTGAGCCAAGCCTTTATTAGGCATTAAACAAAATCCTTCGCGCATATTTAATCAGTTCACTGCGGGCGTTCCTAAATGAAGCAACGAGTAGGTATCTGATAAGCTTAAAGCGAATCACCTTCAAGTTTGATTGAAGGCTGGTCACTGAGTCGACACTATTAGGCGCACAAATTAATTAGATCTCTTCCGACATCTATTATGGGTACGGTAGGTACATGGAAATTTATTATGGCCGAACGTAATCCCACTGCGTAATTGTAGGTACGTAGATGTAACTGATACTAATACTCGTTTGATTAGATTTTTTGTCGCTGAGCGGTACTTTCATTGATTTAGTTACAGTAGTTAAATGTTACGAAGAAAAAAACCTGCTGAGTTTCTTGCCGGATCTTGTCAGTTGATCGCGTTCCGATGCGATGGTATTGTAGGAAAAAATGTTGCAAATGACAATTTATAAGTGCCCCCGTAAACCTACAAAAAATAAACACATTTCATTTCATTTTAATGTTTAATAGTTTGAAGAATATTTGCATATGTTGTCATAGAACAGTTTAGTTAATTTAAGTAGTAAGCGAGCATGCGTAGGCAACATGCGTTTGCTCTTGCGACTTAGTTTCAAATCGATCAGAACTAAGATAAATCCTAACAATCACACATCAAACATGTTGTCATGTTGTTGTTTCAGAATGCTAATATTTGCATCTTGAATAAGACGATAGTTCCAACAACTGCCGTAACTGCAGTCGCGCCGCGAAGTTTTTTATAAAATTTATCTAGTAGTAAATGAGTTTCAATCTGATCATAAGTGGTCACTGCCGCCTATGGGCACCTGTAATAATCCCAGGAAAGATCAGAGTGTTATTTGGCTTAGCCACAGATGCTTTACTACCCCATAGGACTAAGTTAAAACGCCTCGGACAAATAGCGCTCCCTTACCGTACCATTCAGACCAGAACACAGTAATAACTACTATTGCTGCAATTCAACAGAAATAGGTGCGACAGTGCTTGTTTCGGAAGCAAACCACAAAGAGTTCAACCATTTTTACAAGCCATGTACCAGGATTTTAGGTGGTGGAACCAGTGTAGTACGACCGGGGAAGAACCACCGTCACACCTATTTTTAGCGTGAAGCATTTCTTGCGTTTCGATGGGAGGGTGTGGTTGCCCGCACACTTTTATATGAGGCGACCATCACAGTCCTCGGGAGTAGTAACGCATCACTTCAGATAGAACCCATGTTTTATATGAAGTTGCTTACAGAAATCCATGGGCGGCAGTGACTACTTACCATCAGGTGAACTCCATGCTCGTTTTTTACTTCATTCAAATAAAAAAGACTTCAGATGTGTTGCCATTTCTAAGAACTAAAATAGTCAATCAATTGACATTGAAATTGAAAGGAACAGACCGTTACGCGCTAGTAGTGTGACGGTAGTACCTCCCTAGTCGAACCATACCAGCCTTACCACATTTAACGTTACCTACTATGTTCTCAAATAATATCATTGCATTTATGACGCGTCGGTATAAATTTATTGAACACTTTACAATACAACTTACGACAACGCGATACTCATTTATCATTTCGAAATTGACATTAACTCCGTAATGAATAGCGCCCGGCAATTTTTCAATAAATGATAATTTGTTATGATCGTACATTGCAGTGTGAATAAAAGATAAATTCTTGGTCAGCGATTTCTACTATCGAGGTTCAAGTAATTTTTCAATTAATTTAATTTATATTATGTTGATTCACGACCGAGAAACCAGTGGGGCGTCTACGCGACCGCTTACGTGCGTACGCTACCTTTTGGACATTCCTTTAAATATAAGTGGCAATCAAATATAAAGGTTATTTTAATATGCAGTAAAATTTCAAATCAATTTCTTTTCGAGCAATAAAGAGCCGTTTTAGTGGTGTCCAGTGAATCATTGTACCTTATTCGAATCCATGTGATTTGTCGCTGGAAGCGAGCAATACGCAGCGAGATACATCGTAAATCACCACACTTGACACCCTTATGATTCTTGCAGCTGAATCCATCGAAAAATTGTACCCCAGTACGTAAAACACGGGACTTTTTTAAAATATTTATAACGCTTTCAGAAAGGGACATGAAATGTTCACATAAACTTTTTGGAACGCTTTCCTGAGACTGCGTTACAAGGTTATTGAAATACACATGATATTTCCCCTCTACTTTGGTGTAGCAAAAACAGTTGATTTACAATTTATTTTACTTGTAAATACGGAGTCATTTTCAAATATGCTAAAAGTACAGTAATATCATAATCATTCTTGCGAGGGTGAATAAATAATATGAGATGATTGGTAACAGGAAATAGGTATAAATCTTTAGGCTTCCCATTGCATGTTTTATGTTACTTTTTTGACCTAAATCCCTAAAGAGTGTTAAATTAAATAAATTATCAGTAAAGAAAATCTCACCGCTTAGAAATAAAATGACGGAAAAATGAAAAATGCAATGAAAATTAAACGGCAAACGGCCGCAGAGGACAGGGAGGATGGCAACGACACACCGAATATGATTTTAGACTAGCATTATTGAAGAATTGATACATTTTAATAAGTAAGGTATATATGCATATAGGTATATTAATTTCTTTACTGCCGACTTTTTAATCCAGTCGAACATTATATTAAAATATAAATGAAATATTGATTATATTATAAATGCCTTTTACTTTTCATTTAATTTATTATGAAACAGTCGGGCTTATTGTGTTTTAAAACTTTTAAAAATATTGTTTATACTCTCACTTTCAATTTAACGATATTATTACACCAAGGTTAATTTAAATGTTTATAATTACTTGTTTTCTTTGCTGTACGAGTCCAGGTTATAAAGATATATTCCGTGAATTCTACTACATAACAGTTACAGATGTTTTAAACAACACAGATGGACGGCGTAAGCTTAGTCATAGGGTTCCTGTTTGTACGGAATACTAAATAAAATAATACCGTAATTATATAAAAATAACGAGAAGAGATTAACCACTATCATTCTTTATATATATTATTTTCATGATAACAAATGAGTATTACGGAGCTCATAACATCGCTTTGAACGACCAACGTTACGTGAATACGAAGTACAACCGCAATTAGCGAAGGAACACGTGATAAAATCTATAAGTATATCCTATTTCCGACCAAAACAGAACCAATATATTTCGTCAATACGAGAGGCAAAGAAACCGATAGTTTTCTTGTAAACATTTTCCCTCCGTTAATTTGTAACTGATACTGTGTGCTCTATCTCGTAAGTGAATACTAGCCGCAATCTGTTGTTGCCGAGCGCCGACATTTTCGCAAAGCGATATTATTTTTGTTTTCCTTTACAAATGCGGATACGGTTACGTATTGGTATTTTTTTGTAAATGTATGTTTGGTTTTAATCTGATATAAAGACGCTTATGAGGTTTATTGATGAGGGTTAGATTTAGTACGCTCACTCAAATCCAACTATTGATTTTTCATTTGAATAGTTTCAGGTCATTCTTTAGGTCAGCAAGGAATCTCACAATAGGTATGAAACACGAGGGAAATAGTATCCAGATCAAAAGGTCAGAAAATGCCGGAGTTGAATCGTACAGGTAAATTCCTAAATGAGCTCCCTTAACCTCGTATTTGCTACCTTTAAAGTTGCATTAGTATTAAGTCTAAAGTGCTACAAAGATAATAATAATAATAATAATAAAATTCATTTATTGCCACACAACAAATAACACACAAATAAATATAAAAAAAAAAAAACAAAATTTATAAGGACAATAAAAAAAGGAAATAACAAAATGAGAGAAAATAAAAATACACAAAAAAAAGAGAACCAAATGTATTAGAATTGTGGGCAAAAGGACGTGTCTCAGCATTATTTGACATGGGGTCATGATACGTATAGATTCCTGACTATAGTTTATTTCAGTTCTTCATACGTGTAATAAAACTTGACTCTGATCATCGTTAAAACATAATTGTATCCCACCATCATCCATCCATCTATCCATTAGCATTTTGAGGTCTACTCCTGGATACAGGCCTCCCCTAAACGGCGCCACTTCAACCGGTCCTGTGCCCTCGGAATCCAACGGTTTCCCGCTGTCTTCTTCAGGTCTTCTACCCACTGTCGTATATAATTTACATATGGACTAGTAAGTTATAGTATTACCTACATAAAGAGTATTGTAATTTTAATTCAAAACAAACCTTGAACTTTGGCATTTTCGTACTGACACCCTCTGAACCAACAATTTATTGAAACAAGCGCGTTCCCTGTCTTTTAAGTTGAACGAATCGCTTAGCGAAAACATTAGCCACGGCTCAAAGGCTTTTCAACGCAAATTACACGTGAAATTCGACAGGCAATGCTTCCGAGACGCAAAAATCCGCGCCCGATAATATGCGATGATTCGCTTTGTTTCAACTTTGATTAGCTCGTAAATCTTATTATAGAGTTTATTTTACCTTAGTTAGTTATCTATTATTAAATAGTACTTGTAAGGAATTGTAATGAATTAATACTGTTCTAGTCCTGGGCGCAGCTTTTCTTTAATACTTATTACTAATCGATTTGGCTAGGATTTTCCTTTGCGGATTGATAAAGAGTTTGATCCTGTCATAAATGTATAGTGGCGCCAAATATTTTTAACTCCCAATGTGCGTAAATGCATGAGTATGAACACCACTTAAATTAAATACTACGCGACATATTTATATTTTAAGATCTAGTTGACTCGGCGAACTTCGTTTCACCTAAAAGTCAAAAAAAATTAGATAATTTAATTTTTTTGAGCTTCTCCATTATATTATACATAAAAACCATCCTCTTGAATCACTCTATCTATAAAAATATAACTCCATTTCAATTCGTAGCGTTGTTTCAAAGTTCTAAGCATACATAGGGACAGCCAGCGGGAAGCGACTTTGTTTTAAACTACATATGTAGTGATACGGGACATGTTAATGTGAAATTATTTATTCTAGAGACTGAATCAGTACAGGCTGCTTTCATGTCAAGCAAACTCAACTCATATCACACAACTTTTACCAACTACGTGTATTCTAGTATAAAATGTGAAATACAACCAACATAAATTATATTACCTATTTTACTCAAGTTCAAAATACGTAGCAGATAAAACGTCAAAAAGCCGAGCCATTTCACATCATGACACAACCGTTTGTGCCTTTGTTGCTTGTGTTTCGGTGACAAACAGGAGATAATTTCTCGCGTCGTTCAGCCGGAGTAATTACAAGCACACTAGGCTTAAACAACTGGAGGAGTGTCGCTGTCGACAGAATGACATGTGTGAACAACGTAGTCGGATGGCCTGTTTTATTTCAGGCCGTACATCTAATCTATGGGCTGCAGTGCCTACTTAATTTATGTAGGCTGCAGAGCCTCTGATACCCCAAAAAGCATAGTTGTTGCATATCTTGGTATAAATATATGTTTGTATAAAATACATTTTATAATACTATTATTATACTAAATTATCAACATGTTTTTATAAATGTCTGTAATTACTTTACAGATGTGTTAAAGTTCCTGCCAATGAGATTAAAATAACTACCACTTTTGAGAATACGTTGTCTTTATTTATTTTCCTTCTAGCCTTCTAAATTCAAGATTTTTTAGTTATCATGTTTAATAATATACTTTATATCATATATAAATAAGGATGTTACAAAAATGTTTTATACACAGGGGTAAAACGTTATCAAATAACTAACTTTACCCAGTCGCGGCAAAAAATTTTTCACAAATAAATGGAAAAAAATACGGAAACATTTGGAAAAGTGTACTGAAGTAACATATCTACGAGTACTTAGTAGATATTCATCGCCATGTACGTAAAATTCGTGTGCAGAAATGAACATACACATCGGTATTTGGTCGAATCCTACAAAGAATAGATTGCAAGCTACACGTATCAACCACCCAATTAATATAATAATGATAATAATAAATATGTTTATGCCTCAAATGTAATAGTCATAACAAATATTATTACAGTCAATCTTAAAACTAAAATGAATTTTTATATAATTTAACAAATGTAAAGTAAAATTGAGAAACAATCAGATAAAAACATAAAGCACAAAGAATACAATGTTTTATGATTCTACATACTATAGGCAAAAGGAAGTGGCTCAGCTATTACCACCTTAAGAAATAAATCTCATGGAGACCTGTTTTTTAGCCACTCCCACCTCCCTGAGTTCATATGTGTGTGGGATTAATATGGCCATGTGTCCCACCCTATTCCTGCATTGGGAGTTACTGCCACCAGGATGTTAAATTAAAGTCCAAATCTCAATATAGTTCACTTTTGTATTTCCAATTTTACCCCGAAACGAATACACATGCATTCGCGTCGGTTAGTGCGCAGTAACTAACTCGACTCCTCACATACTTCACACTTGCATACAAACTTGCTTACTCAGCCATTCATACTTACATGGTCCCTACATGTGGAAGTATTGAGTTGAGTGGGCTCCCCAGCCCTATTTTTCCAACGCAAGATTTTTCCAACAAAAAAAATCAAAAATATAATCCACAATTTTGTTTTATCGCACATCGTAGCAAACTTTCAATGGAACAAGTGGACAAAAAACCCTCTAACCCTAACGATAGTAGTACACAAACAACTTCAACATTTCTTTGTGATCGAAAGAGGACTGTGAGGACCTCTAAGCGCTTCCCACCCGATTTATTTACTAAACCTCTTTAGTAAGCTGGACTCTTCCTGTTACAGTCTACAAGTAGGCACAGATAACTATATATTTTTTTAAATATTATCAAGGATGTATACATATATTGGAAATAGTTATGTAAGCTGTTCGTAAAGTAACCTACAATAAATAATTTAATATAGTGAAATAAAAATGGGGTCGATTATGGGTGGCGTTGACACTTTAACATTAGATAGACTGCATACCTTTTGCTACTTCAGTTAACAACAAACAAATAGAAACTGTGTTGTGGTATCACATGCAAATTAGATTTCATACCTAATTTTCATTTCATACCAATATAGCTGAGATTCACCAATCTTATACCCACTTTTGTGTTAGTACTAAACATGGGTTGTACAATTATAATAAAACCGCTAGTTATTTGAAGATTTTACCCACTTTTAAGAACTTTTACAATATTTATCTACTCTGTTAAGGTAAGTGTTAATAACTAAGGTATGCTTCTTTAGAACTAAATAACGTTTAAAATCCGAATGAGAGTATGTTTTCACCTAATTTAGAATACAAGCAACACTTACAACATACAACTATACAACAACAACATACATAAGAGTGTATTTTTCGGAAATAAATATCGATTTTATGACCTTAAAATCTGGTATTATTAGGTTTGGTTTGATTATTTTCATTAAATATAAATTAAATATAAGGCAAAATACTGGACCTAAATTTTATAACCAATGTAAAAACAATATAAAATAAGATATACAAAGAAAAAAGACAAGCCCACTGAGTTTCTTGCCGGATCTTCTCAGTTAAGGTCATGTTCTGATCCGGTGGTAGTGTAAAAATATATATATGTAACTGACAATTTGTAAGTGCCTCCGTAGACCTATGCAGAAAAGACATTTCATTTCATTTCTCTTGATAATGGCGTAGGTAATCATCACCCTGCATAAAAAGCTTTTTTATAAGAGTAAAGTATTAATAAACTATAGTAACCAGATTTACAATAAAATGTCCATGGAAGTCGGGGTCAATCAATAGTATCCCACATTTCGATGTATCGGACATCGATGTGGTAGGCGTTTCGAGTGTTTACTTTATCTTTGTAAGCCTCCTCAGAATAAATACTTTTATCGATATTTACACAGTGTTCAGTTACCGTCTACAGAACGTGGCTTAAGTGTATTTTTTATCTAATATGATAAGGTACATGAGAAACATTGTTTTTAGAGAAATGTGGGCGTCGATTTTGTAATTCAAAACCGTAAGTCGAACTTGATTAGATATTCTAAAATCAACATTTGTTTATGATTAAGAGAGTTTCAAAACTAGCTATAGTCACACGGTTTTGCTTGTAGATCAGGTTAAGAAGTAAGTAAATCGATCATACAATTAAAATTAATTTCAGTTATTAAATTGGTTTATTTTAATCATAATTATGTCAAAGCATCCAAATCATGATTAGTTACATAAACACATAAGATCATATAGTAGAATTAAACAGAGATTTTTAAAGAAAATTATTAAAAGTAGAGTTTTTAAAATCTAAATTTATATGTACAAAAATTCCATTAACAAAATTTTGTTTTTAGCCCAAAATACAAAGCACGACTAATGTTTTAAACTCAATTTAATATATACTATGACGACTCTGTGAAAAATAAAGCATTCCAAAAAGTTTTCTATTGTGAAGAATAGATAACAAATTGAGACATCTTTAGAAATCATGTGGCGGAAGCAAATTTAATTTATCGATGACATTACAAATGCGGACTGAATTGCGATGGATGACAATTACGAAGTGACAATGTTACTTGTACTTTCATGTTACCCTCAAATTCAAGTACACAAAGTCGTAATTCGTGTGTTTCCTCGATAAATAAAGTTTGTCAAATCTGTACTGAAGTGACAGAACTTAATAGGACTTTAACAAATAGCTAAACATTTTGTAATTCGAAGAATATTCTCAATGGGTAGTTTACTTAACAAAGGGCCGTCTTCATTTGTTGTCTCTCCCGATGTCAACATCTGCCCTTTACCTGACCATCTTGAAATAGATATTTGTTCAACTAGCCAGAAAATCAGTAGCATTGTGTTTTTATGGGAAAGGTGGTAATAGGTTTGTTATGATAATGGTATTTGCTATGGTCCGCTTGCGCACATTGCGTATTTTGACGTTGCATCTTCAAAGTTGAAAGGAAATACTTGAAAGCTTATTTAGCAGAGTATTAAGGGCTTCCTTCTTTACTCTGTGCATTAGTACTATAAGGAACTTTATACTTTTTATCTTTATATTTAAGTAGTATTTTTAAGACACCGAATATAGTCAGTACAATTTTTTTACTAATATAATATTATTTTGCTAATAAAGAAGGAAGACAACTAGATAGAATATTACATAACAAGTTGTAACTGTGAAGAGTTTATTAACATTGGCAATATTCTTGTTTTATTTCCGGTGTATTTTAGTCTTTTTAATTTCCAATACATTGTAACATCATATATTTTTCCGAGATCACACATAAAATGAAAAGCTTTACTTTATTAACCTACTTGTTCAATGTGTAATATGATCTGGCTCTAAATACCATTACCATAATTAGAAAGTAACCTACGCATTGTTTAAGCCGTAGAACAATAAAGAGATGGCTAGAACTGGATTAATAAATACAGTTGTTATTTCAATATCTGTTGGATACAGCGTGTACACTCATTTACATTGATAATGCGTAGGAACATTCATAAGAATAAGAATAAGAAAAGTTTATTCCCAAATGCACATACAAAATAAATTTAAGAAAAATATTAAAATGAATATTATTAACAACTGTAAAAGAAGACAAGACGTAAACAAGACACAAGATAAGACGAGACACAGAGGGTAACACATCATAAGGGATCCTTTGGAATTCAAAAAAGTTATTTGGTCAAGTACACTTTCCTTGCGGTAATATCATACGAAATGTTATGATTTAAACACTACTTACTTTCTTACCTTGAATGTCACTAAAAACTAAAGACCTTAGTTTTTGTTTGATAGGTGGAAATATTTATAAAACAGGTGGTAGAACGACTGTAGTTCGATCGAGGAGGTACCACCGCCATACTTATTTCTTACGTAATGCATTTCTTCCATTTCTTGGTTTCAATGTTTTCCGGGGTGGTTGCCGGCACATTTTAATATGAGGCGACTAACTTAGCCCTCGGATGTAGCAACGCATCTGTGATTGACTTCAAATAGAATGTTTTATACAAAGTCTCATATAGATGTACATAGGCGGCAGTGACCACTTACCCTCAGGTGTTCAACATGAATATTCGCTACTTCAATCAGATAAAAATAATACCTGAAAACATAGTCTCATGGGATATCGACGAAAGGTTAACTTCGTGTAGGATCGAATACTATTTGACAATGACATCTTAATGGCAGAGTTTTGGTTGGCTTATTACTTTGATAAAAACAACACAAGAACAAGAACATCCCTTTCAGTAAGTATATACTATATAGTCACTTTGATGTAGGAAATAGCAATTTCGTTATCATTGATTCTACACATAGTTTACTGAAAAAATTAAAATGTTTCAAATCTCTGTATTTGAGTCGCAGTGAAATGGATATTTTGTCTGTATTTCTAAATTGCAATTTTGCAGTTCTGGCGTAGTTTACATTGTTTTGCTAAAAAATTTTTATTAACCACACAGTCAAGCACATATAATGATATATATAATTCATTTGTATGCCTATAAATGTAACTAACACTATGTTATGTAGCAGAACAAAAATAATTAGGGAGTAAAAGGTTGAACAATGTATACATATACACTGAGCGCAAGAATAAACGTACATACATAACGTAATCTAAACTAATCAATCACAATCATCTATGATAATAATCTTACTGAAATGGCAGGTGCGTTTGTAGCAATTAGGTTACAATTGGTTATCTTTTTTATCTGATTGAAGTAGTAAACGAGCATGCAGTCCACCTGATGTTAGGTGGTTACTGCCGCCCATGGACACCTGTAAGCAACTTCATATATAACATAGGTTCTATCTAAAGTCAATCACAGATGTGTTGCTCCTCCCGAGGACTATGATGGTCGCCACATGTAAAAGTTTGCCGGCAACCACAACCTTTCATCGAAACGCAAGAAATGCATCACGCTAGAAATAGGTGTGGCGGTGGTCCTTCCCCGGTAATTACACTGGTTCTACCACCTTCAAATTCTTATCTAATTGAAATGTAAAAAAATATTTGTTTATTTTATTACATTATTAGTATTTACTTGTTATAATGGCATCAGAAATACATCATCAGTGAAAATTTTAACTATTCAGTATGAGACACGGTCTGGTGACAGAAAGACGGACAAACCGCCAGACGGGCAGACAACGAAGTCTCGGTAATAGACTCCCGTTTTTACCCTTTGCGTACGGAATCCTAAAATGCTTATAAAAGATATAAATGTAATAAAATAATGCACAAGCTATTAAATAGATCAATGTCGTTGAATATTAACACAAAACCAAGAGGAACATCGTTGGTTTATCAAGTAATACAAAGCAAGGGGCAGTAGCTGAGTTATGTTTGCAAAATAAATGAGAGATATCAAATTAGCATTCATAAGCGAACTCAGAAGGCATAAATAACATGAAATATTCTCTTAGTAACGTTTCTTGATATCCATCGGACGCTTTCGTGTCAACAAACGATATAATGCAAGGAGAAAATTATATTTCTTAGCGTATGAAAACTTAGTATTCAAATTAGATTTTTCGTCTGAAGGGTGTTCTTCGAAAAATTAAATAAAGTTCACGAAAAGAGAGTTGGACAAATTGGACAATTTATTTCTATACGTAAATTGTCTGAAGTATGATGAACTTTTCTTCGTTATAATATAAATTTATTTCAATATTTGTTTTGGAGTTAAATTAAATTTGTATTTTTTTTTAAGTACGGTGTACCCACATGTTTTTTTTTTATCTACAACCAGCGTAGGTTTAAGCCGGTAAGGTGTATTATTTTTTGTATTCCATGCAATAAGAATTTCGTATGACAAGGTTAGTTTGACAACTAAATTAACATGAACAAATGTTTCTACACCTTGTTTGTTTTATTTGTTTGTAAAAGCTATAAATCAGTAATAAGTATAATGCGCTGAACATCTTTAACATAATATCTGTTTAGGATGCTGATTAACAAAAAAAATATGTTTGGCAAAATTAGCTTTGAAGTCTACATTAAGAATAAGATTTGCTTAATGTTGTCAACCCTCGCAGTACAAAAAATGTTGTAAATCTTTTAGTATACATTTTAATATTTTATATTCGATAGAAGACATGTGCTGTGCTTAGCTTACTCTGATACATATGAATGGTTAGTCCGCCTTCCTAAGTCTCAAGCATTCCTGAAACCAAAACGTTTCGGAAATAATGTTGATTATTTTATTAATCTAGCGTAAAAATCAAATAAATTACAAGTACGCGAACACCGTGATTCGTTAATTATATATTAATTATAGAATACGTAATTAATTACGGAATACAGAGATTCGCTGATAACTTACTGGTGAATTATTAACTACACTACTTAACCGCAGTAAAGATCAATATTAATGTCCGGTATTAATTACTAGAGGACAAGTAAAATTTTATTTATGAATTCAACCAGGAAGTGTTTGACTGACCTTACGTTTTAATTATTTATTAAAATTGAATGACAGAATTCCCGTGTTATCTATTGTTTCTGTGAGGGGCAGTGCTGAGCTACCTACACGATTGGTTGGAAAAATTAAGATTCTAATATTTCTGCCGAATGTTAGATTAGTCTTGCGATATATTATATCCCTATTACATATGAGAGTAAGGGCAAAGAACTCATCAATGGAAATGTACTTAAACAAGATTTTAATGATAGTTTATCTAAAATATACACACAAAGAACCGTTTTCTTTATACAGGTTCTCTATACTATGTCCCTACCAGGTCATATATACATAGTATACCCAATAATACTTACACGGTACAGTGCAGTGTGTAGTACATATGTTCAGTATACTAATGAACAAGCATGCCTATTTGCCATACATAAAAATAAATCAAACCAGACTACGTAAATGTGAACAGTAAAACTCGTTTCATTTCGCTTACATATTTGAAAAATCTTCGTTCGAGGAAGCGAGAATAAATTCTACAAATGAATTTAAGAAAAATGCGTGGCATACATCATTGTAACAGCCGCCGAGTCACCGAGTTGTTTAAATCACATTTTATTTTACTAGGCATCCATTTTGCGACTATATTACTGTCTTGTTTCACAAAGAGCGACTAAAGCTCAGCGATGTAAATTATATCGCTAGAAAAAAAAAACACACAGCCACTTTTATATGAGTTATGATTATAATTTTGTTAAATAATCATTTTCACATTATTCGACAGAAATACAACAATAAATAAATAACCACACCTATCAAAACATATAATTGTAGAAATATATGTATGCTAGTACACATGTAGTCCGCATACTTTGAATATCTTCAGCCACTTAAGTGGTATTGCTACAAGGATATTAAACTTAAAACTTGAAACGCTTTCTACACTTATAGCCCAGTAGGATTTTCTCCGGTTTCGTGGGTGCCATGGACACACACAAAGACGAATACACAATCACCCAGTTTCAGAACAAGTATCTGAAGTCATCGTTCAGATACCTATTTGGTCGGCAATCGAACCTGAGACCCACTGCGTGACAGACCGGTATGGTAAGCGCATCGCCACGCGGGTCATCAAAATAGTGCACTTATTTACAGTGAATACTTTTTAACACAAAATAATGGTCACAAAAAACGATTTGTTTTGACTACTAAAATAGATTTTTTATTTTATAATCTTACAACAGCTATGCTACCCTTGATATTTGCTTCAATACTTTAAAAGTGTTACTAGCTGTGTGGTAGATTAATTTTTGGTTGATTTTAATATATATTTTCAAAACTATAACAACATCTGTTTCCACGTTCCTTAATTGAATATGGATTTAAATTGTGACATTATATTTGAAGCATGTCACGGTAATCTTTACTAGTTATTCTCTTTTATTAAAGCAAGAGTCTAATGCAGAGAAAATTGCCTGGTACGCTACGAGACAAGTGGTGTGCTTAGCATATTAATCTGCAGAAAATATTCATACTTCTATTAGAATGTTTATTTAGATACCGAACTATTTAATATGATACATACAGTCGCAATGTTTATGTTTTCATTGAAGTTTTAGGTAGAACTATGAAATTACTATTTTCTCGAATATTTTATGAATGTAAATTATTAAGAAACATCTTTAATTGGTGAATAAGGTTATTTTTATATTACAAATGTATTAAATATATTATAATAACAACCACTTAATCTGTTTATATGTATCATTTTATTAAGGTAATTAAATTTACGCCTCGGCAATTTAGTAGTCTTTTCAATATTTTATTATAATGAAAAATCTTGAATTTATTTTTTATATAATAGCATTTTAAGTAAGATGATATGAATAAATACACATAATTCAGTTATAACATAATACCTTTTAGTAAATGACGTTATAAATGTACGTCTAAACGATTAATGGAGTTTTAGGTCATAACCCACCGCACCGGTAGAGTTCAAACACCTTTAAGAACTTTCTTTTAAGGACTCTTGGCTATGTAGGTTTCTACAAAACATTTTCCTTAACTTACCACAGAGATCTTTTGTTTCTTATAAGCATGTAGTAATAGCAAATTCATTAATGAGACAGCCTGAGATTTGACCTCGGACACCCGATCAAGTGGCCGGATTTCAACCATTCTCTTGTCAACCCATTATTGTCCCACTGCTGGGTACGGGTCTTCTCTCAGAATGAGAGAGTTTAGGCCGTAGTCCACCGCGCTGGCCAAGTGCGAATTGGTGGACTTCGCACACCTCCGTGAACTTTTTTTTAAAGATGATGATGAAGATAATTTATTTTAAAGTTTTCCTTCACCGAAAAGCAGTGATCATATTTTTTTAATATGCACATAATTTTAGCAAAATCATTGGTTTGAACCTCGGACCTCCCGATCTAGAGTGAAAGATTTTACCACCAGGCTTACATTATTAATTTATTTATATCTGCGTATAGTCTGTGTGTAGTCATCAAATAAACGTCGGTATTTTACTATTGACATACGTAAGACATCTTACTAATATTTGTTCGTGAAGAAATTACTTGTTTACCAATAGATTAGTTAACACGACTTCAACCCTAGTTTTCAGCGAAAACTGTACCTTTTTTTATAGTGGGTAATCCTCATGGATACCCTGCTGCCCGGGGAAGCAGCTGGGTTATGATGGACTCTTACCGGCTAAACCCCCACTGTGTTTTCTCCTAGCACCGTACGGCGAGAACACGGGTACGCATTCGCAGTCATCCGCGAACCCGCCGGTGCCTGGCTGCTCCCGCAGCCCCTCCACATTGAGCACGGAGCTCCCTTCCAAGAGCAAGGCGCGCCAGAAAACACAAAGGCGCGCCTTAACCGGATAACCGGGTAAGTCGAATTCGCGTAAGTCGGGGTACGAGAAATACGTAACACAAAATAAAATGTAGCTGTCATACAAGTACATAGTCTTAATATTCCACACTCTTATTTAATAGTGTAGGATAGTAAAGCTATGTAATCCATAATATAGAGATTGTGTGACGCAGCTGGCACTCAATAAAAGACAAATTGAGGAGATTTGAAAACCGCGTAACTCCCACTTAGTGTAAGTCGGGGTAGCGTAAGTCGAGGTATTACTATATTTATCTTTACATGTGTTTATGATAAAGCAGTGTATTTTCTAACTTTTTCTAATATTCGCAATTACAAATGCTTAGGAAGATTCCCAGAAATATCTATGAACAGATTTAAAGAGTACCTACGCATACGCAGTCGTTATATGTATACAACATTGAAGTTAGCGCGTTGGTTGCAATGGGTTTTATTGTTAAACTCTGGTTACGGACATAGTTTTTGAAGGCATACCTACGATGGGTATAGTAATGCAAAGTAATAACCATTAATTCGTAACTGTACCGCAATTAAGTAAACCTCTAATGGAATTTAGTTACGGAATAATATGACTATGGTAACCATTTAAATTACTCTTGGTAAATTAAATTTATTGTAATTGAACTTTGAAACATTTTCAGTAACATACATAATTTAACATAAGTTAAAGTTATGACTATTTTAATCATATAGATACATATTATTGTTTGGGCCTGCGTTGTTTCGTATTAGAACTTATCATATATAATATAATTAAATAATAAGACAATATTAATGTAGTAATTATTCAAATAAACAAAAAAAAAATAACGTACGAATACATTACTAGAGCACAACTGAAACACTACAATACGAAATAAAAGAAAGGATGACTTTTTAAAACTTTACACTTTTGTACTTTTAACAACCAGTAATAATTAAAATATACTCCTGACGTGGTATTAACTTTATTAATTTCGGCGTATTGATGTTTGTTTTTATAAGTATAGTATTTTATACTGACAGCTTCTACGTATAAAATTTTATATCAGTGTACAAAATTATAGAACAAAGGCTTAACTTGTAAGTAATAAGTAAAGTGTTAAAATTCTGGCATATTTTTGCAATAGGGCACTCTTTCTAACGTTGCATGGAAGAATGAAACTTAGAATCCTATCAGCATTGAAACAAAAACAGGATGAATGAACAATTTTCGACAATTGTATAAGTCCACTTAGAAAACTATTCGGAACCCTTACCGAATCCGTTTTTAAAGTTTCGGTTATTTACGGATTGAAGTGGAAACTTAATGAGATTTTTTTTTTAATAATACTAATAATACTGATAAGGTGGCTATAAGAATAACTGATATATCTAATTTTAATACCAAATTTAATAAAAAATACAAATACGTAATAATTTGATTATATTTTGGCTTTACATAATCAAATTATTACGTATTTGTATTTTTCTTTTAAAAATAATTATATCTATTATCCGTTCTCCAAATTGTCTAAAACTAACGTATAATCACAAATGACATGTACTTGACCATCTTTAAAACCAGTATTACATTATTAATATCTATCTTTTTGTATTTAGATTCGAAAATTCATATCGACAACATCTATGATATCAACAAAAGCGCATAATATCTCACTCCTCACTACTTCATAACGTTTCTCAGAAGGTGCTAACTTTTATAGTATGTCATACGTAAGCAATATGGAAATCGAGGATGAAATAAATTGATATATTTATTGTGATTTGCTGGAACTGGAATTGAAAGTGCCAGGATATTTTATATCGCAATAAAAAATGTACCGATAAATATGGGTATTTCGTGATATTTCGGTATAAAGATTTTATTATCTTCACTGTTATGCTGTGCTTTTACACTTTTTTGAATTGTATATAATTAAAGTAGGTATAAATCACTACATAATATGAAACAAAGTCGCTTTCCGCTGTCTGTCCCTATGTACGCTTAGATCTTTAAAACTACAGATTTATATGCAGTTTTTAATAGATAGAGTGATTCAAGAGGAAGGTTTTTATGTATAATACATGCATAATTTATTGGAGGAACACTGATAATTTTAGATTTTATTTTTAGGCGGAACGAAGTTCGCCGGGTCAATTAGTATTGTAATATAATATATTGAGGTGAGTTGCGATTCACACTGCGGAGAGCCTGAAGATCACTATTCAAGAGGAGCTTTATAAGAGTGGCTTCCCTATATGAACACTGAGGCCAACCAAGGAGTTTAATGGGTAAAAATCTAACATAACGCAGCATTTTCCCAAAATAACGTCGAGTATCTTAAGAACATTTATACAGGGATTTAAAAAATAACATTGACAATTTATATATACTCTACCTGAAGCAATCCCAGTTGCACTGCTACTCCCGAGTATAAAATGTGAAAAAAACTTTTTCTTACTAGGAATACGTGTTGCGGTGATACTTAGTCAAACCATACTCATTCAATAAGTCTTTTATCTATTCTAAATATGAGTACTACATAGGTACATACATAAATTATATTAGTTACTACTTAGAGAGATATATTTTCTTTAGTACCTATATTAATTTTATTCTATAAGCGATGCTTATAGCATATCTACTATGGATATGGCGTTGATAGCATATTAAAAATACTTATACTTACAATACCTGATAACATACTTTTGAGCTACAACTTTACTGAGACCTTTAAGAATAATAACTATTATTTTTTCCATTTCTGATGCAATAGATGCTGTGGAATTCTCATTATCATTCAGTCGTTGTCGTAAAAGAAAGAAATAAACGGGAAAATCCCGACAACGAAGTGAAACTTGACACAATTTTGCAAAAATGCAGTCTTTTCCGAATCATCCAGCAGCCGTAATTGTCATTTCAATGCTTAGGAAAATTGCAGTATACAGAAGTCGTTGGTTTAGCAGTAAAACTTTTAAAATAAATGCTGGGAGATGCAATCCGAATCATTATTTCCACTCTACGATTTTTATATCTGTTTGTTTATTATCAATGTATAAGCGACTATGTACAGCGATGGACAAATGCTTAGTTAAAAAGGATCCAGCCAATTCTTTGAAATGAGTGGAGTTCGGTATATAATATGTACTGGGTGAAATGGTGACTAAATTAAGTCAGATGCCTAGGACTGGTCAAAGTAGCGAAGATTAGGGAAGGTCTGTCCAGCAGTAGACTTCCAAGGGCTGATGAATGACTTACATTGTAATAAGAATGATTGTAACACTGATTGTAATGATACATTACTTAGTGCACACCATTTCTTAAGAAACTCTGACAAATTTTCAAAAATAGCACTGCATTAATAAGAGGTCTAAACAGGGTCAAACAGTAAGTCGTTATATATAAAACTACTTAATCCATTGCTTCTGTTTACCCTTTATTAAATTGTAAATGTATGAAATTGAAGTCAGTACTTTAGGTACAGGAGTTTATTTTTCAGAAGTGCAATTTGCAGTTGAATTGCAATGGCAACTCGCTTTTAAATTAACAAAGGCGTTCTGTTCGACGTTACAGCATTGAAAAGTTGCTAAGCGAACTACTGAGTCCGTATTTATTTCCACGCAATTTCCGCGATCACAAGTTTCATTAGAAAAACACAGGGAGAGCCGTTAAGGCCTCTTTCGCATGAAATAATTTTGTGCCCGCGATTTTATAAACGTAAAATGTATTTGTATAGTGACATGCACTATGTTATTTAATATTATTTTGTGTTAAGTTCAAATAATAATTAATGATCACGGGTATGGTTGCTCAGTTATACAAATTATACTTGTATACTCGTTAGTATAAATCTAGATTGTTTTCAATGTACTAATGTACAACAGTTATAAAATTGACATATAATTTATAGGCAAACTTAAATAACAATTCATTATTCTTATTTAAGCTCATTTTTCTTAAATCAAAATTATATATTTCGGGTTACAAAGATGGATAATAAAAACCGGGTTAGCACTATCTTTACTGGAGCTAAGTTTGAATTTTGTTTTTACTTTCGTGTCATGAAAATACGTTTTTTTAAACGTAAGGTGCACAAATACCCTAACAAAAAGTTTGATGGCATTTCGAGCGTCGTGGAACCGACGCGATCAGTCCGCCCCATTCAATGCTTGCGTTTTATTTATGCTTTTTTGCTTAATAAAACTTACCCTAACCATACACAAGTTTGAACATTCTACTATTAAAAAGACCGGTACTATTTCTCTACTAAGGAAACCTGAACCGTATTCATTTGAAATAACGTAACGTTCTCATTTCTTTCGAGTTTAAAAACTGTTAAGTTTGATAGTTGTGTGGCAGTGGATATACTAAAAATGTACTTAATATACTCTATGCGCGTAATGTCAGTTGTGGGGAGAAAGTATTTCATTTTTATGTTTTGACTTTATAAGAATATCATCTTTGTTAAGATAAAGGAAATGTTGGTTTTGATACGATGGTGAAGTAATTTTTTGAATATTTTTGAGAAATGACGTTTCAAATCAATATTTTAATATTAATCCATTTGCCATTTAAATTTCACTACAGAATACGGCTTTCTCCTAATAAAGATGTTTGCCAATAGTAACCGCGCCTGGCTTGATTATTGATAGGTAACTGTAATGAGTAGGTATTACTTAATATGACACAGCATGTCATCGTCTACCCATAATTGTCCCACTGCTGGGCACGGGTCTTCTCTCGGAATGAGAGAGTTTTAGGCCATAGTCCACCGCGCTAGCCAAGTTCGAATTGGTGACACAGCATGCTGCTGCCCAATTTCTGAATTTTGTCTCTTATTTTTCTGCGACACCTACACTACGACATTCACAAGACGAGAGGAAATGGCGCTTCTTATAGGATTGAAGTAGGAACGAGAATGTAGTTCATACAATGGTTAATGTCACTGCCGCCCATGGACATCTGTGAGCGATTTCATACAGAAAATGGGTTCCATCTGAAGTCAAACACAGATGCGTTGCTACTCCAGAGGACTAAGGTGGTCGCCTCGTATGAAAGTAAGCCTCCACACTAACTAGACTTGTGGTTTTCCTCTACGCTTCGGTTTCCACGCTCGTTTTTGCCACGGACGTACAAGTTGTGGAGTGAGCTTCTTCCTAAGATATACCCGGAGCGGAGATCTTCAGAAAGGTGAAAAAAGAGCTCTTCTTCAAAGCCGGCGATGCATTGGCGACTCCTCTGGTGTTGAATGTCCATAGGCGACTGTCCATAGTTAGGTTAAAGTATAAAAAAAGCCGGCATTGAAACCTTTCCACCAAAACTCCATAACAACTTTACGCTAGAATAAATGCAGTGGTAATAAATACGTCACCGGTTGAACCATATCTTATACTGCTCTTCAAGATCAACACCATAAAGTAAATCTGATTATTTCTTGCAAATATTGTGAACTAAATTGTCAAACAAATTATATAGATCGGACTAACTTACCAAGTGACGTCCGATCCTCAATTATGTGAAGTAATCTCGTCCTCATATTTTGTACTATGTAGTTTGCACTCTGTGCTACTTGCCGTCACAATGTTTAAAGTTGAAAGATTATCTGTTGTCCGCTCCTGGCACCATCTATCTGTATCTGTACGCGTCATTATTTCAAAGTATAACACAACTTTCCTAAAAGGGGTGCTATTAAGTTCATTTCATAACAAATCAAGTTTGTTATTTGGGCAGGGCTGGGTTTAGGATGAGGACGAGATTACTTCACATAATTGAGGATCGGACGTCACTTGGTAAGTTAGTCCGATCTATATAATTATGTTCCGTAATCTCGTCCTCATATTTTGTACTATGTAGATGTTCAAAGAAGAAAGTTGTGTTGGTAATCAAATAATTTATTAATCACTTTAATAATTATTATCTGGAACATACAATTTATCCAAGAAGTTGTATAAGAATATATATTAGTATATTTATTAATAATTCCAAAAATAAATTTTATGTGGTTGTAACAATGAGAACTAATTAAAACCTCATTAGGAATGAAGTTTTCTCAATTAAAATTATTTCTATTTATGGAGCACACAGTGTGAGCAAATTCATTAGGGTCATTAACCAGCGGTCTCTTATAAAAGAGAGCGAAGGTGGAGGAATTCGCAGTCCAACCTGCTGCTTTCCTTATAACCTCTATACTGACACCACCATCAGAAGCTTTGGAGGTGGAGGCATGCCTTGTGCTGTGTGCTGTGAAAATGGATGTATCTATACCGCTGCTAGCCAGGATCTGTTTGATCCACCGGCTAATAGTAGAAGAAGAGGCAGCGCGGTATGGCTTCTTTGTCGTTAAAATCAATGATTTACAGTCTTGTCTACAGTCATTGGTCACGTCTAAATAGCAAAGCAAGGTAGTAGCAGGACAAATTTTGATATTTTGTCTGAAAAATGGCAAAGTTAAGTTAGGCTGAATTCGGTTAGGACCAGATGTTTTAATAAGCATTGGAATTTTAATATTAATGTTATCTAGGCTAATAGTTATATTTTCAATGCTAATGAGAGATAAGGTTTGGATCCTATGTGCAGTTACGATGGCCAATAAGGTTACCAACTTTTTAGTTAGCAATTCTAGAGTAAGGGTTTCATTAGGAAATAAATTTGAAAGATGATTCAACACAATGCTAGGATCCCATATAACATCATATTTAGGGCTTTTAGGTCTTAATTTATATATACCTCTGAAAAACCTTGTTACACGTTCATCTGTACCCACGTGCGGCCCTATAATTAGGGAGATTGCTGATCTTATGCCATTGAGTGAGCTATATTATAGTCCTTCTTTAAATTTAGCTGTTAGAAATTCTATTACCAGTGGCGTGGAACCCACAAGCGGATCCGCGTCCTGCCTCTGACAGTATAGGACCCATGCACTTAGAGCAGATTCATATTGCTTTCTCGTTTTGACAGACAGTGAAGCTAACATTATATCGATGGAGGAATCTGGTATTCCTTTCTTCATGAATGCTCTCCTGATAATGTGGCTGCAATCAGAGTAAGACTCCTGCACAGTGGATGTGGATCTCTGGAAGGGGATAAGAGTAAATTACTACGTGGTTTTAGTACAATTTTTTCAGATATGACCATCGAATTGTACAATGGATACCAAGGTTGTGAAATCCACATAGGAACCACAACAATGCCTTTTGCTTTATCACTTTTAATTTTCTGCAATACCCTGCTTACAAGGGCAAATGGAGGGAAGGCATAAAAGAACATTTCGTTCCATCTCAATGTAAAAGCGTCTACTGAATATGCATCCGGATCTGGAAGTAATGTTACATATTTTTGACATTTAGTATTATATCGAGTGGCAAATAAATCCACGACTGGTTGACCTAGGTTAGCGACAATTAATTCATATGCAATGTCACATAATTGCCATTCAATTTCAGATCTTGAACGTCTAGATTCCCTATCTGCTATGTAATTTTCTTTTGAACTAATGTAGGATGCATACACCCATATTTTCCTTCTCTCACACCATTGCCACAATTCCCTTGCTAGGCTATTTAGATGTGGGAACCTTGTACCACCCATTTTATTAATGTATGCTATGGCAGTTGTGTTGTCTATTCTAAGTAGAATCTCACAATATTCCACTGTGGATGCGAATGCTTTTAAACCCTTAAAGGCTGCTAATAATTCTAGGTAGTTTATATGAAATCGTAGCTCTTCATCCGACCACTGTCCATGACTTGTAATGTTATTACATATCAGCCCCCAACCTGTCCTTGAAGCATCTGAGAAAATTTCTAAGCTAAAGTTAAATTGTTTTATTTTCCTGCTATCAGTTCGAATATGTACTAACCACCATTTGAGATCTGACCGAATCTCCCTGGACAAGGGTATCCTTGTGTTATAGTTCTTATTATTATTATTATTATTATTTTTTTTTTTTTTGTTATACATGTTACCTGTAGCGTGGAATGCCACAGTTCTTATATATTCTACTCATTTCTATTATTATTTTTTAAGGCTCGTGTCTTGTAACTTTCCAAAATTTTAGTATAGAGCATACCATATTCGAGGGCTGGACATGCGGCTACAAGAAGACCTAACATTTGTGCAAATTCTATAATCTTGCATTTTGATTTAGAGTTTAGATTTTGAATATTTTGAAAAATATGATCTCGTTTTTTCTGTGGAAGTGATATAGAGTACTGGACGGAATTCAAAACAAAACCTAAATATTTACAACTCTGGCTTGGTACTAAACAGCTTTTATCTGTATTGATTATGAATCCTAGACTTTCCAATAGAGATGTAGTGGATGATACATTCTGCAAGCAGATCTCATAAGTATCTGCTATGCAAAGTATATCATCCAAATATATAACAGACAACAGGCCTGAGGACCTCAGGTGGGAGACAACAGGTTTCATAATCTTTGTAAAGATGTATGGGGCTGAGCTCAGTCCAAATGGTAAACAGGTAAATTCGTATAATATATCTTGAAAGTGAAAACGCAAATACTTCCTGTCACATTTCCGTATCGGCAGGTTGTAGTATGCATTTTTTAAATCAACTGTGGCCATAAAACATCCTGGAGTCATAAGCCTTGTAGCCGTTCTTAGATCTTCTAGTTTAAAATGAGTGGTAACAACAAATTCATTAAGTTTTTTAAGATTTAGGATGAATCTCCATGTACCATCTGACTTGGGGTGTAAGAATATATTAGACAGAAACTGGCCTTCTACTGGTAAACATGTTTGTATGACTCCTAATTCCAATAGTTGTTGTATTTCTACAACAATAAGGTCAGTTTCATTTTGAGAAAAGTGATTATTTCTAGGAAAAACAGACTGTGTAGGTACACTTTTAAATGGTATAGTATAACCTTTTATCCAACCCAGAATAGTAGGATTTGTAGTAATATTATACCAGCAGTTATAAAATAATTTTATTCTGCCCGCCTGTACCTCAGTCAGCGCCGCTCCTGACCCCGACGACGCTGAAAATGCTGTTGTTTCGGGGGAGAGCGCTTCGACCGTCTCTTCGAAGCAAAATTGGCCTGTTTGGGTTTCGGCTTCTGCCCACTCGGACGCGGCCTTTGTGTTCGTTGTGGGCCCTGGAAGTTTAAATTCCCCTTCGGTTTGTTAAGCAGCTTATGCTGAGCTGGTGTATTTTTGAGTTCCTGGCCAGACTTCTTTACTGCTTTGCACGCATTAACCTTGTCCTGCAATTTATCTCCAAATAGGTATTCTGATATGGGAGTCTGGTCCATAAGGTCCTTCATATCTTTATTGAGACCAGGTAGTATAAGTGATCTACGAGTGACTGAGTTCTCATGATAAAGGTCACATAACAGCCTTGCAGAGTCACTCAGGGCCTCAATATGTTGAGCATTGTTGGGTGTGGCGATCATGTCATTAAGGACCCCCCCTATGATAGCAATTGCAGAGGATAGGACTATCTGTTGTTCACTTATCCGCTTATCCCGCTTAATGCCACTGTCATTCATTGCTGCTGCAACCTCTTCGTTCAGCTTAGGCGGGATAAGAAGGCTGCAGTTCTTTGGTGGGTCTTGTTTCTTCAGCATGGCCGTCCGTACATCCGTGTTGAGACCTTCAGCGAGTATGGCCATCCAGCGCTTGGCTATGCTCTCATGTAATTCTATTGAATTACTAGTAGTTAGCTGGCCTTCCTGACCTAAGAGGCCCTCAATATCGTCTGGTAGTGAAGTAATCTCTTCGACTCGCTGGGGGATCCCCGATGTGGGTGGTGCACCCTCTTGTGTAGCTGGCATGATCACGTCTCCCCCCCTTTCTTTTGAAGATCTATTTGTGCTGGACACAGACAGTGGACTTCGGTCACGTGTAGGTGTAGAGAGTGAGGAAGATGAGCACTCTCGTCTAGTCATTCTGCGTGTCTTCGAGTGGCTGTTTCGGTCGTGTGGCGAACGGCTTCTACTCGGTGTTGTGTCTGCTGTGTAGAATGAAATATATGATGTAGGATCTAATAATATCATTTAAAGTATCACAGGCTAACCTCTCGTGAAAGCTTAGGGATACTACGAACCAGTCGCATGACGGCACCCAAGTTAACCTCTCGTGAAAGCTTGGGGATACTACCAATAATTCACATTATAATACTACTAGCTAACCTCCCGTGATAGCTTGCATAGTAGTATATTTATTGCAGATAAGCACAATATCGTTCTCATGGTTAACCTCTCGTGAAAACTCCAGAGACTAATGCGCCCGCAAAGGCCTCGAAGATGAACTGGGAAGTAATTACATAAACCCTTTTAATATTATAAAATGAAAAAAAACATACCGCCATTTGTTTTTCGGCGTCGTGTCTTCATACGTTTCTCTAGTTCGCGGATCCGTTCGCTAAGTTCTAAAACGGCATCGTCTCGTCTCTTTCTCTTGTGTTTCCCCATATTTGTTAAAATTTATTAGTTTAAATGTAACTATTTTTTAATGGAGAAATTGAAAAAACCGTGACAGCACCTTCGCACAAAAAAGTACAATGACGCGTACAGATACAGATAGATGGTGCCAGGAGCGGACAACAGATAATCTTTCAACTTTAAACATTGTGACGGCAAGTAGCACAGAGTGCAAACTACATAGTACAAAATATGAGGACGAGATTACGGAACATAATTTTAAATTTGATTTATGCTATGGGGTCTCAAATCATTTTAAAGTATACTCCAATTTACAAACAAATCAACTTAAAGACAAATACAAACACATGATTGTGCTCTGAGAATCACGAACGCAACGTGTTACAAAGTCGTGTGGCCTTTTATGACGAGTCTATTCCATGACCAGCGTTATTAACCCAAAACCGACCATACTGGAACACAATAAGGGTGACGGGGATGGATATAGGCCAGAGGTTATATCCCGCTGGGCCGATGTAGGCGGTTATCAGATGGAGATAGCGAAGAGGTCAAGTTTGGCACGCGAGCGAATACATGCGACTTATCGTCGGTACAAAGATGTTGCCTTTTGCGAAACCGAAAACGTTTGGGTCACAGCGTGTGAATGTTATTGCTATGTGATCGAATTTTTGTACGAGATAATAAAAGGATTTCATTTTAGCATTTGTAGGTTGAATTAAATTTGCATCGTTAAACATGAAAAGAGTCAAATTTGATTAAAAATCTTACTTATGGTATTTTTTTTGAAGTATTTTTGGTATATTACTGATTTAAAACAGCGTTATGTTAATATCAGTTCATATACTACTTGTATATACTATAAAGTTACTCGACAAATCTATTGGTTTGAATGTGTTTACACCAATGAAATTTCACCCTATAGTTATGACCTCTTTAATTATGTAGCGCAATAAGTTGTGTGGCGCACGCCGCATGCCACCGCATTGCGTAAATCAACCTGAGCCATATTCATATTATATTTTATATACAAGCCACGCACTACAATATACAGTAAACTTTAATACAAAAAACAAACAAATACTATCAACACGAACAAAAACATAACCAAAATGGTGTTCACTTCTGTATGTACTATTTGCGGTGAAATCTCTCCAACCTTTTCTCCACATTTGCAAAACAAGCCCATTGATATGCGCATGATAGAGATGTGAGAACCGAAAGAGTACACCAATAAGCTTACGGTACAACTCCGTCCTTATTCAGTAAGACAGTACATGGTATTCGTGACTTACATTCTGTATTCTGTGTGTATTGCGAAATGTTGGGTTTTGTCAGTTCATTGTTAAATGATTTAATACAATATAATATAACATTTATTGGCTTACTTCAAATTCTTATACTATTCAAAATATATTTCCGTATATTATACGTACAATATAGTTAAAAAGTTTAACATTTAAAAATATCTTTAATTTTTAAGATAACTTAATCTTTAGCCTGCTTATTTTAGGAGCATATTTTTACTGTTCTTTTGAAATGAGAGAAACAATAAAGTTCTTTATTATTTTATGTATATACTTTGGAATGTGGACCTTTAATTTTTGGAAAGAGACCGTAATACTGTATTTTAGTAACGATTTAGTAGATGTTATCATAGTATCAGCGTATCCGACTCAGTATAAAGTAAAGACAATTTTGTGGAACTATACTTTTGAAACGATTAAGTAGACACTAGCAACTGAATTCTCAATAAAGTTAAGGTAAATTAAAACATTTCGATAGACACACCCAGAAATTGAACAAAAATGTGTTTACCGATGAAGTCGCGGAACCAAGACTAGTTCTGTAAAACAATTCTCGGACAAAGGTTCAGGCCACGAGCGACTAACAAAGGAACAATGCGGCGGACGGGAGATTCCTTTGCTTCATTTCGATTGTGGACAGCCCAGTGGGTCTCCGCACGTTACGTTTTTACGCTGAGAATTGAATCGATACAACTATATTCAATTTAGTTCGACGTGCCGCAGGGTTGTATTGTTCGGGAATTATAATATTTCATCCGCTAACAATGTATCCGTGACAATGTACCTTACCTCGTTATTTGAAACAGCGGTCTCTTGGACGTAACTTATATCTATGCCTTAGACTTAGCTTATTCGTACTAAACGTCTTAGAATTGGACATCATCATCAACACTTTATTGTTCTGTTGGATATAGTTTTAGAGTAAGGAGCAAGGTTGTAGGACGAGTATGGTTCATAAAGGAGGTACCACACCTATTTCTAGCGTAAAGTAGTTGCGTTGCGGTCGAAGAGCTGCTAGATCACTTTTATATAAGGTGAATTTTTCGGTCCTCGGAAATATAATAGGCGTCTATAATTGTTTTCAGATAGAGTCACTGTTATATACGAAGTTACTGACGTATATACTTGTGTGGTGGTGATCACTTCCCCACAGGTGGAATGCGTGCTCGTTTGTTTCTTCACAGTTATAAAAATACAATTGTAAATTGCGCATGGACTTCACATAAATTCGGGAACTTTTTTTAAGAGAACTCTCAGATAAGTGTGGATTCTTTAGATGTTTTCGGTCACTATTAATCTAAATGATAATAAGTAATTTCGAATACTCGTTTTTTCCTTTTTATTGCTTTTATTTGATAATCAAAAAATATAAACAAAATAATTATTTCTCGAAAGCTATTGCATCTGTAGATATCAGTCAAATCACTTATAAAAGTGATTTCCAACACGAGGCCGTACGGTTTTAGTAAAACGGTTACTTGAATGACCAAAAAACTATTGAAACTACAGAGATTTTCCGTGATTGAAAGCAAACGCATCAACTGGATGACGTAAAAACGTTTCTGCCTTTTTCCGCGTTGGTTGAACTCGCTATCGGACACTATCAACTTTGAGAATCACTATAGACGCAACAATTGTCAGAAAATAGATGTGAATTGGCAAGTTTAGCTCCAACTTTATGGTTGGCAATCATTACGTCTATCCAATCTCCCGCAGGCTTCGTACAATAGTGACGAATCTATTTTGCGAGATTTACAAAGATTCAGCCAGCTTGGCTGCAGGCCACCCGCAAATAACACGGCCTCGACGTAAAATCACATTGTTTGACAGCAAACGTTGATAGGTCAATATTTGAGAACTTGATTCATGCAACCTATACAAACTTAGTACAAAAAGATCCTACCACATTTCACAACGATGCGTAGTGAGATATTGTTCAAAATATAAACATCCCGCAAATGTAAGAAAGGGATTTGTTTGCGTTTTAACTTAAAAGTGAAATATGGATCTGCAGAGCACAACGAAAATAATAGCCACATTATTTACGTATGTTGACTTGCGAATTTACGCTGACTATAAATGAGTCTCGCTAGTGCATACGTTGTGAAGATGATCGTATAAACAAGCGGGGCTGCGGACGAAAGCCGGATACCCATTACAATGCAAATTTGCCCCCGTCACAATGAACGAGTTACCTGTCCGGCGTTCTAACTTTTTGTTTAGTTCAAACCAAAATTGGACTATGACCGACTTTGGCCGATGCATCAACTTGTACACGACGACCGCACTAACTAAATATAGAGTCCATGAACAAAGTTTCGCACATTTTACGATACTGAAATGTAATTTAATAAGCCAGCAGTATCTAGGACAGTAGTTGAAAATGCAATAAAATTTTCGTTACGTAAACTTTTAACTCTCATATCAATCAAATTTCGTTAACAACAAACAATATGCGAGCAATATCGAATGTATGTCCAACTGAATAAATAATAACGTAGCGATTGCAAATAAATATTGCACGTGAACGATCAAACAATTAAGTTAATTGTTTCCACGACAAATCGATAGAGTACTTCGCAGCCCAAGTACATCAAACACCAATAATGGTATCATGGGAGGCGAAATTTAATTGCATCGTTATGTCGCAGCCTGGCCGTCAAACATTGATCAATATTGACTAAACTCTTAATAAACCATAATGGACGCTGCGGTAACGACCAAACGGGAACACGGTGATGCTTTTAAAAATGAAAATGATATTAAAAGTCCTGATTAATCGATGGACATAAAGCGACACGAGAAATATTTTTACGCGTCATTAGTTTGATGATGTACTCTCATATGTTCCACTATTCCATTATGCATATAGTACGAGAGCCGAATACGTTATTATTATGTCCATCTGATTTTAAATTGAAATTCTATGTTTATACTTATATTTTATGTATACATATTTTTTAACTATGTAACTACCAAATCAGCATGTAGGCCACCTAATGATAAGTGGCCACTACAGCCCATATATACCTGTAACAAATTCCACACAACGTTACAGATTACCAGAGGAATACCGAAGAAAAGCAACGCGCTGAATTACCTAACCATATAAAATAATTACTCGATGTATATAATGCACGAGCTTCTCATCAAAATAGACACGTGCGTCCTTTTCGTTTAATACTACATTTTATTATACCATTTCTTTTATGGAATAAAAGACAAAAACGTATATCAGATGGACGTCAGTCATCACGCGAAGGACCTTGATCTATTAGAATCATTCATATCACTATTTGAACTTATCTGGTCATATGAGTCCATCAAGAACGTTACACGTAATTGCAACAATCTTGCGACTCTTGAGCTTTTATTTTATGGTGTCTCACCCGAAGTCATCGTTCATGTACAATGTAACAATTAAAGATAGATTTGTTTTATCAGTGATTAATTGGCTAATATTTGGCTATTAGATTAATACACGTGCAAAAGATCAGAAAATCAATCATTACATGTAATTCATATCATATTGTTTTTTTTTTATTGGTACACACGGCATTCGAAATGTCTTGTGTTATCGTGTAATCTCAAACCAGCTAGTACTAAAATATCTTGTATAACTAGGTCTATTTAGATTGTCGTGTAGGTGTCACCTGTTAATACTAATTTTTACGTATAATTTCTAAGTTTCAAGACGTTTTAAGACGGATGTAATGAAAAAAATGGTACACATATTTCGTTATAGAAGTAGAAAACAAGCATACCACTTAATGGTAAGTGACCATTGCTACCCATGGACGTCCGTCATCCTCTGATAGGATTACAATTTGAGATGATAGATGTGATCCGATACTGAGGATTAACTTGAAACGCTTCAGATGAGTGTAGAAAGCGTCTATGAGTGTAGAAAGAGTATGTCTCCCTTATCACAGCCTTAAAACCAAAATAGCAGCAATTCTCGTCAACCCATTCTTGTCTCACTGCTGGGCCCGGGTCTTCTCTCAGGATGAGAGATTTAGGCCACAGTCCATCGCGCTGGCCAAGTGTGAATTGGTGGACTTTACACACCTCCGAGAACTTTTTTTTTAAAGAACTCCCGGGTGTGTACGTTTCTTCACGATGTTTTCTTTGACCGAAAAGCAGTTATAATTAAATTCTAATACGCACACTAATGGTGCGTGCCTGGTGAACCTCAGACCTCCCGATCGAGAGAGCAAGTTAACCATTAGGCTATCACTGCTCTCAAGCACTGTTAAGCAGCTCTTAACAGTGCATATTAGGCAGAAAAACTTGGATTGGTGGTATTGGGTAAATAAATACAAAGGGTTCTTTTAAAATTATTACATTCATTATACTTCATTCCATTTCTATTGATGTGACGAACATAATCATTTCCCGTAGTTAATAAAAAACTTTATTAAATAATAAAACGGAGTCAGGAACATCATAATTAATTGAAATGAGAGATTTAACAACGATTCAAGAAAGGAAACGGCTTTTAATAATCTCACTGTAAACCATTGAATAAATTCAGTGTAATCTACAAAGCATAAAGTGTTTTTATCTATCAGTATAACGAAAGAAAAGAAAAGACATTCCCTTTATTGTAATAAACTTTAAAATTTTTAGTTATAAAACGAACGTGTATACGTGTATTTATTTTTGTTCTATTTTCTTAGCTGTTTTAGCTTTATAACAGAAATTTGAAAGATTTTAATTGGATTACTGAAAGCATTCTAAGCGTTGTCTAATATATCTAATTAGCTCGACGGCAGATGTTAAACAGTAGAATTTACCACTACCTCCATAAAATTAATTCAACATAATATTAAAGATAGACCATTCGATAAAAACAAATTAAAGGTATATCTAAGTCTATTACATAAATTAAAAAGATATCTGTAATTTATTCATTTTATACTATATTTATAGTAAAAAATATTTTTTATTTGCGTATCCACACTATTCTTTCCCTCCACATCTGACCACTTGATAAGCCTTATTTAATAAGGTGACCGAACACATAATTCCAATTCGATCGTGTCATCGACGCTTGTTTAAGTGTAAACTGCTGTTCTTTTGTGATAAAGTGTCACATTTCCATAATTTAGCACGGTATTAAAGAGGAAAGGAGAGAAAAACCGGCTAAGTGCGAGACGGACTCGCACACAAAAAGTTCCGTACAAATGTCAATAAAAATCGGCAAATAATCATGTTTTAATATTGGAGCTCCTCTTAAATATTTATTTCGTTTTATTTTTAGTATTTGTTGTTATAATGGCGATAGAAATACATCATCTGTGAAAATTTCGACGGTTAGACGGACAATGGAGTCTTAGCAATGGGAGTTCCGTTTTCACCTTTTGCGTAGGGAACCCAAAATCCAGTTCAACGTGCTCGCTGTATGAAAATAAATTCTAATGCCATTTGAGTACTAGTTTGATTAAGCGTTATAAGCGTATTATAGATATTTGATGTAACAGCTGCTAGTGATGTAGTCTGGAAAGTTTTGACGCATTTAGTTTAACATCAACTCATATGACTATGATATATTATTTGTAGGCTCTAAATTATAATCAGTTGATGAAAAACGAGCTCTAAGTCCTAAGATAAATGATGTCTGTGTATTGTATCAGGGTACTCATATCATGGATACAGTTTTACAACACGTAATACAAAACTATATATATCTATTTATAAGCATTTTTTTCCGTGTCTGTACGTGGTATAGAATTGTAAAAATACCTTTCGGGTACTGAAACGAAAGTAAAGAATTTGTTTTACAATTTTCAAGATATTTGAAACCTTCATATTTGTTTGAAATTCCGTCTTTTTTATTTACATCCTTCTACATTATCGAAAGCTACTATAGTACATTAAAGTTATATTAAATTTTACACGCCAGTTTTTGCCGGTCCCGTGGCAAACAAATTGGTATGTATATACAAGCACAGACCTAAATAGATAAAGATCCAAACTTAAAAATATTCCGTAAAGGTATGCCTAAGTATTTCCCTCTTTTTCCACTAAGGAGACCGTCCGTAATATTGGTGTTTTTTTTTTCAAATCAACATGTATAATTGGAATCTAAAACAAATACCAAATATAAACCATCATGTTGAATATTCCAAATGAACAAACTAAACCTGGTTACCAACTCAATTTGAGTTCCATTTTTGTAACGATCTGTTTATATCCAGTATAAACAATCCTTAAGTAGTATATAGACTCGAGCAATAATAATAAAACCTTGTATATCAAGGCGATCATTATGTTAACAAGGTGTTAAGCATCGAAACGAGTTCTTTAACACCTTATTACAATTCAAATATCGCGAAATGAACTCACATTTTCAGAATATCTTACGAGTGATAGGCGATGGACAAGTTTATTCCGATGGTAATGAATTAATTTATTTTTTTATCTTTTACCATACTCATAACATAAGCCCGGCTAAGTGCGAGCCCGTCTCACGCACGAAGGGTTCCGTACCATCATAACTAAATAGTAAGGTAGGTAGTTTTCAAGGTGGTAGAACGAGTGTAGTTCGACCGGGGAAGTACCACTGCCGCACCTATTTCTAGCGTGAAGCATTTCTTGCGTTTCGATAGAAGGGTGTGGTTGCCGGCACACTTTCACATGAGGCGACCATCATTGTCCTCGAGAGTAACTTTGCGCTGTCTGTCCCTATATATGCTTAGATGTTTAAAACTACGCTACAGATTTTAATACAGTTTTTTTTTAAAATAGAGTCTTTCAAAAGGAAGGTTTTTATGTATACATGCATAATATAGAGCAGGAACGTTGATAATTTTTGATCAACTAGTAATTTTAGAACAACTTAGGTCAACTAGTTATATGCAAAATACGACAAAAAACATGTTTAATGTATGAGAGCCTCGCTTAAATATTTACATTAATTTGTTTTTAGTATTTGTTGTTATGGTGGTAATAGAAATACGTCATCTGTGAAAATATTAACTGCCTACATATCACGGTTCATGAGACACAGCCTGGTGAAAGACAGACGGACAGTTGACTCTTAGTAAAAGGATTCCGTTTTTATTCTTTAGGCACAGAATTCTAAAAATGAGCACTAAAGACGAAAATAGACAATTTTCGTCTTTATTATGTTTTCACTTTTACGACTTAACTATTTAAGCGATTTTAATGAATATGAATACGAAAATAGTTCATGCCTCGACAAAGGATATAAGGATATCCCTTAGTTGTGATATAGGGGTTGAACTATGCTATGAAAGTTATTTAGCTTTCCTATGTAAAGTTACACAAGCTTGGGTTTTTCATTGTTTATAAGTTGTTTAGCATGAATATCAGAACTTTGCTTTTACTTTTGTATGTCGTGATATGAAAGATCGTAAAATAATATGAACTATATATTCGGAAGAAAATGGCGCAACATTGAATTAATAACGACACAGACAGAGAAACAAGGTTCAAATAAAATTATCTATTAGTATTATTTGGTTTTGATTATTAATCTATTTTACTTAGTTCCTTTACCGGCTAGGGGTGTGGGTAAAAAATGAAATCATAAATTACAAACTACTTGAAACTAAAAGATTATTGTACAACCCTGATACCCATTTTATTACCTAAGTTTTTTTCCAAATACTATTATTATCAAAATCAGAAGCTTGTATCTGGCTGTTTTTTAATATTATAGAATTGCAAACTTTAAATAAATTTAATAACCAAAAATAACTCTCTGTAGTAACTTTTCATATTATAATAAGGTCAATTAAATTGTAAAACCTTTTTAGTATTACAAATTCCTGTACTTTCAATTAGCATCATGGTTAAATAAATCTAAACAAGCGTATAAGCTACAGATTTATAGGCAGATGGCAATGTAGCCTAAAGGTAAGCATAAAACAAAAATTACCGCCTTGGGCTAAAATTTCTTGAATGTGTTAAACCGGAATAAACACCTATAATCAGGTTATAAATATTTATAAACGAAATATTTGCGTGTTGTCATGTAATTCCTTTTTTCTTACCTTCAAGGGAACTTGTGTTGAAATTTCTTGCGTTTCGATAGAAGGGTGTGGTTTCCGGCAGAATTTCACATGAGGCGACTATCCTAGTCCCCAGAAGTAGCACAGCGTCTATGATTGACTTCAGATGGAAGCCATGTTCTGTATCCAGTTGATTACAGATGTCCATGGGCGGCAGTGACCACTTACCATCGGGTGGACTGCATGCTCGTTTGCTAATATATTTCACATACATATCTTAAAGCCCGTGTTCAATTTAACATTCAGAGCTTTTCGCGTAAGGTTCCACTTGAATTGGTAATGCAGTTTCTGACGTTTTCGAAATCAGTTCAGAGAAGTGTGAATAATCATTGGAGTACTTTGCAACTGCAGTGATAAGGCACTTAGTCTACTGCTATCTATTTTAATATTCGAATGTGGTGGAACCTGTCGTGTGGTTCTAGGTTACTACTGCAGTGATAAGGCATTTAGTCTACCGTTAACTATATGTCGTCAACCCATTATTTTCCCACTGCTGGGCAAGGGACTTCTCTCAGAATGATAGAGTTTTAGGCCATAATCCTATGCACATGCCAAGTGCGAATTGGTGGATTTCACACACCTCCGAGAACTTTTTTTTTAAGAACTCTCGGGTGTGTAGGTTTTTTCACGATGTTTTCCTTTACCAAAAAGCAATGATAATTAATTTATAATACGCACATAATTTTAGAAAAATCAGTGGAGCGTGCCTGAGTTTGAACCTCGGACCTCCCGATCGACAGGGCAAGTGCAAGCTAACTAAACACAAGAATAATATCCTAAAATCCTTGTTAAGATAAGGATAGAAAATATTGATATCACCACTATTTTTGGGCTTACAACAGCAGTTTTAACCGCTCATGAGTTCTTGTTGAGTTGGTGTGGTAAGAGACAGTGATCACCCGACGCCTGCTAACTGTCTCAAGAATAGTAACGCATCGATGACCTATGGTAAAACTGTATTCCTATCTAGGAGTAATTTTATTTTCCTTTTATAATGATATTAAACATTGTAGGTTTTTATATTTAGGACAAATATAGATAAATCACATAAAATTTTATCTACAGATAATAAATCACTTTTTAACTTTATATGGCAAGTGGACAAAATTTATATCGGAATTTCCATGAATAAAATCTAGTTCTCCCTGTATTGTATTTTGACAATGTTGACACAGTTATATAAATACTATGTAAACCTTTTGTATTCGACGTACGTACTTAATTTTATTGTTCTTAGTAAAGTTATACGATATTATATAATATTGTAATAGCAGGATTAGAAACGCATCTATTATTATCTAGTGCAAGCAGCAAGTAATAATTAATAAATTGTGAAACTTCAAGTAAAGTGAATCTTCACTTCATTTGAAGCTTTATAAAGCTATAATTTTAACCAGTGTAGTTCGACCGGGAAGTACCACCGCCACACCTATTTCCAACGTGAAGCATTTCTTGCGTTTCGATTGAAGGGTATGGCCGCCGGCACACTTTTATATGAGACAACCATTTTAGTCCTCAGGAGTAGCGACACTTCTGTGATTGATTTCAGATAGAACCCATGTCCTACATGAAGTTGTTTACGGATGTCCATGGGCGGCAGTGACCACTTACTATCAGGCGGACTGCATGCTTGTTCGCTACTTCAGTCATATAAAAAAAATATTAACTGTCACAAAATACATATTTTCTCTACTCTCGTAGGCAATGAGACATGTGGCTATGCCTGTGCGAATAAAATTTCATAGTCAGCTACTCAAATAGTTAAGTATAAGGCAATATACTTCCTTTGAGTATTCTTTATTCGAGCAGCTTTATAATAAAGCAATAACTAGAGGGATCTGTCATAACAGATCAGATTTAAATATTACAACTGAGATTATTACGATTTAAGTCGACAACTTTGGATATTAGAGCGGAAAAAGGGTGAATTGAATTTTCTTTAAGTAAACTATCCATTGGAATATTAGAAATTATTATATTCGTTTATTGAAGACTAGTAAAGAAATAGAATAGTTGACTTAAGTTTAATTCTGTATATAAATATTATGTATTGCTATATGCTCTTTGTTTGTGTCGGTTGGGATTTGGCGGCCTACAACCATCTCCCACACAATATGTTAGGGAGTGTAAGGAGTGGCTGAAATACAGTGCTGTACGGAACCCATATCTCTAACCAGCAAAATGCAGAGCCTCTTCCGTTGCCCTCGTATTAATGTTTTTTCGTGTGAGATTCTTTTTGTTTAATTTGTTATTGTCTTTATTTTAATATATAGCCTTTGTTATTTCTTGTGCTTGTAGTTAAGTTACATCGCCGGCTTTGAAAGGCAGCTCTTTCCGCACCTTTCTTAAAGAACCCCATGTCATAGCGCTCCAGGAATATCTCATTTGACTTTTAAATATCAATATTTTTAAATTGACCGAAAAAAATCTCAACAAATGTACCATTCGCTTTCAAGGTATGTAGAACTATTGTAATAAGAAATTTAACCTATAAACATTTCATTGACATTATCAGCCGTATTCCGAACGGAATTAGTGGACATTAAACTTAAACAATAAAAGTCCTAATAAATTAAACGGACGTCGAATAACAAGTTACTTTTTAGCCCGTGACGTTGATGAGAAGCATATTGGAGCAGTAAAACTTTTTATTACAGAAACAGCAATGGTTAAGCACGAGCGCTGACGTGGAGTGAATGTTCCGTAGGAATCTAAACATATAATGTAAAAGATCCACGTAGATGTACATCGCATATATTTTAGATAATATATACATAGTTTGGACAATTGAGAAGTAGGTAATAATATACCTTTTCAATTTTGTTTATATCTTTGTCAGTATGTTTAACATCTTTTCGGTGTAGAAGAAAATCGCGAGGAAACCTACACACCCAAGAGTTCATAAAAAAGTTCTTAAAAGAAGTCCACTAATTCGCACTTGACCAGCGTGGTGGACTATGGCCTATAACTCTCTCATACTGAGATAAGACCCGTGTCCAGCAGTGGGGCAATAATCGGTTGACAAGATGGTTAATATCACATAAAAGCAAAAAGTACTGTAAAATAGACTTGGTAACTCTCAATCTTAGATGTAATTGAATATACTAAAATCGTATTTTTAAGGTCAGCTCAGGTTAATTTATAGTATCTGAGTTACGAGCTCTTAATTTAACATAAAGTACGGTAAGTAAAATATACGAACTTTTTTATAATATTTATATTGCTGTAACTTAACCATTACACAAATTTCCACCTATTAATAAAGTACAACTGGTATATTCTTGTCATGTTACGAAGTGGTAGTCTTTACTCTTCAGCTACAAAGATAAAATACATCGAAGAAACCGTGCCCGTTTGTATTTTTCGAAATATTATTCAAACAACCTATTAAAATTTAACTGATATGTCTAACACAATATGGAACTCTAACCTAAAAAATTTAACGGCATGTAGCCAAGTTTCATTCCCGTATTTCAATAATTTCCACTAATAGGAAAAGTGTAGTACCTATTATCATAATGTTGATCGGAGAATCATAAATATTTAAAACAACTCGTTAAAACACGATCTTGTGATAAAGTTTGGTTAGTTTATTAGTTATCGAAGTCTATGTGAAAACAGCAATTGATTATTATGTAACTTTGAAATATCACAGTTAGTTAACGTTAGTTTAACGAAGTTCTAGTTTGTCTTAATATCGAATTGTATCGGACAATAATAGGCTATCTGAAACGAAGTGGGTAAATACAAAGTATTACTTTACTTTGTTATAAGGTTATGATAAAATAGTAGCGATAAAGTTAATGAATTAGGACTTCAAGGTTTAATTTGAAGGCTGTACAACTTTATATCCCAGAAGTAGCAAATGCAGATTTGTGATATTAGATTTATCAAATCCTGGATTTGAGACATTGTAATATTCACTAGGGCTTGCTAACGGTTTCTCTCCTCCATGGCAGTTATGCACATCCATCCACATCAACTGGACCCGTGGCGTTGCACGCTCGTTTTTGCCACGGACGCATAAGATGTGGAACGAGCTTCCTCCTGAGGTATTCCCGGGGCGTTATGACATGGGGCTCTTCAAAAAAGGTGCAAAAAGAGCTCTCCTTCAAAGCCAGCGATGCTTTGGCAACTCCTCTGGTGATGGTCGAACATTTGATCACAAAGTTGTTCAAAGAGAGTATCTGCATTCTGAGTTCTTGCATTTTGGTGGAGTGGTGTGAGTAGGGAAATTGTGAGTGATTTTTAATACTTAGATCTGTTGTTCTGTGTAAAGTTGCTTAAAGGTGCCCACAGGCGGCAGTGGCCGCTTTACGATTATCGACATATAATATCAGAATCCAACTTGAGATTTTAAAAAATAGGTACGTTGCTACATCAGGACCTAAGTTGAAACGCCTGGGATGAGTAGATATGTATCTCCTATTATACTGTTGTAATCAAACTGTTCATAATTCGAGAAAAAAATCACTGCATCATTTAATGATTTATGACTTTAATTATTCTAAATAAGTATAATATGCAATATTTTAATTAATGTGCATCAAAAGCTGTGAGCACTTAATATCTTGTACCCTAGAAGTTCCTTTACTACTTATTTTAGATTATAAAATAAACATCGTCGTAATCCTAATAGATCACCATTATTCTACAAATGTCAGTTACCTCTCGATATGAAACAATTATAATAAATCTAACTAGTTGTTTCGCAAGAATCTTACCGATTGGATCTGATTTGTATTATGGTCCATACAGTTCAGAAGACTTATTGGTATTCCAAGACAATTTTATTGTGCCACTATCGTCTGTAGTCATTTCGAATGAAGTTTTAATTAAGTCTTGTTAAAGATTGGCTCGTTTATAGCACACCAAATCTTCCCGGGAATTTTATATCTCGAGTTCTTTAATACATTTTAATTAATTGGAGTCCCATGCCTTATGACCTGAGAGCTTTTTAATTTACGCGGCCATAAAACCATGATTCGAAGTCAACTTGATCTTTCTGCGATCAGGATAATCAAACCGTTTGATTATACTGCTGCATTTCATGTTATTATTTATTTGGTAATGCACGTGGAAGATGCAAAGATTTATTTTATCTTAAATCATAGGTAAGTAAGAAAGAACACGCGTTCTACACTCATAGCCCCATACTAGGATTTTCTCATGTGACGTGGGTACCATTGACACACACAAGACGAATACACAAACACCCAGAACGTGAATCTAAAGTTATCATTCAGATACCTTTCTGGCCGGGAATCGAACCCGGGACCCATTGCTCGTCAGACCGGTATGGTAACCGCTCCGCCACGCGGGTCGTCAAAGAATGTATCGACATACACAAAATTAGGCTGTTGTACTCATTGAGATAATATGTACTATTGCATTTTAACTCAATGGTTGTATTTGTAGTACTTTGCTATACCGTAGTATCAAAAAATTAAAATTAAATTTTGGTTTTAAGTTCTAAGTACCTACCTACCGTAGAAAACAATTTACATCAGAAGCCGTTTTTTTCTTAGGTTGGACATTTTTAGTTGTCAGGTTAATATCGGGCGGGACAAATAAACGTAAGATTTTATCTAAACCTTAAACATTTAGGCTACAATCGAGCTGACGTAAATTATCCCTAAAGTCCCTGACGGCTTATCTTTAAATTAATTACCAACCAGTTTAAGAAAAGATAATAAAAACTACTACAAATAGTTTGTGTCATTAGCTCCTGTCCTTAGTTGCAAAAAATGTACTTAAGTTATCAGCATGATCGCCATAAATTTTCGCAAAGGAGCCGCAAATTTTGACGGAGGTTTCATTAACCTTGCCGGCTTACTCTTGAAAAACACAGACAATAAAACAATAAATGGTACTAACACAACAAAGACAGAACTATAAATCAGCTCGAACTTGGACAAACCGTGTAATTGGACTTGTACTATTACAAGCGATTGGCGAATAGCGAGAGAAGACGTTGCCCGTCTCGTCGACGACGGGACGGGAAGACGGGAGACGTCATTCTGTCACTATTTGCCAATCGCTTTAGAACCGAATTTTATCAAACTGCCATTATACACGACTTTAAACGTTATAAAGTTTTGATTCCACTGACATATTGCAACACTGAAATTGCCCTGAAACCTGCAGTAAACAATTATGTGGTCATGAAGACATAAAATAAAAAAATAATATTCATCTATTATAAATAATAATACTTAACGGGTACTCACGATATGCGGTTTTTGAATCCTTTTCGAATTCTTTTTGCCGTTTTTTTGAGTTCGCCGTGACCACCACGATCCATGCAACTGGGTCGAAATATCGGCAAAAAGAATTCGAAAAGGATTCAAAAACCGCATATCGTGAGTACCCGTTAAGTACTAAAATGTGTAAATTCCGCGATAATATTAGTCTAAAATCAAATATTCAAAATTTGTACTACAGCAAGATTTTTTTATAGATCTACACCGTCCGACTGTGGACTTCTAACAATTTTTACCTCTAACAACGGTCTACTCACAAAAAGAAGTAGCAATTAACTCGTAACCTACCCTATTGTTACTGGATGGATGCAAGGAACGTACTAATGTTAATATTTTTAACAGAAATGAGAAAAATCTTTTATCACTTATCGTATGCCCGCGGTTTATGTCCCTAGCCGGTAAGTCAGTTGACGTCGACCGTTAAAAGGAATTTATTGTTTATCATGTCGACGAAGTCTCACTCTCGTAATTTTTTGTGTAATACGAGTGGTTTATGTTAGATGAGAGTTGATAAACGCAGATAATTGAAATTAACAAATATATAAACATTATATACAAATTAGGAACGCCTAAGTTCTTGGGACTTAAAAATCGGGAAAATCTCTGTAATCCTTGTAATTTAATCTCAGTTCGTTTTGTCATTATCAAATAACAACAACATAACTACCAATAAGACAATATTGTTGCTTTCCCTTAAATACTATAGGTAGTACTGATTTCTTTTTATGAAAATTTGGGTATTGTGTATGGTTTTTAATAAACAAGATATATACTGCACATAAAAGACATAAATAGACGGATAATGAGTCTCATTATACATTAAAATTTATTTATGTCTTTTATTAATGCTATTTGAAAAATAAACATACTATTTTTAAAAAGCTATCCCTTCAAAGTTTTTTTGTATTATGGAAGTAGCAAACGAGCTATAACCCTCCTAACGATAAATGGCCTTTGGCGCCTATGTTCATCTATCGCTAACCCCAGACGTAAGGTCAGAGTCAAGCCTAAAGTCATACTTCGTTTTAGATAAAATCTTGCCAGCGCAGTATTACTGCTTTTATTTGGCAGAAATCAGCATGGCAGTAGCGCTTTGGGAGACAAACCACATGAGGTCCTGCCACCTTCAATTGGGTTAAGATAAGTCAGCCAGGCAAATACCACAAAATCAGGTCTCTCGTCAACCCATCACCTTAGAAACTGCTAAAATTATAGATGTGTCTCTATTAAATTATGCATGTATTATGCATATAAATCTACCTCTTAAACTATTGCATCTATTAAAATAAACCGCATTAAAATCCGTTGCGTAGTTTTAAAGATTTAACCCTAGAGTCTGAGATGCCATTAGGGGGTTTTGCCATAGTCACCGCGCTTGGCTGTGCGTGTTGGTTACCGCAGTATGTTTAAAAGTTCTCCGCTGGATTCAGATGAGTCAGGACCGGTCGAAGTGGCACAGATTAGGGGAGGCCTATGACCAGCAGTGGACTTTCAAAGGCTGATGGATGGATGAACCCTAGAGTGCGCGCGCTATGAGCATTTTGCCGCCCGCGCTAAAAAAAAAACGTTACGGGTCTTCTCTCAGTATGAGAAAGTTATAGGCCATAGTCCACCGCGCTATCCAAGTGCGAATTGGTGGGCTTCACACATCTTCGAGAACTTTTTTTTAAGAACTCTCGGGATCATCGTGAGGAAACCTACACAAGGTTTCCTCACGATGTTTTCCTTTACCGAAAAGCAGTAATAATTAATTAATAATATGCACATAATTTCAGAAAAATCAGTGGCGTGCCTGGATTTGAACCTCGGACTTACCGATCGAGAGGGCAAGTTTCAACCATCACCGCTCTTGATCAAGTTTTAACATGATAATTAAGTTTTGTCTCAAGTCATTTTAATGACACAAATACTTCACAGCTAAATCGTTGTTCACCAAGACGTTTCCTGTGCCAGAGGATAAAGGCCATTGTTTGCGTCAAACGTCCAAGTTGGCAGACGTCTAAGATTCGAGGCGTTTAATCCCGTCTGTCAAAGTTGCGGGTCCTGAGATTAGTTAGCAAGTATTCCCATTCATCAAACGAGTTAGTGTTTATATCGGTCATTGGAATATCACTCTGATACTTCGTAGTTTAATGACTTTGTCAGGTCAAAGTTGTGTGAAGATCGAATTCTCTATAGTTTACTCGTACAACCGAATTCTTTGACATGATAGCGCAGAAGAGCGTATTAGTGTAGTTCTTATGGTCGGCGATTAAAAATAAGTGCCAAAGAGTAGTACCGCATCAACATTAGGCAAACTCCTATATTTTTCGGTATAAGTGATATGGGTTCAATGCAGTTGCCGCTTAACTTATATGTAGCCTGCATTATTTCTAATACAGATCACAAGAAAATAAAAGCAAACTATACGATATTTTTTTGTTTTAAGGACTACCCAGCTTGAGAGTCTCAGCGGCGGATCCAAAAGGTTGGAGCGGATGTTTATCCGGCGGCCGTCGTTGCGGGGATGGTTCAGCGGCAAGAGATCTGGAACGGCATGATCACCTTCTGCGAGGACGTCATGTCAGCGAAGGAAGACGCCGAAAGGGCCAGAGAGCGCGTTGAACTCGCTTGGAGAAGAAATCGCCGCGGCCGCCGGTAATGGCGCCGCGTCCCTGTAGTTCCAGGATCAGAATAGGGCTACGGTTACCCCTGCCTGTCCTAAGAGGCGGCTGAAGAGGCTACCGGTATTGCGGGCGGCTAGAGCGAGAGCTTGAACAGTCCAGCCAGGTGATTCCGGGAACGACGGTGGTATGTGTAGCCACATAACGTCGTAAAGACTAGACGGAGCGGTGGGCCGCCTTTTCTGGGAGGAGATGGGGCAACCCGGTTGCGTTCTTTTGGAGATCCCGGAGTCCACTTTGTAGCGTCGAGGACGGCCACCGGGGGGTTTTAGTGCAGTGAAGTTACAAGTGCGTTGGGTATCTTTTGATGGTTTCCCCCTCGAGAACAAAAAAAAAAGATATTTTTTATTTAAAAACATCGGATATACCGTTTATGACTATGTTTTGGATTGGAAATCCCTAAAATAAGTTATTTCAACTTGACAATTAGGAAAAACACATTGCTGAGTGATACTAGTATTTTCTGCACATTAGCAGTAATGTCTGTTATTTCTATTGTTATTAAAATCGCTTAGTCAGTAACCATTTTTCCAAAAGGGCTCAAATAAACCATATTTAATTAATTCTTAATGAGGTCCCAAATAAATGACTTCGTTCTCCCTACATGTATATTGTCCCTATTAACCCGTACCGGTGGATGCATTCTTGAGAGTCATCTCTACGTCTTATTTATAGTAGAACATTAATCATGAATAACATGGTCCGATTCTAATTAAAGTATATGGAGGCAATTAAAGAGCACTAGAAATTTTCATACAAAACATTGTTTCCTGTGTTTTGGGCGATGCGCGTCGGACCGGTCGGAAAGGCCCCTGCTGTTTCAATTATATCACTGACAATACTTCAAATGCCTGACCAGTCGGTACCAAAACATGGCGAGGTCGGGCATTTTTATTGTGCTGATAAATCGTCTTGATATTTGATACCAATTTAATATGTTGTAAGTATCTAGTATTCTCCAAATTTGTGATGGTATTAATGAAAGTTTACAGTAATATTATAACAGCCAGTAAAATGAAATAAATGTTTAAATTAATCAATTATTTTTATTTGCATCACTTAAAAATGTTTTTTTTTTTAATTTGCCAACAGGTTTCATTAATTTAATTATAGCAAATTCTCAATATACCTGTTTTCAATAATACTGTCTACTTATACGATATGTATAGATACAGATAAAAGTCAAGGCAAGTAGTACTAAAATATAGTACATGTATAGTTTTACTTTAATATTACTTTATGGTACTTTGTTTTTTTATATCGAAATAGCAAACAAAGATGCAGTCCATCTGACATTGTAAGTTGTCGCTGCTACCCATGAACATCTGTCAATAACCTTAGATTACGTAACTATGAGAGGTTATTTACAAATACGTTTCTATCGCAGTTATTTGTATTTTTTCCAGACCATTCAAATCGGCACCCAGCATAGCTTTACACTGATTTATAAAAGAAAAAAAGAAAAAAAGTATTGATATAGATAGGTGTAGTAGTGGTGCCTACGGAGTCAAATTCCCAAAAGGGTTCCCACTTTCAAAATATAAACTTTAGCTTAGATACGTATTGAATGTATATGGAAACCGTCTTACACTTTTCATGAAGCACTAAACTGTTTTTTTCCTGTACTTTAGCTTAGTTTCAGTAAAGCACCTATCAAAACCGTTCACCTTAAAGGTTTTTTGCCACCCTCAAACTTTAGCTTAGACTATACGTATAGAATATACATAAAAAACTATCTCACTCTATTAATAGACACAAAACGGGTTTTATCCCCCGTACTATAAGTCTCTCAAAGTATCAAGCCCGTTCACAGAACTACACTCTTGTTACAGACCTCACGACCGAACGCATGTGCCGACAGAGATCAGATACGATCTAATCCAGATTCTCCCAGGTATTTAATTGATTATTTCATAAAGAATAATACGACTCGTCATACTTGACGGTTCGTGGCACGGAACAAAATTTATGCCAAATAATCATACTGACTCACTGGTCAAGAATCGTTCTACGGTAAATTTAGACAATGTCCGCCTATCATCTCGTTAAATAAGACTTTAAAAGTATATATACTTATTATAAGTTACAGCTATGGAATCTTAAATAAAATGGAAGACATAACGAACACGGAGTAAGTTTTTTTAAATAATTAATAAAAAATTGGAATTAAGCCATTAATACTCATGAAATTAAGCCAACATAAAATTAAAATTCGATTTATATGGTTTTTTGGCCATTTGGTTTTTTTTAGCCATAATATGATCTTCTAGCCAAAGAAATTTTCTCACGATCTTTATCATCACCATTAAAGAGTAATACTTAATCTTATAAATATCAATCTAAACATCACAGAACCTGTAGTCTGGGGCTGAAATTCATACTACTAACACTTTGTTTGCCAGGAGCTATCATAGCTCGCAATACCCGCACAACAACAATTAATCCAATCCTTTGACCATTTCTATCACAAAAACAACACAACATCAGTTCTCAAATTGAATCAAGCGACGGATGCTCAAACCGACAAGCCTCATAAAACGTCATTAAGCGTGATCACACCGTGACTTCTCAAGCGTTCGAGACCAATTTTATCAATTTCACCGGACATGGCGGCTGTAAACTATTTTGGAGGAAATAACGCATAGGTTTCACAACGCAGAATAGCCAATTGTCCTAGATTAACGAACCATATCATTACGGCTAATGAATCGGCCACTGTGATCTTATCTACCCATCAATGTCAGTCTAAAATCTATTACGAGACGGTTAGTACACACGTGTATGCAACGGTTACACGAATATTGTAATGAGTGGACACCGTTATTCGGTAAACTGTGCCCATTTTTTGTGATATTATTTGTGCAGTACACCTGGTAATGCACCTGATAGTAACTGTCAAACATGGATGTACATATGTAAGCAACTAAAAATACGATTGGTTTCTTAGTGACGTCACTCGTAAATGAGTGTTGGTTGTTCTAAAATAATTTTGTGTCTCAATTAGTAATTTTATAAAAAATATGGCGTTTCTCCTACTTTTAATATAATATGTAACACAAATGTTCTAATTCTTCACAGGTTTGATCAGTTAAAAAGGAGAAACTAACAACTTATTTCTCTTTCAAGTATTTCAACCTATAAACCTATTGAGCTAAAAATCTTCAATTTTATAGAAATCAGTTAATTCAAAGCAAGCCTATACATACATTTCCAGCATAGCAAATGTGAAAGCTTTTTGAATTACTTCCAGCAGTATCCATTCCTCTTTCATTCTATAGGCTTTTGGCGCAATTCCACTGCAAAGACTCATTTTGCTGCACCTAATATTCATGTTTAGAATTTTCCAGCTTTAATAAATATTCCACAAGAGTCGAAACTAGTTGGAATGTTGCGTGGATGGAATGAAATACTTCAAAGGAACGACGACCATGATGTGTATAGGAAAAAATAATAATGAATACCTCATAGCGATAGAGCAATTATAATTGCCTTTGCTAAAGTCTTGGAATCGGTATTAATATCTAAAAAATAATAAATTTGTATTTTTGCCTCAGATCTCAAGAACTCAAGCAATATCATGCAGCTGAAACAGCCAGCAGTTACTTGATTTATTAAAGGCTGCAAGATACTCAATAAACAGAGACTAGATAACCCCTTTGCTTTGGGAAGTCGGTTAGTAAAATGCGATTCCTTCTAAATATTGGAACGCCGGATTTTGGAGCTACATTTACCCAATAACACGTTAAGTACGCCCCTGACTATATAAACTAACAATCTGAGGAAGACGACAGGAAACCATTCGATTTACAGCGCTCATCACTGAGAGGAGTAGGTACTGCAGGTTAATGGAGGCATATGCCTATGAGACATAACAAATTACTTACGCATCGTAAAATTTTAATAATCTTTCACATACTTAAACAAGATAAACTGTATAGAACTTGAAAAAGGCAGCTTCACCTTGTAATCTCCATAAATTCTGAGCCACTACACACAATGGCCAACGCTGTCGGTAGTGCAACGTCGTGTCCATGTAGATGGCTAGATAAGGTCGAGTGACGCAGCCAGAACCCGGAGGGTCTATTGTCCACTGTCACTCGGATTACTATCGATGCACCTGATAAGCTATTTGACACTAAAAAAAGTTCCGTAAGAAACACGGTGATACTGCGTCGATAATGTTGTCATTAATGTATAATTTTATGCTATTAGAACATTATAATCGTTCTTTTTAATTCTTTCGCGTCATAGTGCGTAAATATAGTCAACGTTATCCGTAGATTGAATCCAATAGTAATATGGCATGCGTGCGATTGGCATAGAAATGGTCATGTCTACTGTATACCAGATTAATGTTATGTGCCAGAATAACTAACAACATATACATATTTGTTTATATTGTTATGTGTAATACCTAAGGTAATTAAAGATAGCGATTTAAAGAATACCGTCTTTAACATTGCCACATATTTTGGGTATTTTTAATATTGTAAGAAAGGCAAAACAAAATCTAGAATACAAGTCATATCACTATATAGTATATATAAAACAAAGTCGCTTCTCGCTGCCTAATATATGCTCAGATATTTAAAACTACGCTACGGATTTTGATGTAGATTTTTTAATAGATGGAGTGATTCAAGAGAAAGGTTTTTATGTATAGTACATGTATAATATAATGGAGAAACACTGACACACAGTTCGCCGGGTCAACTGGTAGATTTATAAAGATGATTTACTTCGGTATAAATCAATTACTCAATTGAACAAGATACAAATACGTAATAACAAACATTGTACATTTCATCCTGAGATTTTTTGCAGGTCAAGCAAAAACCAAAAAAATTCATCAGTTATTTTTTTATTAACAAGGCTACTCAAGTTTAAACTTATCCCTGTTTAAGACGATTTATGTGCGCCGACTTTACAAAAAAACTTTAATGCACCTGTTCAGTCCATTTACCAAAAAGGACCATAGATTTTTATTTTTAAGGTTAACCTTTAAATATGTATTGACAGGTTATTAATTGTGTGCGATTGCAATGCAATATCGCAGAAAAGTTTGGAGCATATAGAAAGCTATGTTCATATCCATATCCATAGAAGTATGGGTATGAATATGAACAAAATTTAAGTAACGTGTTTCTTTCACGCATTTTTACAGCAACTTCAATTGGGTAATACATATTCATATTAAGGAGATGCACAAAAAAAATTTGGGGCGTCCGCCATATTGGATGTAGAATAACGTTGCTGACCTAATCATGTATTGTCATAATCCAAATGAGGATAAAAACTCTCTGTGAAATCAATTAAAGTTAACTGGTTTAATAGAACAAGTTAAAAATATATGAGTTAAGAAGTAGCACGAATATTTCTCAAATTCAATAAATTGTATTAATTTTCCAGTAATTTTAAATACTCCCGTTAAAGTAAAAAGAGGTTTTATTAAGTAAGCTACATTTAAAAGCAATATTTTGACAAAGAAATCTGTAATTTTTGAAGTTATGTGTTTTCATAGTAAGACATTGAATGTTCTATTTTGTTTTATTATGTATGTGTTTGTGTCAAATGCAAGGTAGTGCGTGTAATGTTTTTAGTTGATTTTATTATTTATTGTGTTTTATGCATTTAAAAAAAAATAGCATTTGCTACTCCTTTTCTACATCAACTATAACCATGCGTAATTTCATACTCCTCCGTCCGCGGCAAGTATCTTAAAAACGCATCACAAGTTTTTGCTTCAGGTAGTGCACACATGCCCGCACGTATGCATGCACGCAAGCACGCACGCATGAATGCAAACATTCACATACTCACACACATACATATATCTTATGGTAAAGTAAAAATAAATAACGACGAAAGAATACATAACGCTATACTTTCAAAACAATCTCTGTCGTGTTTCAACTTTCCGTATATCATAGCATATTCCTGAAAATTTACTTCAGAAACGCTGCAGGCTTAACTTGCGCTACAATAAACATAAATACACAGTAAGCTCAAAGCTCAGTGATATCTATGGAGCCTGTTTAGTTTGAAATAAAACCTAATGAAATGAGTTCAAAAATGTTGTTTATTTTATAATTACGGTGCGAGTAATTAAATGAGATTCTCTCGAAACAACATAGCAAAGACGACTTAACAAAGCAAATAGCGTTAGTTCATAACTAATGTATTTTCGTAATTACGCTATTTTCAATTAACCTCATTAACTTACAACGTATATGTTATGTTCTAGATCTTATTAGATCAAATGTCTATTTGATCTTTTACTCGACCTTGGGAAAGATAGTTTGCTAAGGTTGATATTAATTATAACGAAATTACAAGTTCTATTATATGTACACACGAGAAGGTATCAAAAATCATATTGTGTTCTATGAGAAATATGAGAGTTCCCATATGAGAAATCCAGATTTTCATGAAAATCAGGATTTCTCATATGGGTTAATGATAAAGACTAGTCACCCGTCGCAACGGTCGAAATTCGACCGTAATTTAAATTTAAAAACTAAACTTCATATTGTCCAAAGTAGCATGAATATTTCTTAGATTCAAATAAATTGTAATAATTTTAAAGTTATTTTGAACGCACCCGTTAAAGGTAAAAAAGAGGTTTATTAGTTAACTAAGCTGAATTTAAAAGCAATATTGGGTATTTTGACAAAGACATCTGACATTTTTGACGTTTTGTGTTTTCAAAGTAAGACATTGAATGTTTTATTTCGTTTATTATGTATGTGTTTGTGTCAAATGCAAGGTAGTACGTGTAATGTGTTTTCAGTTGATTTTATGTATGTTTTATGCATTATTTGAAAAAATATTAGCATTGCGTAATTCTTATCTACATGAATTTAAACCATGCACAATTTCATACCCTCCGTCTGCGGCAAGTATCTTAGAAACGGATCACAAGTTTTTGCTTCACGTATACTTATAGATAATAAATTACCTGATATTATATTTAAGTATTTCATTCTAATTCTACACCTACAAATACATTACGTAAATATTAAAAAATAACAATAGATTCGATAGTTTATTTACGTGGTTTACTTTTCTAGTTTTATAAATAACATACTCTAAACAATGTCTTATGAACAACAAAAAAGCCTTAGTTTTTGTTGCGATATGTGTATCTATATATATAAAAAGTGTTTGTTTGACTAGTCAAAATACTTATAGATTGATCTTGCAATATTATAAGATTTTGAATAAAAACAGTAAATTACAATTAAATTCCAAATTTTGATAAGTCCCGAGATTCTCCTGTCCACACTCCTTAATTTGACATCGGAAATTATTACCTCCATCCAAACGGACGGCGCCAAGATGATTTCGATTAATCTCATTGGTAATCGAAAATATCAAATGACGAAGAATGGACTGTTTATTACGAAACGATCGGCTGCTTGGGATAGGCACCCGAAAATAAAACGATCTCGTATAAAATAACAGAAAAAATGAGATTAGAATCATCGGGTATTTATGTGAAGGAAACGAGATATAACGTTTAAAGGTTAACGATGCCTATCAATTAAGGTTGTGAGTTTTATGGACAGTCGACAGGTTAGGACCCCCGGTGGGCGAGGATTTCGCACCTGTCCTTTTCGGTCTATTTTACTAGAGAGCGGTGTCGTAAATAGATTACAGGTGCAATGTTCTCCTATTTAGAGAGGTTGGCTATGATTTTGGAATATATTGTGGACATGATAACGTAAGGATACCGCATAAAGTAACGTTAGCATAACGACTCTGAAAATAAGTGCGATATTTATATAGAGTTCGCGTACATTATATCGAAATGAAACGCTTAGATTTATTGACGACCCGCGTGGCGCAGCGGTTACCATACCGGTCTGACGCGCAATGGATCCCGGGTTCGATTCCCGGCCAGACAGGTACCTGAATGATGAGTTCAGATTCCTGCTCTGGGTCTGGGTGTTTGTGTATTCGTCTTGTGTGTGTCCATGGTACCCACGACACAGGAGAAAATCCTACTGTGGGGCTATGAGTGTAGAAAACGTGTTATTGTAGAAATACAATAGTCTTACATATGTTTCGTCGAATCATTAATATTTGGAATTGAAAAATCGTGTTCTTTAGTGTGATATCACATGATTTTTGTGTCAGTAAATATTAGTAAATTTTCAAAAGTATTTCGTATGAAATATTTAATGTAAATAAGTAGGTTGAAGTAAATACAGTCTTAACTGTACTTCTTTGAATCGACATTTTTGTTCTTTAAGTTGAAATGTAATAAAAAATGAATTGATTACGACTCAAGGACTTTTAAAAATAAAAATATGTATAAGAGACACCCTACTCAGCCAAGAGATAAACAAAACGAGCCTTAATGTTTGAGATATGATAATTTTAATAGAAAGTGCCAGTATCCAACTGGGACAGGGCGGAACAAATAGTCTCCAGATATTGTAGATTCGAAAAAACAATCCATTCGATGACACCTGATGGTGTAGATGCTAAAATTATATTAATATGGTAATATTTCAGCCGCTTTTGTAAAAATGATGAAGACCAATAATGTGTTTTTTGTTGTATCTTATTGTATTATACTGAGATAATCACGATGGTCGAACGGATTTTAATATTTGTCGTATTTAGCTAAATGTAAACATAGGAAATTTGTTTGCCTTCGTTGTTTCTTTTTAAAATAAAATAATAAATATCATAAAATTACTAATTACATATACAGTTACCACCCTATATAGTTTGGTCCATTAAAAAAATGCATAGACTTCTTCAATTATCCATGGTAAATGATAGATAGATATAGTCTAAAGTAGTACCAAATGTAAGTAGGTATTTAAAATCGTCCCTGTAGTTACGGGATCAGAATAGGGCTACGGTATGCCTGCCTGTCGTAAGAGGTGACTAAAAGGGGCTTCAGAGATTGCGGGAGGAAAGAGTGGGAGCTTGAACTGCTCAGCCAGGCGATCCCGGGTAGGACAGTGGTACGTGTGGTCGCATACCGTCGTAAAGACTAGACGAAGCGGTGGGTCCAGCCGCCCGTCTGAGGGAGCTCCGTGGGGCAACGCACTGAGGGGATTACGTTTGCGTTCCTTTGGAGATCCGGAGTCTTCTATGTAACTCCAAGGACGGCTACCTTTTAGTTCGGTAAAAATCCCACATAACCCTGCGGCGCTCCCAAGGTACCCTTCGAAGGTTTCCCCCTCGAAAACAAAAAAAAGGTATTTAAAATAGATGACTATATGAGGAATTACTTTGTTAATGGGTGTATACACAAAGCTTATTATTATATAATTAATACCATATACCGTGTTGTGTCCGCCTACGAAAACACTTCTTTTCACGATTTTGAAAAAGGAACTATCTGCAGGAGATAACGACAAAGTCTTCCTACAAAATTACTCATCAACTGCGGTCACCAGCACGCACAGCCAATCAATGGAAATGAAGCATGACCTGAATAGTTTCCAAGAGAGAATTGATTGGATCCGGAATTAATTTAAGTAAACACTTCAGTTTAATGTAGAGACGCTAAACAAGAGGCTGTCGCATTACGTTTTCATTTACATCGAGATAATTGAGTTTGTACAGTGAAACCGAATTAACCTGAAAGAAATCAATATGGATGACTTGGGTGAGATATGATCTTAGGTGCTGTTCACATAAATGAAATCCTGCTTAGGATTGCACACACACACTCACACACAAACAAATACATAATATTAGGTATATACTTACTGTCCCTGTAGCCTCGGGGTCAGAATAGGGCTACGGTATCCCCTGCCTGTCGTAAGAGGCGACTAAAAGGGGCTTCCGGGGTTGCAGACGGTTAGAGTGGGAGCTCGAACCGTTCGGTTAGGCAATCCCGGGAAGGACGGCGGTATGTGTGGTCGCATACCGTCGTAAAGACTAGACGGAGCGGTGGGCCCAGCCGCCCATCTGGGAGGAGCCCGATGGGGCAGCGCGCTCGGAGGATTCCGGTTGAAGTCGTTTCGAGATCCCGGAGTCCTCCTTTTCAGCGCCTAGGACGGCCACCGGGGGGGTTTTAGTGCGGTAAAAATCCAACATAACCCTGCGTCGCTCCCACGGCGTCGGGTACCTTTAGAAGGTTTCTCCCTCGAAAACAAAAAAAAAGGGTATATACTTACTAAGCTTTTAAACAAAAGTCTAAATTTGTCATTTAGACGTGTATCTGAAAGACTCTTGTCTCCGAGAATGGTGGCCATTGTGCTACATGGGTCCCTTCGTAGTTATTGCATTGTAAACGGCTAACAAAAAAATAAATAAATACACTGGAATAGAACTAGAAGAAATCAGCATTATAATTTACTATGCTACTCTACTGTGGATATAACAAGTTAGTGGTTAACCAGTGTCGAAAGATTTTAAAAAGTAGATAAAGCCCCAGATAAGGTTTAACGATTGCTACCCTTTGATAACTATCAGGATCTACGGCTTAACGTGGTAAAATAAAAAAATATACTTCTTTTACTGGGACAAAAATCCATATAAAACGAGGATCACAAAGCTGGTTTCAAATAAAATATAATGAGAAGTTTCTAGGTTAGTGATGTCTATAAGACATCACACACTCTCTGATAACATAAAATAAACAAATCTTAAAATTGCATGTAAATAAAATTACTTTTATAAAAGTAAATCCGAGGCCATGGTTCGGGTGAGAATGAAAACCAGTGGTTTCATGTGTCTCCATGGCGATAGCTGATTCTCGTCCATTTCACGATGCTATTATGTCACAGCACGAGTTACTTGAACACTGAACTGTATTGTTACTCTGTTCTTGTTGGTATTACTTAGCTCATCTTTAAGTTTAGTTTTCTAAGTTTATTGTGTATCACCACCACCACCACATCAACCCATTATTGGCCCACTGCTGGACACGGGTCTTCTCCCAGAATGAGAAAGTTTAGGCCATAGTCCACCGCTGGCCAAGTGCGAATTGGTGGACTTCACACACCTCCGAGAACTTTTTTTTTTAAAGAACTCTCGGGTGTGTAGGTTTCCTCACGATGTTTTCTTTCACCGAAAAGCAGTGATAATTAATTTCTAATACGCACATAAATCATTGGTGCGTGCCTGGGTTTGAACCTCGGACCTCCGGATCGAGAGGGCAAGTTTCAACCATTAGGCTATCAACGCTCTCTTGTGTATCATTCATCGTGAATAAATACGATTCCTTTCTTTTCTTTCTTTCTAAATACTCTATACCCTCTTAAGGTTCACAGCTGCTGTAAAAAATAATCATATTCTGTTTCTAAGAAAATTAAATATGAATTTCGGCGTAACTGATATAATGTCACGGTTCTATTCTGTGCACGGAAGCCAAAAATGCGCAAGTCAATTTCTTGCTGAAACTACCCAGCCATACTATTATTAAGTGTTATATTATTCATGAGAGCCTTTGGGCGTTCCTCGTAAAACAAAAAGAAGAGCGATAGAAATATTATAACGAATCGTTTTATTTAAATATTTTTTAAGGATGTGTGTCGTTTTTGTAAGTTTTGTATGGGCTGCCATTGTGATGCTCACAATTAATATGGACGAACTTCACATCCCTTTGCTGGGCTTTACACTTGGCCTGTACGCATTAGGTCTCCCTAAAGCGTACTTTACCATACTGCTTAGATGCAGATTTATGGTGGCTTACTTAACATTCTATTCTAATGCAAACTTGTCGCCTTATATCCCGCACTACTCGAATCAATATTGTGGCGATATACCTTACTATGATGCTCCTATAGGTATAGATATGTGCCGGCATAGGTACCGTGTTTTAGGTGCTAACATGTGGATTGGAGGCGATATAATTTACCACTTGTCTCATCACACTTGTATAAATTAAAAACAATCGGAACCAATGTCTTATCGGGTTGGAGAATGGACAAGCCTGTCCATAGCTCTATTATGGCAATATTTATTTCATTATTTCTAATCTATGGTTTGGTCACTCAAAATCCCCTTTAACTTTTTACTGACACTAAAATCTTTTTTACACAGTTCTACTTAATTAAAATGTACTTACAAAATTGTGTTCTATAAAAATGTATTTTTACACGGCACTTAAGTGAGTTTATTCTCTGTAACTTCTTTACTATGCTTTAAAGTAGGCTAAGATACTTTCAGTTTGATACTCAAGTAATGGGCTTCCGCTACCAGGCAAGACCAAATTAATAACAAACAAATGTCTTATTAAGGAAACATAATTCAAGTTATGTGTTTTTTTTTTTTATTTGACTGAAGTAGCAAACGAGCATGCAGCCCACCTGATGGTAAGTGGTCACTGCGGCTCATGGACATCTGTAATCAACTTCATACAGAACATGGGTTCTATCTGAAGTCAAACACAGATGCGTTGCTACTCCTGAGGACTATGATGGTCGCCTCGTGTAAAAGTGTGCCGGCAACCACACCCTTCAATCGAAACGCAAGAAATGCTTCACGCTAGAAATATGTGTGGCGGTGGTACTTCCCCGGTGTTCGTAATGGACACATAAATAAGTGTTACCTACCATTTTATCCGTTAAAGAAATATTTTGTATTCAAGCGTAAAACACTGACTTAAACAAACCATTAAAGAAAGATTAAATCCCGTGCAGAATTCATCAAAGCTTTAAGAAGTTAGTTCGGGCTTAACCGTTGCAACTATGAGTGGGAAAATAAGAAAGTTTCGGTTCTACAACTCGCAAGTGCAACTCAGCTTCAGAAACAAAAAGGAGTTTAATTCAGATTGTTGCGGATTTAAGATTTTTACTAATCGAAAATAAATGAATTATTAAAACGCAGATAAACCATTAAAAATGGCCATATGAAGCATGGTTCCCACACCCTGGCGGCATTACCTTGCTGTACGATTTAAGATTTATTATTTTTTTGTTTCCTTTTCTTCATACGACAGTACTAAACTTTCCTATGTACTTTGTATCATATATAGGTACACATATATACCCTGACACATGTACAAACATACATATACAGACATACATATTGCCTAAACACATCTAGACAGCATACTAATTGATTGGCAACGTCGTCAAATATGAATAAATTCTTTTTTTTCTTTTCGAGGGGGAAACCTTTAAAAGGTACCGCGTTCGCATAATACGACACCTACCTTCATAAGGTAACATATTTTCATTAAATGAAGGTAAGTAAATCCTAGGACAACTAGTAAATATTTAGTACCACTAACTAATTAGGTCATAACGACGTTTCATTTCTCTTTTTAAAGAAGTCAAAATGTTAGTCTCTTTTAACATCTTGACTTCTTTAAAAAGAGATTTTTTCCTTATTTATTCAGAATCCCTATTTATAACATAAAATTTTCCGTCGTATGTAGAAGTTAGGGTAAAATATTCATTGGTAGTCATTTCGTTAGCCGTAATTAAAAGTATTTCATGTTTATGAACAGAGAGAACTATAAATGTATTCTGTGTACACATACATATTGTGTGTTAACATATGCATGTTCCAGTTATGGTTAAATAAAATACTAATAACTTAATAAAACTTAGGTATATTGACTATTCCAAATATTAGGCAAGATTTAAATACATACATACAAAATAAGTACTTTCTAGTAGGATCGTAAAATACACAGGATAAGATTATAATGTATAAAATTATATCAATACTAGCAACAACTCAACAATGTTGGATAACATAGTAAATATCATAAGAATTTACGGCCTATAATATACTTAAAGATATTATTGCGTAAATAGTTTATTAAATAGTTGTAACTATTAACTTTATTCAATAACTTTCGATTAAATAACTTTCGAGATTTACTCAAAGATTTCTAATATTAAGCGGCCGCTGGCTCACATAACTTGGCGAAGAATGCAAGATATTGGAAAACCCATACATTTTAAGAACCTTTAATAGAGAGTAGGCTTCATTGAGCGAGTTCTTGTTTACTCTTCATATAAGGCGGAGATCATTAAATTTTTATCTCTCAAACTTTATTTGCGGTGGAACTTGAGCTGTAGGCTTTTAGACTAATAGGTTCTTTATTAAGATTTCAGGATGTTTTAAAACTTTTACATTGCATTGAAGCGTAAAAGATGTTAAAGTAAATAATAAATTCGTAGTCATTAGTAAAATAAGTATATTTTATATATGTATATGACCCTAAATATTTAGAAGATGAAAACGATAGCGGCACCTTTTAAATCAAACTACTGGAACAGTAAAGCTCGTAGATTGCAGCGATTATATCATTTAAGATTAAGCGGCATATTTATTTCTTTTCTAGTTGACCCGGCAAACTTCGTTCCGCCTAAAAGTCAGAAATCTAAAATTTTCAGGGTTCCTCTACTATATTATGTATGATATATACAAAAAACTTCTTCTTATTGAATCACTCTATCTATTAAAAAAATGCATTAAAATCCGCAGCGTAGTTTTAAAGATCATGCTTAGATCTTTAAAACTACATACGGACAGACATCGGGAAGCGACTTTGTTTTATACTATGTAGTGATAATATAACCCCAGATAAAATAACAGTCTCAGCTGAGACTGGCCGCTGATGTATTATCCCTGAAGACTTAGTAGGAATGCCTCACATTAGTATGACTTCCTTACATTCTTCAAACCGGAACACAGTATCGTTTAACTTTGCTGCTATTAGGTGAAATACCTATTTCACCTTTGGGAGTGGTGTACTCGGTATCGAACTACATATCATTACACCTTTAAATCTTATTCGAGGTATTCTACTTCTAGCGTGAAGCAGTTCTTGCGTTTCGATGGAATGGTTTGGTTGTCGATTTATTAACTGAGGCGACCTTGTTAATCCTGAATCTGTGATTGACTTGAGATAGAATTCGTGTTTGGTAGTTTCTTACCGATGTTCTTACTGATGTTTATGACCACTCCCGTCAGATTGCATGCTCGTTTGCTGCTTTGATGTTATAAAAGAACATACAAGATACCATTTAACGAATAAGACCTAACGGCATTATAATGTAAGCGCCAATGAATATAAAAGTTTTATTTGAGAGGAATTTGTTTTACGACATTATTCTTTTAATGGCCCCATTGCAGGACCCACGGGCAAAATTTCAAAGGGAAACATTCCTATTGCTGCAATGGGACGTATTAAATTTTGTGAAGCGAAGTTTCCGAGCCGACATCAGTATGGTACTTTGGACTTCTTAACATTAATTTGTTGAATTATAAAATAAACAACAGCGATAAATATTCCTTTATGTTCTTCTTAACAATTCGTAGTTGTACGTGAAGATAAGAAAGAGTTATGTTACTGTTACATTTAGAGTGGAAAACTGGATGCCTATTCAGAGCTAGAGATGCAGCGGATGCTGTGCATCATATTTACTGATTAATCAGTATAAACAGCTCATTGATATGAAGCTATCAATAAGATAGAACAGTGATATATTGAGATTTTTCCGCAGAATAAGAAGGCCACGTTGACCAAGCACGTTTTAGAACTTTTCTTTGAGAAATCTCAAGATTATATTTATCTTCACAATGTTTCTCTTAACGTTAAAGCATTAAATAAAAAATATCTAATAAGCTAAGAATACTAAGAACTCAGAGATATATTCCTGGGATTTGTTTAACATTTATTACATTACTCAAGTACCCAAAAAAGGTCAAAGAAACTGTACATGCGTGCCTATCTGTAATATTTAAGAACGACTTGAATTGAGTATACAAGGTAAATAGTTATTGTACAGTAGTAGAACTTTACTTATGAACGCATAAAATCTTCCTATGTAAAATAAGTTTGTTGTCTTTGAGAGACAAATCGATGTTACGCTGCTATAAATAGGGTCATTCCCGCTCGGTAACACCCCGTCGTCCACACTGTTGACGAGTGGGAATTAAAAGTTGCAATTGTGCACAGTGTTGACGAACGCTACTTTTTTTTCCCGTTCGTCCACGACGTGTATAGTCCGAGAGACAAGATATAAAAAGTAACATTAAATAAAAGATAATGCAGATTTCAAGTAAAACTTTATCATAATGTTTAGCTAAAAATATACTTATGCTTCATAAGTACGTAGATAAGTACTAAATATTTTTTGTAATTCACGCAAAGTTCTAATTTAACAGAACTGTTACTATTTATACGTCACAAATAAAATCATATCATTTACAAATACTTAATAAATAATAGTCTAATATTTAGTAGGTATTACAACATCGTTCCTGTAGTTCCAGGATCAGAATAGGGCTACGGTATCCCCTGCCTGTCGTAAGAGGCATCTGAAAGGGGCTTCCGGGGTTGCGGGCGGCTAAGTAGCTTGAACCATCCAGCCAGGCGATCCCGGGAAGGTTGGCGGTATGTGTGGTCGCATATCGCCGTAAATGGGCCAGCCGCCCATCTGTGTGTGTCAGAATCGCGGGTGTACCTCACGGATTTAAATATGTCTTTTATATTGCAAACGTACTTGCTGTGTAACTTAGTGTACCTAACATAAAATTCTGTGTCCTTATATGCATAGATTTAAAATGAAATAGGTACACCCGCCATCCTGACGTCAGAATCGCGGGTGTACTTCTAGTCAGCATATGTACCTAAGTAAAGAGTATACGTAGATTTGGTACCTCCTGTGTACCTGCAGAAACAAAATATTGAATAAATAAAAAATAGGAAGGTTGCTGAGAAAATAAAAAAAAAAAAACAGTTTTCTTTCTTTGACGTCGTTTTTATTTTATAAAAATAACTACTGTATTAATAACTAAAGTTGAAATTAAATATTAATTGCATCTGTTAGAATAACAAAAAAATATATTGCGTTTGTTTTTTTTTATTGTAAAAGATTTAGGATTAGCATGTTTACCGGTTTTTTCGGAATGAAAATTAAACGAGTTTTGAAGTTTTTTTTATTATTTTAATATTAAGTAATTCGAATGGTAACAAAAAAACATTTCATTTTAAATCTATGCATAGAAGGAGGTAAACAGGATTTTATGTTAGGTACACTAAGGTACACAGCAAGTACGTTTGCAATATAAAAGACATATTTAAATCCGTGAGGTACACCCGCGATTCTGATACACACGTCCATCTGGGAGGAGCCCGATGGGGCAACGTGCTCAGAGGATTCCGGTGGTGTTTGTTGGAGATCCTAGAGTCCTTTTTTTTAGCGTCGAGGACGACCACCGGGGGGTTTTTAGAGCGGTGGGTATGTGTTTTTTCTTTGTATTTTTTGGCCATCTTGTTTTTATCTTACATCTATATCTATACTTATAATAAATCTGTAGAGAGGTCAATTCTGTACATTAAATATATGTTGGGAAAATGGGAGAAGTTACTCCATTTTTAAGCTTTCGTCGCGTGTGCAACCTTAATGCTTAAAGCTACACAGAGATCATGTATGACGGAAATATTTTCCTTAAAATTACATAAAAAAATATCCGACAACAGCATATGTCTATCTTTTATGGTTGACTCACAATAACACGTGTAACTCCCGATAGCGTAGCAGTTCAATGCTTTCTGATTATATTTGTCTTCTCTTACGTTTATAACACTCTCAGTCATCCCTAATTAAAAAAAGTTAACATTATTTAGGCGGAACGAAGTTCGCCAGGTCAACTAGTTTGTAATAAAAGTTAACTCCAGCCTTACAATTCGCTGCTCAAGAACCATATTTGGCACGATACGCTACACTTTGACATTCAATTAATTAAAACGTATTGTTCAGTCCCAAGCTGTTCTATCTTCTATATAACCAGAAATTTTATAATATACTTTACGACTAAGCTTGACTTCTTAATAAATGATTTAAACTTATTAATTGACAAATTTCTGATTTTGATTGGAAGTTTATTATAAAAGCGTATACACCGACCCATAAAACAGGACATATGAGGCGACCATCTTAGTCCTCGGGAGTAAGAACGCATCTGTGATTGATTGCCTTACAAAACCCAAGTTCTATATGAAGTTGCTTAGAGATGTTCATGGACGGCAGTGACCACTTAAGTCAGGTGGGCTGCATGCTCGTTTGCTATTTAAATCATAAAAAAATTAACTGCGCAACATTTCGAGAAAATGTCCTACTGACAAATTACCAAGTGTTAGCTCTATTTGAGCGTTATGTATAAATTCATCTTTTTGCTTATATTTTTCATCTCTTGCTGGCGCAGAAGTCATATTACTATGAATTTGACGACTACGAACAGTGTAGAAAGCAGCATCTTCAAGCAATATGTTTAGTAAATGCAACAAATTTGGTCCCTTTTTTCCGACCGCAGAGTTCAATTTATGATGCCAAGATTCTAAAAAATTTGTAGTTCTGTGTTTTTGTCCATATGCATTCCATATTGGTATGAATTTTTCTTTCAGCCATTGTTTCTCCATATATATTTTAAACTTTTCCACAGACATATCTTCCATATCATGACGTGTGATGTAAGCCCATCCGTTCATCACTTCACTCTGTGGCAATAAAGGTAAAACTGCACTGAGTGCCACCAAACGTTTCTTTTTAATATTTTTTGATTTCACAAGACCCAATTCTCGACCCTTAGCCCAAATCGCTTTGTTATAATGAAAATAACAACCTTTGACTTCAATTTGGGGAAAAACTTGGGTAATGGCTTTCATGGCTGCTCTCTCGTAGTCCATTCTTAACGTTTTCGGCTTCCATTTAGGAATTTGTGCCTTGATCAACATAAATAATATTTTATATGTTTCTGTTGATCGATTACTCATGAGAGCATATACTAGAGGCATCAAATTTGTATGATTTATTGTGCTCCCAATATCTCCATGAATACTATACAGTTGTTCGAAGGGGGGAGAGCAACTTTTGAACGTACCGTCAGCGAAAAAGTCTTCATTTTGACAAATTATTTGTTTTGCTTTTTCTGAACAAAATACGATTATCCTTGTATTACCATTAGTATAGTCGGCTAAAAGAAAATTTTGGTAAGCTGACGGCACTTGTATATCTTGTACAAGTCGACATTGTATTTTCGACAATTCAGCTGCAGAGTTTCTGTACCTATAGAGTGAACTCTTTATGCTACTAAATTTTGGTATTTTGCTGAGTAGCTCTGTGCTTGCTTCTTTTAAACTCGCGACTTCGGAGTTATACGTATTCGGTACACTGGGAAACGATGGTGTTATTAATTTTTGCTTTATGTTGTATAGCGATGTGTCAATTTGATTTTTTTCAAAATCTGGCGTACATTTATGTGGCGTTTCTTCGATGATTTTATCGTTCTGAAGCAAAATATATAGGAAGCTATTAGTTTAATGAAGTAAAAACCAATCAAGTAGGTATCGATATTCATGATTAATGAATTGCTAATAATAATAAAACTAATAATATTAACAAAACATCGAGACTAATACTATTCATATCACTGCTCATATTGAAAGTACTTACATATTAAGGCCTAGCTAAGTACGTTCATAGGTAGCAGTTTTTTACAAGTAGGTATGTTACCCAAGATAATAATAAATAAATAATAAATAACGCTTCACACTCATAGCCCTACACAAGGATTCCCTGTGTCGTGGGTGCCATGGACAACACACAAGACAAGGACATACATCCAGACCAATAACGGAAATTTAAACTCATCATTAAAATTTCCGCCTCGCTGGGAACCGAACCCAGGACCCTCGGATTAGCGGACCGGCGTGTTAACCATTGCGCCATCCGGGTCGTCAATAATCCGGGATAATATAACGCTAAAAAAATATGAACTTACTTTGATTCTGACAACTCCGCTGCACTTTAATTTACGCTGACTGCAACTCCAAACCACTAATCCACTATTATGTTTCCTTCTTGTGTAGTATTGGTGACCACCATGAAGTAAAACAGTCCCATGTTTCCTTTTTATGTAGTTAAACACAGATGTTCCACCTGAACTACCTGCTGTACCTGGTTTTGAGGACATAACTACGAAGTGCAAGATGTAGAGCCAAGATAGCAAGAGAGAAAGAGAACTTATAGATAGACTTATACAGAAAAGATCAAGGCGAGCGGCGGGCACAAGAGAAGAAAATTTTCCGACAGACGTCAAACCGAATGTGTTCGCTTTTATTTACTTTTGAATTTATTTTTTCCCGACCGTCGCACGTTTGTACATAAACAAAGTGGTTTCTATCGTTTACATGAAGGTTGATCCTGAACTGCACATTTTTAAATAAAGTTCCAGAAACATGCAACAATGCTAATGTTAATACGAGCGCATTATGTACCGCCATGATTAGGTACCTACTTTATAAGAAAGTATTAGTATTATCCACCAAATAAGATTCTACCAAATTATATATTTTTAACTAGCTGAAACCCGCAGCTTCGCCCGCTGAAAATACGTTGCAGCATGATGTTATATAGCCTAAAGCCTTCCTCCATAAATGGTCTATTCAACATAAAAACAATTTTTCAATTCGAACCAGTTCCTAAGATTAGCGCGTTCAAACAAACAAACAAACTCTTCAGCTTTATAATCTTAGTATAGATTAAAAATTTACGTGAATTAGAAAAAAAATATTGTACGGAAGTTAAGTACTTATCTGCAATATTTTTTCTAATTCACGAAGCATTATGATAAAGATTTACTTAAAATCTACATTATCTTTTATTTGTTAATGTTTATTGTTTATTTGTTATGTTACTTTTTAAATCTTGTCTCTTGTACTATACGCGTGTACGAACGGGAAAAAAAAGTAGCGTTCGTCAACACTGTGCACAATTGCAACTTTTAATTCCCACTCGTCAACAGTGTGGACGACGGGGTGTTACCGAGCGGGAATGACCCCTATAAATATACCGTATAAAGAAACTTTTTCTATGTTATTTAACTATCTACAAGAATTCCTAACTCACAAAATAATATAATAAAAATAAAGGAAGGATAAGCTCAAACTAGAATACTTTTTCACGCAAAAAATAGGCACCATTCTCTTGAGCATATTAAAAGTTTTTCCAGAGCACATCTGTATTTGATTTCCTTGGGGTTTATTCCTGTTTCGAATATAATAATTTTGAGTATCATGTATTCAAGTCAGGTTCCTTTCTTACTTGGTTTATATTTTACTACAGTTTCAGTATAGTGATTCCAGTTATCGATGATATTTTATTTCAAAGAGATGAAAAAGGAATGTTGTTTTACTTTTTCATATATTTGAAGTAAAAAACGAGCATGCAATCTACTTGATTGCAAGTGACCACTGCCGTATCTACATCTTTAAACAACTTCATATAGAACATGAGTTCTACCTGAAGTCCATCACGAATGCGTTGCTACTCCCAAGGATGGTTGCCTCATATAAAAGTGTGCCGGCAACCACACCCTTCCTCCGAAATGCAAAAAAGCTTCACGCTAGGTATGGTGGTGGTTGTCCCTGTAGTTCCGGGACCAGAATAGGACTACGGTACCCTCTGCCTGTCGTAAAAGGCGAGTAAAAGAGGCTTCCGGGGTTGCAGGCGGGAAGAGTGGGAGCTCGAACCGTCCGGTCAAGTGACCCCAGGAAGGACGGCGGCATGTGTGGTTGCATGTTGCCGTAAAAACCAGAAGGTGCGGTGAGCAGTTCACGCCCACCAGAGAAGAGCCCGATGGGGCACACGCTGAGGACATCGGCGGCGGTCAACTGGAGTTCCCGGAGTCCTCTTCGCAGCATCGGCCCACCCATCCCAACCCATCGAGGTCGGCCCACCGGGGGGGTTTCAGTGCGGTAAGAATCCCACATAACCCGCGTCGCTCCCACGACGTCGGGTACTTTTTGAAAGTTTCCCCCTCGAAAACAAAAAAAAACAAAAAAGGTATGGTGGTGGTCCCCCTCGAAGGGATCTCCACCTTGTCGTGGTGAGGGGGCTCAGTAACCGTGGCTTGGGGCGCCGCGGTGTAGCTAAGAGGGATCCCAGGGAGGGGACGCTCCGAGCGGGCTTGGCTGAGGGCCCGCTCCGTACGCATCCGAGGGGGCTGTGGAGGTCGGTGTTTTCTGGCCTCTGCAGCCAGGAGGGGTCGCGGGAGGAGAGGTGTCTCGGTGTGTCGTTGCCGTGCACCCTGTCTCCCGCGACCAAACGAGGGCGCACCGTCAGATGCGTTGGCGGTGGGGCCGCAGAGGAAGAGGTGATGCGGTGTGTTGTTGCCGTTCTCCCTGTCCTCTGCGGCTGTTTGGTGGTTTGCGGTGGAACCAGGGATCGGATCCACCGCTGGGTGTAGGAGGTCGGTGCCTTAACGGGTGTCGGCTTGCCCATGCCCACGGCTCCTGAGTGGCGGTCTCGGGGATAGTCCGTCGCCCTGCGGATGGGAGTGTTGGAGGTAAGGCGCGCCTTTGTTTTTTCTGGCGCACCTTCCTGTTGGAGGGGAGCTCCATGCTCCACGCGAGGGGGTTGCGGAAGCGACCAGGCACCGGCGAGTTCGCGGATGAATGTTAAAGCGCGCCTGTGTTCCCACCAAACGGTGCGGAGGTGAAAACACAGTGGGGGTTCAGCCGGTAAGAATCCGGCATAACCCAGCTGCTGCCCCGGGCGGCTGGGTATCCATGAGGATTACCCACTTAAAAAAAATATCTATCCGTTGAGATTACAATTATTTTAAGAAATTAAATAAGCACTTATATTTCTATAAAAGTATAATATACAATACGTCCTATATATTTTCATGTTATATGTGTGTGCGTGTGTGTGTAAGTATTACATACATGGAGTCCTTACTATTTTAAACACAATATTTATGCTTTTAATACTGACCTTAATAAACATTTTGTCAATTTATATGATGACATAATGTATATTATAACAGAGAAACTTCACGAAGTTAAAATGAAATGGCTAAAGCCTGTTGCCTTAAATTTGAGCTGTATTTAGCGTTACAATGTAAGGGTTCACACAGAGAAATTATTGTGATAGAACGTTGAAATTTCTTTTATATATCCAGAAAAGCCCCGAGACAAAAGTGATCCAGAAAAATGTTTTATAATATAAATTTAACCTACTTATCTTATTAAATCATTTCTTATTAATATACAGATGGAAGTGTGTGAGGATGTGTGTGTTTGTTACTCTTAAAATTAGCTCTTTGAAGAGTGCGGTAGTGGAAACATGCTTATCCAAAGAATAAGAGAAGAGACAGATACCTATCTCTCAACTCAGGAAGGTTGAGTGGTAGTGGTCACTTACCATCATCCCGGCGGCTCGTTTGCTACTTTTTTACATAATAATGAAGTAGCAAATGAGCATACAGTCCATCTGACGGTAAGTGGTCACTGCCACTCATAGACATCTGTAATCAACTTCATATAGAACATAGGTTCTATCTGAAGTCAATCACAGATGCGTTGCTGCTCCCGAGGACTATGATGGTCGCCTCATATAAAAGTGTGCCGGCAACCGCACCTTTCCATCGAAACTGCGGTGTTACCTCCCCGGACGAACTACACTGGTTCTACCACCTTTATTGTAAAAATACTATTTTTTGCTATTTATGCCAACAAGTATTCAAATAAATATTTCCCTTATTTACAGTGTTAATGTGAATAAGGTCTTACAATTTAGAATAGTTGGTGTACTATTTATACCCAGCTGAGTGGTCAAGTTGCCCCAAATCCGGTCGTATCTGACAAAGCCGAGTCTGCAGTTCCAGAACGGTGAAATTAGTGCATAAATTCTAAACAGGATTTGGGCCACGGCAGCGCTGCTAGCAGATTCTACATTTGGATTTACCTTTTACAGCCAAAATGTTGGATTCCTAGAATTTATTGTCAAAAAAGATAAGTCATGGGAAGAACATTAATTTTAAGCAATGTTTATCGTAATATATATTAACATTATTTAATTAAAAATTATTGGAATTATATCTAATTATTTACGGGTGACCGAAATTTCATGTATATTTCAGAAGAACTATTTTTATGCTTTAATAATGTTATTTCTTGTCAAACCCTTTAAACGTTTATTATTATTTAATAAAGTTCACTTACGATCATCATTATCAGGCTAAAATATCTAGACTTAATGACCAGAAATGGATTACTCTAAATTCGTAGTACGACAATGCAACGGATAGAAGAAATGGATGGTTTCAGTTAAAAAAGCTGAAATGGCTAGGGAGATACATTGTCGTCTCTGGCTCTACCGCAGCCTTCTTCGCGAGCATCACTGCTTCGGACTACCTGCCACGATCTATCCGATCATAGGACGAACTATGATATGAAAAAGAAAGGTTGGCCTATCAATACAAAAAAGATCGAGTAGCACTGTCCCTGTAGTTCCGGGATCAGAATAGGGCTACGGTATCCTCTGCCTGTCGTAAGAGGCGACTAAAAGAGGCTTCCGGGGTTGCGGGCGGCTAGAGTGGGAGCTTGAACCGTCCAGCCAGGCGATCCCGGGAAGGACGGCGGTATGTGTGGTCGCATATCGTCGTATAGACTAGACGGAGCGGTGGGCCCAGCCGCCCATCTGGGAGGAGCCCGATGGGGCAACACGCTTAGAGGATTCCGGTGGTGTTTGTTGGAGATCCCGGAGTCCTCTTTTTAGCGCCGAGGATGGCCACCGGGGGGGTTTTAGTGCGGTAAAAATCCCACATAACCCTTCGTCGCTCCCACGGCGTCGGGTACCTTTTGAAGGTTTCCCCCTCGAAAACAAAAAAAAAAAAAAAAAAAAGCACTCCGCACTGCACAAAAGACATATGATCCATTTTTAACTTTATCTTGCCTTACCCGTAAATCAAAACAAGTATTGCTACTGTTGTAATAAAAACTTTAGAAAATAAAATAAATATAAAATGATATCTTCTTGTGTTGTACAGTTCACCTCTTTTCACACTAGCTATATAAGCGGCGCAGATTTATCAAAGATAGAGACGCAAGTTTTAATGAACTGTCATACTCTCAGACCTTTGGGCGAACTAGACTTTAGGCAGCATAATAGCTTAATCTTAAGTCTAGAAACATTGTGAAATGTGTTTGATCTCAGTAGAAGTTTAAATGCCAGTATAATATTGCCTTGTAAATTTTATTCATTTAAATAATATAAAGTTATTTTGAATAATTTAAGTTTCTGACAGGTAAGAAATTTTGTTGAGAAAGTTTATTCTGGCATTGCACTCATAAGTTTAAAGTTACTTGACCCTACATCAAATGTAATTTATATGTATTACATTTTGACATTTCAAGATGACTAAAATTAAATGAACTATTTTATGAGATACTTTTTCAAATCAAAGTGTTTTTTGTAAGTTGTAAGTATCGAACGAGCATGCAGTCCATCTGATAGTAACTGGTCTTTTTTTTTTTGTTTTCGAGGGGGAAACCTTCTAAAGGTACCCGACGCCGTGGGAGCGACGAAGGGTTATGTGGGATTTTTACCGCACTAAAACCCCCGCGGTGGCCATCCTCGGCGCTAAAAAGAGGACTCAGGGATCTCCAACAAACACCACCGGAATCCTCTAAGCGTGTTGCCCCATCGGGCTCCTCCCAGATGGGCGGCTGGGCCCACCGCTCCGTCTAGTCTATACGACGATATGCGACCACACATACCGCCGTCCTTCCCGGGATCGCCTGGCTGGACGGTTCAAGCTCCCACTCTAGCCGCCCGCAACCCCGGAAGCCCCTTTTAGTCGCCTCTTACGACAGGCAGAGGATACCGTAGCCCTATTCTGATCCCGGAACTACAGGGACGATAGTAACTGGTCTGTATCGCCAATAGACGTCTGAAATCAATCGGAGTTGTGTTGCTACATTCGAACGTCAATGTAAATGTGATTTTTTATTTAGTTCTGGGCAAAATACTCGCAGTCTATAAAGTTATGAGTACAAACCTATTGTAATATACAAAAATATTGTAATATGTTTATATGTTCTGATCATAGGGCTGGCGCTTACCTCGGTGAAAGGATTAGTATTGCCATCCAACGAGGCAATGTCGCCAGCGTTTTGGGTACGCTGCCCGAGATCAATAATTTAGATAAAGATTTTTATTTGTAAGTGTTTTTTTTCTTTTTAATATAGGTATTAATTTTAATATATGTTATTATATTTATTTATGTGGTGTATATATTTTAATAATATATATTTTAGTTTAAGTTACTTTATATTTTAATTTAATATAAAATATGTTATTTAATATATTGTTTAGTATATTACCAGTATATTATTTAGACGTTCTGTGAATCCACGTATGCACCTTACCCTAAGAATTTGCTTAATAACTAACATATCAAATCACGTAGTAAATATACCATTATCTAAGTTTAATTTCCACTGTACTTTATTAAACAAACTTCAACAAAGGCTGCGCCGGAGTTAAAGCCGGGATATTTACGAGTAGTTTTAACCGTAGTTGCGGTATGGCTTGGTTTTACCGAACTTTTTTATACCACCATTAGCATCAACGTATTGCGAAATACCAACCGAAAAGCTCCATAGTCGCTCGTTAGCGATCGCTTTTTATGGTCTATAGCGCAAGTTAAAATAAATCGCTGTACCAATATGTTAGTGTGAAACGCAAAAAGGTTTTACGGCGTAGGAACGTTATTGGTTACGATCGTCTATGTTTTAGATTTCTATTTTAATACAAACAAGTGCTAGGTTAGATTGCGCCCCACTTTATATGGAGATTTTTTGTTTTCTGCTACATTATCTTTTTCTTCTTCTTTATTTGAATGAATGTTTGTCTGTATGTCCTCTATAGAATCGTAGACTATTCATTTGATCATGTGATGATCTTTAGCAAAGTTGTTATTCATGAGCGCGCGAAGGTTTCTGGTTATTTTTTTTTGTGATGGCTTAGCAACGCACGCAGGGTACGCTAGTCTTCTTTATGAAAATGAATGTTTGTCTGTATATCCTCTATAGAATCGTATACTATTCATTTGATCATGTGATGATCTTTAGCAAAGTTGTTATTCATGAGCTCGCGAATTTCTCTGATGTATTTTTTTCTGATGGCGTAGCAACGCAGGGTACAGCTAGTAATATATAAATAAATTGTTACGTAGGTATTGTGCAATGGAAGTGAAACTGTTGTAGTTCTTAAATCAATCAAATTACATTAAGAAAATTATAAGAATACCCAACAATTTCTTATTGTAATTTCTATAATACGTCCTGTAACACGTAATGTAACATATTGTTGTTTTTACATAATATTTCAACACATGGGTTTGGGTTCTATATATACTTTAAATTATCTTTTTTTAAGGATAAGGAAACTAATTGGAATTTATTTATTGAATATCAGCGTTTGTCAGTGTCTTTTTACTTAAAAGTAATCGTAGCATTGTAATAAAATTACTGTTATTTTTTATTTATAATTACCCGTGCCGATTCAAATAGTTTTAAATTCAATCAATTTGGAAACGAACTGTTATTTTAACATTATTTAGCGTCGTCACGTGAATGTGATTGGGACCTCCGCGACTCATAAATCACTTGGACACTACGCGTCAGCCTGTCTACAATACGTTTAGTGCTCAGAATTAGTAAACTGAAATGGCAATGGTTAGGTCACATCGTTATAAGACATATAGCCGGTGGAGTAGAAGAGTCCTTGAAAGGAGTTCATGTCTGAGCAAACTAAGTATAGACCCTGATCAAATGTACTGGTGACCTGAAATAGATGGCGGGTTACCGCTGAAATAGTAGATTTTCAAGGGTTCATGAGTGTATAAATAACTACTCGTAAATTTTACTGTATATAAATTGAATATAATATTAAGTATGAGTATATGAGCTTAATTTATTTTTAATTGATAAACAAGGCACCTTTAATTACTTTAAATGTTAATCAAGTTCTTTAATATTAAGGATACTTGTTATTGAAAGTGATAAATACACTGCAGAAAATTATGACATTTTATAATAAAAGTTCTTAACTTTTTAACATAAAGACATTTAAAATGACTGAGTGTATCGCACAGTTTTAATTAGACAACGTAGTATATGTTTTGATTTGGTTTTATCGAATTAATGACTAAGCAAGTAAGGTTAGACGCACTATAACTCAGATTTTATAACATAATTTTGGTAAGCAAAAAAAATGTTTTGTGATTTTTTTTCTGGGTACTGAGAAAGGGTACTAAGGGATGAAAGCTTTTTATGGAAGTAGCAAACGAGCATGCATCCAGGCATGTAAAAAGTTTACAACTTAGCATCGGGTGAACGTTGCCCATGGACATCTATAACCAATCCCAGGTAAGGTCACAGCTACCCCTGAGGTTGCCACAGATGCGTTACTGAGGACTTATTTAGAACGCCTTCTAAGTTTCCACTACCAAACCCTTCAGATCAGAACAACGCAGCGCTTAAAATTTCTTAGTTATCAGGCTTAATTAGGCGTGGAGATAGTCTGTTGGCGATAGTTTGACGTGTGACGGTGTCCCGGATTCGGTTCCCGGCCAAACAGGTATCTGATGAGTTTAGATTCTTATTCTGGGTCTGGGTGTTTGTGTATTCGTATGTGTGTGTGTCCATGGCATCTACGACACGAGAGAATCCTAATCCTAAGTCACCCTGGGGCGAAACACAAAGGGTCCTATAATCTTCAAAGCTTGTAGATTTACATTTCTTTGCACGGCTAGTCAAAGCCAAGTAGAGTTAACTTTAATCCCGTTGTCGGATCAAGTGTTATTTGAACGATATTTAGTGACGTCACGTGCATCTGATAGATCCGGCCCGTTGCGTCGGCTCGTAAATCACGCGGACACCACGTGTCGAACTATTCGTAATGGTTTTCCTTTAGGTGTAGGTACTATTTTTAGTTTAAACCATCTACAAGTTACACTTTTTTATGAGATGTAGGAAATTAACGTGCAGTTTACTTGATGGTAAGTGGTCACAGCGGCCCATGAACTTTTTCAAGCAATCACTACATAGTATATGTATGTGTTTGTGTCAAATGCAAGGTAGTGTGTGTAATGTGTTTTAGTTGATTTAAAAAAATATTAACATAGCGTAATCCTTCTCTACATCAACTATAACCGTGCGTAATTTCACAGTCCTTCGTCTGCGGCAACTATCTTAAAAACGGACCACAAATTTTTGCTTCATGTATTAATATAGAAGATCTTATACTACGGGTGTTATCATCAATATTATAAGACTATAAACTTGTAGCAGTTTCGTATGTAAATAAGTTTAAGGTAAGACTTCATAGATATTATCGTATTATGGCATGGTTTAGTAATTAAAATTTAGAGGCTTCAGTTTACAATTAATATAAGGTGAAATATGTTCATGGTTAAGATGTTGATATAAAGTAATTTCGGTGGTACAAACTAACTCAAAAAGAGAATATTTATTGACAGCTTAGGAAGACTTAGCTACCAATAACCGTAGAAGTACAAACCTGGCCAATAAACACGCAAAACATTTCCCGATTCCAAATCGTCACCTCTGTATATTAATTAATACCCCCCATGATAAAAACTGTTTACGTACATTAATAGCAATTAGGCTAAGCGATAGAACCAATATATCAAAAACCGAAATCACTTTATGAATATTAATAAGAAGTAAATTAATTGACACTACATGCGTGCTTAAACAGGTTGTAAATATCGGAATGTATAGGGTAATTTTGTAAATTACGCAGTTAAATAATGAATTATTTATTTAACAATAAATTTATTATTTATGCATTAATTATCTATCAATAAATAATGGTGCTTTCAATATTTATGGTATGTATTCGTTTGTACTTTGAATTGCACAACTTCCTCTCTTCCCGTGGGCGTCTAAAAACATTATCCGAGTAATAGGCATCATTTCTGATACACAAGAAGACGCTTCTTGTGTATCAGAAATACCTGCTGCGGTCATCAAAAAGCATGCCAGACGCTGTGAATATTTGCAAAAATCCCCATTAAAAAGATTTACAAACAGTGGTGAAGTTCAAGAAGCTGAAGGATCGATAGATGTTATCAACTTTATGAACGCTATTGATAACAGCGGAGTCTTCAAATCGCAACCACAATCAACACTAGTAACTAACGTCAATTTTGTTATAAATCTGTATATATTATTTACACAAATAAACAGTTTGCTTGTCATAATAGTTATTATTGCTGCATATAATTATTGCATTGCATTACGGTATGTGTGAAAACACCATAACATTTGTTTTCACCTAACGAACATCCGATCTTAACGAAATCCTTAACTAAATCAACAAAAACTGACACACCTTTACATCCTTTCAGTTGTATTTCCGCTAATTATGTTGTAAGTTAATACAAAACAGTAGTTTCGTGTCGAGTGTCGTGTTTAGTTCACGTTTTTTTGGCACTGGGCGTGGTTAGGAGTGATTAAAATTTAGTATTGATGGTAATAACCGTTGCTAGCAAAATTGTAAACTTGTTGTGACTTTACATTTAAACAAGTTTTATTGAATTTGATAATTGTCTATTACTATTATTTTTATTACTCTCTACTATTTTTACAGCAGTTTTGGAGCAGTAATAGCCTACTGGTTGAAACTTGCCCTCTCAATCGGGAGGTCCGAGGTTCAAACCCAGGCACGCACCACTGATTTATGTGCGTATTATACATTAATTATCACTGCATTTCGGTGAAGGAAAACATCGTGAGGAAACCTACACACCCGAGAGTTTCTTTATAAAAAAAAAAAGTTCTCGGAGGTGTGTGAAGTCCACCAATTCGCAATTGGCCAGCGCGGTGGACTATGGCCTAAACTCTCTCATTCTGAGAGAAGACCCGTGCCCAGCAGTGGGACAATAATGGGTTGACGACACACACTATTTTTACTACTCATTATGTGGTATTATACAAGAAGTATTTATGCAGCAGGTTTATGCTTACAGGAGGTAGAACCAGTGTAGTTCGACCGGGGAAGTACCACCGCCACACCTGTTTCTAGCGCAAAGCAGTTCTTGCGATTCGATCAAAGGGTGTGGTTGCCGGCCCACATCTTTATGAGGTGACCATCGTAGTCCCCGTGTATCGTTACGCATCTTTGATTGACTACAGATAGAACCCATGTTCTATTTGACTTTGTTTGTTTGTTTTGACCAAGCAACCACTTACCATCAGGTGGACTGCATGCTCGTTTTGCTACTTCGATCAGATAAAAAAAGCAGTGTTTCGGGCTATGTTTTTAATCTATTGTGAAAATCTTATTCATATTTATGACATGTACAGCAAGAATATTTTAGTACTATGTACCCTAGTACCGTAGTAGAACCACTCTTGCCGTATTTTTGTATAGATTTCAAAAGATTATGTCTAACTTGTCTAATTTCAGGCACATGGTAATTAATTTTCTGATTGGAGCTAAAGTTAATGCTTACAATAATAAATAAAATCTCTTTTCTAGATATAATTTCATAAAATTGTAAAGCGAGAGCTTCACAATTTCACGGAAATTTCTATTTTAAATAAGTAATGCGTTATAATCATCAAAAACATTTTAGGTTACTTATCTAAATACATTAATTTAAGAACAAAATGTTGGATTATATACGAAAGTCCTCTCAATCACCAAAAACACATTAACTAATTACGTTCAATTCATCTCGAACAAGAAATAACAAATAGGAAACAATACTCACGGCTTTGCTCGTTATCAATCGTGTTAAATTCTGTCACTTTGTCGGCATTTCACTCAAATTAAGTTATGTTTGTGTCAGATTAAGTTTCTGTTTTTGTCAGGCTTTTAAACTTTGTTTAATTCAATATAAAACGTCCTTCAAAAGGATCAAGACGGCTTACTATGAAACGGTTTTAAAATTAATTAGCTTTGGATCCTGTATAGCAGTTCACGGCTCAATTAGGGAAATGAGTTCGGTAATTTATGTTCGGCGAGCTCGGTAAATAAAATATTGCCTATCTATATAACGATATTGTGATAAATTACCATCCGAACAGTAAGATGCTGCTTCAAAATAGCCCACTCGAAAATTATTTATAAGAACGCCAATTTTGTACGAGAATCAAGATGAAAGCGGAGAATCACTTCATTATTTCCAAAGAGGATTTGTATTTTATACTTCTTAGTTAAATATTATTCATTATGTTCTTTTAAGAATCTTAATATTTAACCTTTATTGGTCTGTAAAGTAGATAATTCTGAGTTTTATACCAAGCCAGGCAGATACTCGACTGCGTACCGATCAGAATAGACTAAAAGGGACTTCCGAGGTTGTGGGCGGCTAGAGTGGGGGCTCGAACCGTCCGATCAGGCGAACCTGGGAAGGAAGGCGATATGTGTAGTCGCATACCGTCGTAAGGACCAAACAGAACGGCAGGCCCAGCCGCTCACCTGGGAGGAGCCCGGCAACGCGCTCAGAGGACTCGGTTGCATTCCTTTAGAGATCCCGGTGTTACATTCGTAGCGTCGAAGGGGGAGGGGGGTAGTGCGATACAAATCCCACATAGCCCGGCGTAGCTCCCACAGCGTCAGGTACCTTTGAGATTTGTACTTCGAGAACAAAAGACTCTTAACTAGCAAATTTAATGTTTTACTTTATTCTGTTATTTATGAGTTTTTTTTACGTAATATAGAAGTGACTAAGAACCTAAGAAGTATGCACACATTCTGGTCGGTACTGACCATTACCGCCCATACATATAAGCAATCAACTCCAGATAAAAACAAAGACCTATCTCAGCCTAGCCACATAACCCTGAGGACTAAGTGTGAACGCTTTTGAAAAAATTGAAATAAAATAATTCAGTATTTACTAATGCTAGCCGTTCAACCTTCAATTAGTCATGATCAATGTCAGAATAATGCAACGGTAAGGGTAAGATTTCTCATTGGATTCATGAAAGTTTTAGTGTTATTCTCATTGTAACAATTTAAAATTACACATATGTGCAACTCTATTACATTTATCAATCAGCTTTTTGAGGTTTACTACTGGACATAGACTTAAACCAACTTAACATTGGCTGGCACGCCTATTGATGATCGTAGTAGTTACTGAAGATACACAAAGATCGTTGTTGTATACCTCTTGAATATTGGTCTCTCACTTGCCTTCTGCCATATTCATGGTAAGACAGGGACTTTCGTCCCTGTAGTTCCGGGATCAGAATAGGGCATCCCCTGCCTGTCGTAAGAGGCGACTAAAAGGGGCTTCCGGGCTTGCAGACGGCTAGAGTGTGAGCTCGAACCGTTCGGTCAGGCAATCCTGGGAAGGACGCCGGCGGTATGTGTAGTCGCATACCGTCGTATAGGCTAGACGCAGCGCTGGGCCTAGCCGCCCATCTGGGAGGAGCCCGGTGATGCAACATGCTTGGAGGATTCCGGTTGAAGTCATGGCGAGATCCCGGAGTCCTCCTTTTTAGCGCCGAGGACAGCTACCGGGGGGGTTTTAGTGCGGTAAAAATCCCGCATAACCCTACGTCGCTCCCACGGCGTCGGATACCTTTTGAAGGTTTCCCCCTCGAGAACAAAAAAAAGACAGGAATTTTGTTATTCTAAATAAACATTACACGGTATTCTACTGAATATTAAATAAAACTGCAGTCAAGCCGTATTATTGTATACTAAAACAAATAATCTTACCGATTTGGACATAAAAAATATGTTTCTATTTCGTGAAAAGGCCAAGAAAGTAAGAAAGAAATGATGAACAAGTCAATTACACGTGATGTCTATCCCTCGGCATTCGGGATAATTGATTTACAGACGCTGACGAGACTTTTTTCGATAACTAAGCGAAAAGAACAGTTAATTTAGTGATTAATACTTCGCTTCGCCCAGCGTTTTCTGATTACGTGCTTTTTGTTTTGTAAGTTATAGTATTGATGAATTTCTGTAATTAAGACTATAGTTGTTGTTCATTTGTAAATTTTGCTGTTAATTTTATTTTACTATATAATACTACGTGGAGCAAAAACTTGTAATCCGTTTTTAAGATACTTGCCGCAGACGGAGGAGTATGGAGGAAATTACGCACGGTTATAGTTGATGTAGAGGCGGATTATGCAATGTTAATATTTTTTTCAAATAATGCATAGAACATACTTAATATCAACTGAAAACACATTACACACACTACCTTGCATTTGACACAAACACGTAACGTTAAAAATGTCAGATGTCTTGTCAAAATAACCGCTATTGCTTTTAAATGCAGCTTAGGTAATTAAATATTTTTTACCTTTAATGAGTGCGTTCAAAATAACTTGAAATTTATTACAATTTATTTTTATTTGAAAAATATTTGTGCTACTTTGGACATTATGAAGTTTAGTTTTTTAATTTAAATTACGGTCGAATTTCGACCGTTGTGACGAGTGACTACTTTTTTTATTATATCAGAGTTACACGCGTGTTTAAAAACCGGCTGGCGATAAGTGACAACGTTATTTATAATTTCCACCACCTATTTCTAGAGTGTTTGCCAGTTTTGCCATTGTGGATGTGGTGGATGGGTGTGGTTGACGGCTCACTTTTATTTGAGACGACCGTCTTAATCGTCGGGAGTAGTAACGCATCTGGATTTGACTTCAGATAGAATTAATTCTATGTTAAGTTGCTTACAGATATCCATGGGCGGCAGTGACCACTTACCATTTAGTGGTGTGCATGTTTGCTATTTCAATTGTATAAAAAATATCTTCAAATATAATAAAAATACTTTCAGATTTCGGCCAAAGATAAAGTGCAATCGCTGGGGACTAAGTTAGGTCTAAGTTTTTCTACTTGATAACATTCCTCAAACCAGTAACATTGATATTATAAACCAAAATTACATGTGATAATTGCAAATATGAACGTAAAAACATAAAACAAATATCTGTGTGTGTATTTATTTATTTTATTTATTAATATTTTTTATTCAATTAAATTAAAACTATGTCATGAAATAATATAAGAAATGTGCGAAAAAAAAGTGCGTATCTCATTTTACCAAATTGTTTAATATAAAATTATAATATTTATAAAATGCATGTATCTATAAAGTATGATTTAAAATTATCAAGCTCACAATTGGAATTTAAAAAACATTTCAAAATACGTTCCAGGAGAAAATGTTAATAATAAGGAAATCTGTTCTTTATAATCAGGTCGGGAAATGACTGGAAAATTTTTGACCAGTTACCTCAACTAATGGGGCTGACGTCCGAAATGACTCCCCTAAAATAGAACAAGGAATGATTGGAGTAGATATCAAAATAAATGTTGACCAAACAAGGGGCATAATATTTGTAAGTACCTTGTGCAAATAGTTTGGTTTTATTTGGGGATATTATTTGTAAGTATAGCTTATGGGATTATTTGTTTCTAATTTTAGCGTAGTATTTTACCTTTATGTTAAATCTGCCAGGTATGGGTATAAAATTCGAATTTAACGTCGGCCAAAATTGGTAGAAAAATGTACATCGATAGGTTATTAATTGCTTGACATGGAGATCTATCGTTAGATCTCGTTTTAAAAGAACAGTTTACGTAGATTCTATTAAGTAAAGTACGTAAAAAATTATGTGCTTACATTGGTTTTTGTTATTATTAAAAATCAGTTTTGCAAAGCGTATTGGTGAATTTTCTATAGTTTAAAACCTGTAATATTTATTTATAAAAATGGTATATGTTATAAAAATAACTGTATTTGATTCTTAAGTTAATAATTGAACCTAACTGAAATTAAAAACTGAACTGATATAAATCACACAAATATACCAACTGCAAAAGATACCACTTTGACTTTTTGAGATTAAACGACAGATTAAAAACCTAAACCAAATCCTCTCCATATCTCCAAATCCCCGAGCCGCCGTTAAAGTTAACACAACAGCCTGTGATAAACGATTGACTCAATGACTTGAAAAAGTAACGCCCAAAACGACCATCCCACTCCGACTAACGACGTCTATTATCTACTGACGAATATTGCTACCGATCACACTCATTTGGTGGGATTTATTTTGCTACATTGCCGGATTTTATGTTGATACGGTAGAGGGTATATTTGTAATGGAAAGAATATGGTTCGACCGGGAAAGTATGTAGCATTGTTACAACTATTTTTCAAATGTAGAGCAATTCTTGCATTTCGGCAGAAGGATATTTTTTTTTTCTTTATCTAACGGTAAGTACCTAGCCACTGCCGCCCAAAGACGTCCGTTATCAACTTCATTCAGTACATGGGTTCTATCTAAAGTCAATCATAGATGCATTGCTACTCCCGAGAACTATGATGGTTGCCTCATGTGAAAGTGTGCCGGCAACCACTCCCATCTATCGAAACGCAAGAAATGCTTCATGCTGCACGAAATAAGTGTGGCGGTGGTACTTCCTCGGTCGAACTACACTGGTTCTACCACCTTCAGAATGTTTGCCAGCTGACTATTGTACTTGGTAAATGTCATAATCCTTAGGTCAAGCAACGCATTTGTAGTTGACTTTAGATAGAACCCTTGTTCTGTATGAAATTACTAGATGTACACATGACATGGGCAAAAGTAACCACTTACCATTAGAGGGACCGCATGTCCGATTGGTGTTTCAATCTTATCAATTAACTAATATGCTTATTAAAATCAGTTATTTCTTGTTATGATGGATTAAAAACAATAATTCAAAGGAGATTAAACCCCTTGTAATTTTACACTGGAGTCTTTTATAGGTTGTAAATGCCTTTGTGTTCTGATTTGAAGGGTGTAATAAAAGAGAAATACCCAAAATGTTCCCAAATGTGAGGTAGAAACACATCAATGGCAAAGATTAGGTAAGAGTTTTTATCTGGGGTGGATCACTGGCGTTCATGGGCAGTAGAAACAATGTATGAAAGGCATGTTTACTTGCAACTGCTATAGTTAAAAGAGGGCAAACATATATTAACGTTGAACGAATTATAATAAAATTAATGACGCCACTTCGTGTCTTATTAGTAGTAAAACAACATTTAAATGGAAAAGTTCAATATGTTTGACAACACATAAGCTTATATATCAAATCAATAAAAATTAGTGTTAAATAATAAAATTTGAGGCAAAAAAATGTACCTCCGTGTACAGTAAAGTCTTCAATAAAGCACTGACTAGTTTTTTTGCCCAATTCTTGTACACAAACAAGTTTCGCTTAAATCAACACTGTAAAAAGTAATAGTTGCGAAAAAATCGAGTTCGTCAAAAGGACAAACTTGGGAAGGAATGAAGAATGAAGATTGCTTCCCAAGCGTGGAAATCAATCAATTACCTTAAGCTGACGGGAGCGACCTCGTCTATATCAATTGCGCGCTCTATCACAAGTATTACATGGGTGTTGCGAAATAAATAAATCACAAGCTCCTATCGTTCATCAAAATTCAATCCGAGATATTTATAGGCAGCCCTTTGGGTCGTGTTTGGGAAATATATTTGTTGTGCTACACAGAGTAAACTTTCGGCTAATAACTAAGTGATGAGTAATAAATTCTTAGTTGAAACAGCAGCAACATAAACTATACTGTGACTTTGTGTTTATGTAGAGGCTACTATCGATATAATACAGATTAATACAAATAATATACATAAATATAAAAAATGCAAAACATTGTGATAAATGTGTTTGTTACTCTTTCGCAAAAACTTTCACTCGGATTTCGGTAAGATTTGACACACTCATACTTTATAACCAAGATTGATCTAATCCGCGCGAATAGCCTAATACATAACGACCTGCGTGGCGGAGCGGTTACTATACGGATCTGACGCTCGATGGGTTCCGGGTTTGATTCCCTGCCAGACAGGTATCTAAATGATGAATTTAGATTCATGTACTGGGTCTGGATGTTTGTGTATTCGTCTTGTGTGTGTCCATGGTACCCACGACACAGGAGAAAATCCTAGTGTGGGGCTATGAGTGTTGAAAGCGTGCGTGTATAATAATACCGTGTTAGTGTTACTATATTGTTATTATTTAAAAATACTGAACTTATAAACAATACAAGTAAAAGATAAAAAAAACAGCTATAGGTTTCTCAATTAAGTACAGACATTTTGATTTTCTTACTTATTTTCCTATATCATCATAGCATGCAAAAATTACTCCTATCAAACTCATAACATCAAACATTCCAGGTGCGTGGTATTTTAACCTCTAACCTAGAACGTGTGATGCCAGGATATTAACCTAGTTATCATCGCGTATTGTATTACCTATTAGAAGCATGGGACCAATTCTCTGAACCCAATTCATCGGCAGCTCAATGTGGAGCGCCGCAAACGACGAACCTCGTTAGTTGAAAGACTCTTGATTGGACCAATTAGTACTCGGAGTAACGTTGTCATGTAAATTCCACTGTATTGATTTCTTCATGTGACTCTTTTGATACAGGGAAATAATTATTGATACCGAAAGACATTTTCATAAGTATCCGAGGATAGACTCTAAAATTGTTTGGTAATTCTACTTAATAAAGCTGCTACATAGCATAATAAGGTCATGGTGTACGTATCCCTAAGTAAGAATAAGTTTGACTACAATATTCTGCATGTTTTGATCACGTTTATCTCTCATTTGGTTGCCAAGGTACAGCGATAACAGACTTGTAGCTTTTTCGTGAAAAACTAACATACATACAACTAATATACATATTACTAAATATGTAAACTACCATTACTCATGTAACTGTGTAGTTTTTTCGCACCAGCGTCCAAAGCAATATGAATTTAAATTTAAATTCAAAATGGTAAACATTGTATCGTAGGTATTACCAGTACTTTAAAAAATTTCAAAGTATCGTAGGTATTACCAGTACTTTAAAAAATAATATAAAAATTCTAAGTTTCATTTAGAAAATTCCTATAAAAAACAAGAGATACTTACCATCGTTTTCTAGGAGCCATAGACCTCAACTGCCACACCTGTAAAAGGAGAAATTAAAAAATGAAATTTAGAATTAATATTACTTAAAAACTAAGTACACCTAACCACAGTCGCCGTCCTATATAAATCTTAACGTTTTGATCTTAATAATAAATATAGATTCTTAGATAACACAAAAAAAAAATTTTGGACATGCAGTCCACCTGATGGTAAGTGCTGCACTGCACTGCCGCCTATGGACATCTGTAATCTACTTCATACAGAATATGGGTTCCATCTGAAGTCACAAGTCACAAGTCATCAATCACAGATGCGTTGTTACTCCCGAGGACTATGATGGTCGCCTCATGTGAAAGTGCGCCAGCAACCACACTCTTCCATCTAAACATAAAAAAACTCTTCACGCTAGAAATAGGTGTGGCGGTAGTATTCCCGGTCGAACTATACTGGTTCTACCACCTGTTCGTAGTATTAAAATATTATACCTACTAGAATTCAAACTACGCAGTTTATCTCATGTTGCGTAACTCGAGCTATAACTTAAGAAATTACTTCTCGATCCCAGAAGCCAACACACTGCCTTCTCAATAGTATCGCCAACTTCGGAAGTACCCTTATTGTTGAGACACTTTGCATTTTCATGTATATTTTAGGTTCGTATAGCGAAGTTCGTAAGTTATTTTAATCCTTTAACTACGTTAGACGAAAGGCGCGGTGCTACTTTGTAGGATATGAATAGTTAATTAAGGATTAATTTAATTTTACAGCGGATAATTTTATTGTTGTTTCGATGTGTTTTGTTAACAGCTTTATTAAAACTTTGTGAAAGTAATTCTATTCATTTTTGTTTACACTCACTGTTATATTTTTTTAACTAAAGAACCGTCACTTTAATTCGTCACACTCTTTTATGCACCGTTCAACTTTATGTACGCGTGATTTTTTATTTATTTATAAGTCCATCTACGTTATATGTATACGTGTAAGGAACTTTTGCATACAATCTTTTAAATAGTAACTAAAAGTGGAGAAAACTAAAAGATACATGTAGAAGATTTTGATCATTTTGATGTAATAACGTCGTTGGTTAGAATTAGAATCATTTTTATTTAGATTTTATATTTATTATTTTAAATCAATTAAAAAATCAAGGAATGCCGTTAATAAAATCCTTCATGAAGAATCATAAAATATTATCACAACATAATAATAATGTGTGCAAATGTCTTTATTATTGCATACAGTAGCGTAATCAGTATTAGCTGTAAAAATACATTTTACATTTTGAATAAAGATTAATATTTTCGTAATCAGCATTGAAATAGAGTATCCATTTAAAATAATATTCGTTATTACACATTCGTTATTACACATTTCAAAAAATAACGCGCAGGTCTCTCACCAGAAATGTGTTATTAAACGATATCCAATCTACAAGTTTTTATCCCCCTTTTTGGATTCTCAAAGGGGGCCGCAGTGATTACGGAAGAGTAATTAATGTGTATTTTAGTTTTTGTGCCAACCACATGGAACCGAGTCAAAAGTTACAATGTGCGAACGATTTCGCACGCACAAAGAATGCCCTTTGTCGGCATAGCTGTCACAGATTAAAATGTTATAGAAATGCTGTTTAATAATATAATTGATAAATACTAATTAGGTCTTTATAACAAAGATAATCTTATACTATTTACTACAGACATTATATTGAAATTTATTTGCCATATCTTTGTTCTTCATGTTCGACGAGGTGTATAAATTAAATATATAGTGCTACAGATAATGAGTAGCCCCGTGTGGTCATTATTGTCTTGCCGTTGCACAGGATTCCTATCAGTAAAAAAATATACGTAACGAATAAATAACCACTTTCCTTTGGGAAGTCGGTTAAAAAAGGATTCTTATAGTTCACCTTATTGGCTAAGAGCGAATTAGGAGCCAAAATTAATTGAGACAGCATGGCAGTCCATGACAAATAAAAAGTTATTGAGATTGACTATGACATAGTGACACATCTACACTATTTACACAAATCTTTTTACATATATCATGCCTACTATAATGTTTGGTGTATGATAATATGTTAATAGATTTAAGGTAACTTTCCATCAGGTGGCCCGTTACGCCTTACGCCTTATCGTTAGGTAAAAATATAAAAAAGATGTAAATTGAGATTAGTAGTAATAATAAATTTGTACACACGATACTCAGAGCAGTACAGTTATGGACAAAGGGTTTCCGTGAATCAATTAAAATATCTTTATAAGTTAACGAAAAATATAATCTGCGCTCCCACAGACAAGACAACGTGACATATTTTTTAGTCTGTGGCAAATAAAAGTAGCTGACACATGCACATCAGTCATTTATGTGTCACGGTTGCGTGACAAAAACATGCCGCCGGCTACCCGCAAAAAGCGTGAAGGGCGAATTCGAACTGATTGTGAACAAAGCGCCCGAAATGATGGACGTCATAATTTTATCAATGCTGCCCTCATTAGGATTTTGTCTCTAATATTACAAGCAAAAAAAGAACGTCTTTAGATCAAGCTCCTATTCTACATGACGTTGTTTGTTGATGTTCATGGGCCATAATGACCATTTCCCATCAGATGAACTGAATGATGAACACGGTAGTTTGCTACTTTAATATTACGTAAGTTTAAGATATTATTAGAAAAATATATGAAGTTTGTTTTCAATGGGCAAGTTTTTAAAAGGTAAGGACAGTAACGTCATTTAGTATCCGTATGCGTGTTGCCAAAAATAAGCCACAATGATGTACTTTTCGTCTATGGGAAATGAAACCTATAAATGTTTGTTATTATATAATGGTACATTTAAAGAGTTTACTTCTTTGGATTGTGTTTTAATAAACCTCAAATTAAGTACTATATTATTATTCAATTATATAAACAAATATTAACATTCTGTAAACTTCCTAAAATTAATTGTACCATTTTAATGACTTAAAGTTTTTTATCTTTAAAATGTCGACAGATTGCTTTCCTAACGTAAAAGAAAATTAAATTCCATTATTAAAGAAACCGCCAATGTATTCAGTATGACAATAAAGTTTTATGCCAACGTTATTAAGCTTTTTAAGCTCTAAATATCCCTCAAACGAAACAAAAACATAATGCTATGTAGGTAATACCTTATGGTAGTCCCATAAAATATGCTAAACTTCTTTTTGTCAACAAAATTGTCACCATATGGCCATCGGAGACAAAGTAGAGACAAAGCGAGATAATAATCGAAGCCAGTTGGTAAAGACTTGAAGACGACTAATTTATTCTTTGTAAAATATTTCCTTTTGTTTCATGACCCTCCGTTCCTCATAACGATGTTTTGTTAAATCTGATTCTCGGCTGTTCATTTCTTTTTTGTTATAGTTTCTTGCGCAATGTCTTACAAAAGTTTTGGAGTAATGTGTCTTAAATAAACATTCATTTCGATTGAGACAGCAGTTCACTTTATATTTTGTATGGCGGCAAGTAAAAGCGATATTTGCCGTAATTGCGTAACTACAGAACAAATGAATATAAATCAGAGTAGCAACTTTTGAGAACGATTTGATACCTAAAATATGCTTTTTCCATATGGAGATATGAAGAAAATGAAAATGTTTGCACGGAATTGAAGATCCAACCTTGTTTATGCTACCGGTCACCAAAGAGCTGGCCTGCATTTGTTGGAAGGCACAAAGATTAAGTCTTGCCGTACAGTAAGATAATGGAGCCGGCAGTGCTTAGGAAGTATGTCTTACACAGCCATATACCTATAGCTATAATTATACCTATAGGTACTGAAAGTTTGTATGTTTGTATCGTTAAAGCGTAAATTAGTAGTTTGCCGTATTCATTATGTATATGTTTCGTATAATTTTATGTTTTATTTTATTTTTTCATGTGATTGAAGTAGCAAATAGGCATGCAGTCCACCTGACGGTAAGTGGTTACTGTCGCCCATGGATATCTGTAAGCTGATTCATATAAATCATGGGTTCTATCTGAAGTCAATCACAAATGTGTTGCTACTTCCGAGAACTAAGATGTTCGCCTCATATAAAATTGTAACGGCAACCACGCCCTTCAATAGAAGCTATTGAAATGTTAATTATTCATGACACTCTTATCATCTTGTATTTATTAAAGCGTATAAATTATCTAAATTACACTCTGCATTCTGAAGAAACTATTTTATTGTTGTAGAACAACGTCATAAGCATCTCGTCCAGAGATTTCAATCCTACTGGTCATTACAAAATCTGGGTCACATCATACAAAATTTGCAAATTTACTGGTAGCATATAATTTAATAATTTTGTTAATAATATCATACTAATATTATAAAGGCGAAAGTTTGTGAGTTGATGTTTGTTACTTCCTCACGTCTAAACGGCTGGAGCGTATTCATCAAATTTGGTAGGGAGTTAGCTAAAACTCTGGATTAAAATATAAGCTACTTTTTACTGTGGTAATATTATAAACGCGAAAATTTGAGAGTGTGTATGTTTGTTACTTCCTCACGTCTAAACGGCTGGAGCGATTTTCATCAAATTTGGTAGGGGGTTAGCTGACACTCTGGATTAAAATATAAGCTACTTTTTACTGTGGTAATATTATAAAGGCGAAAGTTTGTGAGTGTGTATGTTTGTTACTTCTTCACGTCTAAACGGCTAAAGCGATTTTCATAAAATTTGATAGAGAGTTAGCTGACACTCTGGATTAAAATATAAGCTACTTTTTGTTGTGGTAATATTATAAACGCGAAAGTTTGAGAGTGTGTATGTTTGTTACTTCTTCACGTCTGAGCGATTTTCATAAAACTTGGTAGGGGGTTAGCTGACACTATGGATTAAAATATAGGCTACTTTTTACTGTAGGACAATATCTTACTCCCTCGGGACAATCGATCCATTGATTATTTTTAACGCAGGTGAAGCTGCGGGGTTCAGCTAGTACTCTATATATTTTAAAATTTTCGTATAAAGACTAACTAGCCCTGTGCATATAAACACAAGACCTTTTACCTCTTTTGCGGTACCTGTTTCAAAGCTACGTAACGAGGTTTATCTCTATGTACTAATACGTACAACGAGAAAATAAGACCTAAAAAAGTAAGTCCTCTAAATACACTCTTGCAATGTCTGTTCCGCATCCTAACCGCAGTTGGCTTAGCGAAGAGCAAGAACGGTTTTAAAATGTTACTTTACATTTAAATCAAGAACTCGTCCTTTTTAAATTAAACGGGAAGCCACTGTCGGTTTTTTGTTGGTTTTGTAATAAAAATAACGAATTTCAAACTCATATCCATAGGATTTCTTGTGAATGAAGCAAAAAGGAGTTAAAAACACATACCGAGAACGGATATCCTAACATAATTTAGATACGCGTTGAAAGCTTACGTAACTGATATTAAATTTTTATTCATATTTTATAAAAAAATCATATAAGAATAAGCTTCGTGTTTCGATAATTTAAATAATGAAAGAAAAAAATAGAAAAAAGTGCATTTTCACGTATTTTGGCGACCTGCGTTCCAGAAGGGTCATCATACTAATCAGATTTACGCTTTGGATTCGATCCCCGACCAGAAAGACTGATGAGAGAACTTAGATTTTGGGTGTTTGGGTTTTCATCTATGTGTGTGTCCGACAGTAAAAATATTCTAATGTGGGGCTGTGGGGCTGTGAGTCCACCAATTCGCACTTGGCCAGCGCGGTGGGCTATGGGCTAAAACTCTCTCATTCTGAGAGAAGACCCGTGCCCAGCAGTGGGAAAATAATGGGTTGTACCCGAGGGGCTGTCCATCCAAACCTTAAATATTACTTCCATAGCATACATATATATTTGTTAATATTATCAAAATTAAATATTACAATCATAAGTATTTATTTTTCAAGTTACTTATTTAATTTTATTACATAAAGGTTTTACTAAACTAAACAATATATTCCAAAAGGGATCATTAGTAGGGGTAGCTTTTTATATGGAAATAGAAAAGGATTCTTGGAATTAAATGGAAAGAGTTGATGAAGGATATCGCTTGAGGCGAGAGCGATCCGTTCAATTTTGCTACGAAACTCTGATCCCACTAATCGGAATATTATGTTCCAATCATGTTACCGGATGAAAGATACGGAAAATTAAGTTTTACATTTAATACCGTTTTTCTGTATTTTTTGCTTACAAAATTTAGATTGAGATCAAATATTTGTACTGATGTTCACATTTAATTTTAATTATACCTAAACATTTGTTGAAAAGACTAACATGAAACATTTGTTTTTCTTTGTCTTGCCCCGATCATAAAAGTAATGGAATAACACTGTTTGCCTTAAAGGCATGTAAAGCTTCAATGTTAAATACTGGATTAGATGGAGAAGAAAATATAATAAACTATAAAAACATAAATGTACGAAGGACTAAGACTATTTCCGCGACTTCGTCCATTTTGGTCACTTTTACCACGGTAAGTACGAATCTTATTTGGTGATCTAAATCAAGGTTTCTGAAACTTTCGGCTTCACATGAAGGTAACAATAAACTGCCAAAATAAACATATTGTTATTACTATTAATGTGTTGTGTTTGCTTGTTTGTTGTCACAAATGGTGCCCATTTTTGGAATATTTTTTTATTACGTAAATCTTGTCGCGAACCCCCTGCCATTCAAGGACGAACCTCTAGGGGTTCGCGTACCCCTCTTTGAAAAACCCTGATCTAGATCATAAACTGTGTGTGTGCTAAATTCGATCGGTAGTTTTCCGCTAAAAACTAACAAATGCACATACATCCTTACAATTTTTCGCATTTCCATCCAGCCATCAGCCCTTTGAGGTCCACCGCTGGACGTAGGGCTTCCCTAAATGGCGCCACTCCAACTGGTTATGTGCCCACTGAATCCAACGGTTTTCTACTGTGTTCTTCAGGTCATCGATCCACCCGGTGGGAGGGCGACCTGTACTCCTTTTGCCTAAACGTGGTCGTGGTTCTCACATTTATAATATTATTAAAAATAAGATATCGACTTTTTTCGTTTGTAACTAAGAAAATACATGTATTAAAATTATTCTGTAACATTTATACCGTGAAAGACCTATAGCTACTACTCTATAATTATGATGTATCACTTACTCGGCTAGCATGATCGTTTGAAACTTCAGTGTAATAAAAACAAAACTGCACGCTGTTAACTTTTCAAAAGGTATTTAGTCTACCAATTTCCACCTAACCACCCTTAACCTTTAAAATTCTCTCAGTAAGACCGAAATAAAACACATAATATAACAAACACAAAAACGCATGTATCCTACAAAAGCTGACATGTTTCTCTTTTATATAGTAAATCTACTGGAGCAATTAAGAGGAACTGTCTCCATTAGATACCGTGTCTCGACAAACACGGCGATTACAAGACGCCACAGACACCAGTCCTGAGATCTTAGCAAACATTGCTAAATGTTGCTATTTCTCTTTGACATACGTCCACAATCCAGAAAATAGAGTTATGCTTATATACTTATGACTATATATCAAAGCGACATAGATGACTCATTGTTATTGGTTAGAAAAGGTGGAAAAACATTGTAGTTCGACCGGGCAGGTACCACCGCCACACCTATTTCTAACGTGAAGCATTCCTTGTGTTTTGATGGAAGGATAAGGTTGCCGGTACATTTTTATATGAGGCGACCTTCCTAGTCCTCGGGAGTAGCAACGCAACTGATTGACTTTAGATAGAACCTATGTTCTATTTGAAGTGGCATACAGGTGTCCATGGGCGGCAGTGACCACTTACCATCGAGTGGACTGTATGCTCGTTTGCTACTTCATTATTATAAAAAAACGAATAATTAAACGAAATAATTTTGTTCTGAGTATAATAGTTTGCATGTCGTCATAACATTACATAATTAAGATATTTATGATACGACGCCCACCAATTAGCACTTGGGACAGTAATGGTTTGACGATATACATAACACGACTGATTTAACACACTTGCAGCACCTTTTTCTACCTTCCATTGAAATTTACTGTTGGTCACAAGCATTTGTATCATATAACATTTCACAATGCGACAAAATTATGGGGTTGAGTACTACAAATATTACGTTTTTCTTTTCAGTGCATTAGTAAAAGCCTGTTTTTTTTAACATTTGTTAATATTATTTCTAGAGATTAGATAGATAGAGAGATTCTCACTCATAGAGAGAAACGGATAGATAGGGAATTTTTGTGACTTATTATCAAGCCATGCAGTAGCTATGGTTGAATTTAAGTAACACTCGTGCGATAATAGAATCGTACGACAAGGTCAGAGAAGAGGAAAAACTATAAAATACTTCTTAGTACTTACAATGTACCGTATGTTACATAATTGACCCCAAGACTCTACGAGGGAGCAGTGCGCAAACAAATGGAATGTTTAATCTATTTATATAGACTCCTGTTGCGCAAACGTTGAAGGCACGAACCTAATTACGTCTGTAATAAATATTCGCTTGCGATAAACTTGGGGAATAATTTACGATGGTGTAAACGTTTAATTTTGCCACGGATTCGGAGTTCTGGGCGCTTGTACCCTTCCAGTTCTGTGTTAAAAGGCTGATGTAGCCTCATTATATCATTGTACCATAAATAGCTATAGTCTGTAGGATTTCCGATTAATATTATTGTGACTTTAACATGGTTAGGGTTTTTACGATATACGTTTTCTGCAGTTTATTCAGTGCTAAAATCTTGACATTTTCGAGATTACCACGACTACCAGATGGTAGTATCAGTATAGTTCGATTATAGGTACCAACATCATACTAATTTCTAACGTGAAGTTGCTCTTGGGTATCGTTGTTTGGTAAGATAAGGGTTTGGAAGCTATCTCACGTTTATATGAAGCGATATTTACAGTCCTCGGGAGCAGCAACGCATCTGTGATTAATCTCAGAAGTTCCTTACAGATGACTATTGGCGGTAATGACCACTTACCGGTGAATCACATTCTCGTTTGCTGCTTCAATCATATAAAAAGAGTAATATTATTATGCTTAGGACTTTAATAAATAATAAATGTAAGTAAAATTCTCGTCAACTCATTATTGTCCCACAGCTGGGCACGGGTCTTCTCTCAGAATGAAAGAGTTAATAGGCCATATCCCAACGCGTCAGCCAAGTGCGAATTGGTGAACTTCACACTCCTCAGAGAACTTTTTTTTAAAGAACTCTCGGGTGTGTAGGTTTCCTCACGATATTTTCCTTCGCCAAAATGCAGTGATAAATAAATAATAATACGCACATAATTTCAGTGGTGCGTACCTGGATATGAACCTCGGACCTCCCGGTCGATAGGGCAAGGGCATTAGGCTATCACTATACTGTACTATCACTATACTGTGTTCTGTGTCAAGTAAAGTTACAGTTATATAAAGTATTTCTAGTGTCTTCATTTTGTAAATTATATTAAAACTTTCCTTTTCAAACTCCTGTGATGTGACAGTAATGTCTAGAGGAGAAATTTAGACCTAAGTTGTATAATCAGTTGTATGTGTAATTAAGCAAATATACTCAAGGAACCGCAGACTAAAACTTTGCGAACTACAATATAAAGTACGTAATAGGATATATTTACTCAGTAGCATAACAAGTAATTGTAATCCTCTACGGAATTTAAATGGGTACGATTTATTTCTTAATTGGAAACTGGTAATTGCTTTAATATATCTGATAATTAAGTTGGATTGTTATATTACGTATTATAACTTTATATATAAAAATCCGTCAAACTAAGTTATAGATCTTATATTGATATATTGGCAGTAACTAAACTATGTAGGTACTACGTTAGAAGTAGTCAGTATTTGAATAGGTAACCGAAAGAGTTGAAGATTTGAGCAAATACGCGCTATTTCATTCCCGTGACTTACGCCCTAATGTGTTGACGTTACACGGAATACGTCGAAAACTATGTACCTCTTAATTTTAACAAAAATATCAGGTTTTCTATTTATAAAATAAAGAAATAACAGCTTTTAGTTAAAATTATAGGTCATATACTGGCCCAACTTCCTTCAAATCCGTTCAATCGTACATTCGTCCGTTCGGTACGCGTAATAATAATAACGCGTAATAAGCATAAGCGTTCCGTTCGTTCAGCGTAATCGAATAACAACTAACCGAAAGTATAAGCATTTACTCTTAAACCATTATAATCCATACTAATATTATAAATAGGAAAGTGTGTTTGTTTGTTTCTCTTTCACGTAGCCACACGCAATCAAATGCTAATGTTAATTCCCTTTGACCGTGCGGGCGATGCCGCGGATAAGAGCTAGTAATAAAATAAAATTTAAACATTAATATGCCTCTGCTCTGTAACTGTTTTTTAACCCATTACATCAACAAAACATTAAATTTGTATGTGACCGTAATGAGCGATATCCACATCACAAGTTGCGCGCAACACCAAACAAATTCAACAAATTCAAATTCAGCAAACGATATTCCAAATTCTAAACTTGATCCAACTTCACCGCGGGATACGCAACCAACTCCAAGGAAACACGTCGCTGATATTAAATACAAGTTAAATAAAGACAGTTTGCTCAAGTATTGTTGGCTCACGTGGATCTTATTCGAGAAACAAGTATAATTTCTACAAGCTCCAAGCGGATTCCTTAGGAAATTAATTTAATAAATAAGTTCTGAAACAACTGTAGGTAAGTATAAAAGTCTTGCTTTTACTGACGCGAAAAGAATTTCGGAGATTCATTATCATAAGTTTTGTGTCTATACTTACGGCGATTTTACTTTGTCTAAGCGACGATCGTCTTGATTTCATTTGAACTTATAAGGTCACCTTTTATTAAGGTCAAAATGAAAATATGAACACGAAACTTTCAAAGAAGTAAGTATAGTACCAGCAATCAGAAATATTTTTATAACATTATATTTATAGTCGGAGCCTTTCTCGGTAACTAATAATCGGGATCAAAGAAATACTGTCGAAACCCTGATATTGCTTTTTGAGCATTTAATTTAATGTTATATGTGCTCTTATATAAGATAACAACCTTATACATATCGAGACCGATTTGGATACAAAAACTATAAATAAAATGAATATGAATTTATGCGTATCTGCAAACTGCACAATATGAATATACACTTCCTTTTACTATTATATAAGTGTCCACAATATCAATAGATTATATTCGACCAGCCTTTTAAAATACATAAAGCTAATTCCTTTTAGGCATCCACGTACAGGTCCCACTCCGTATTCGTTATCTTTACTACATTACGAATGCGTTCGAGATTAAATTCAGCTCTTGTCAAGCGATAACGTGGTCGGACCACACATTTATCGCATGCCTCTAATTAAATCCCTTTATAAAGGCAGGCCCGGTGAGGCATAAGTCAGGTATAGTGAGATAAAGATTAATAGGCTCTTGTCAAATAATTTACGGTGTTGATACTGGACCGGCTACGTTTTGCCCTCACTGATAGGCATAGGCAGAATTATATTCACAACCAACCTTCACGTTAGTGAGGTCGGCTTGTAAAATTTGGTGACGATGCTATTTGAAATTTATTCATCGCATGTCGTTAACAGTCTAAGAAAAGTGAGATTTTATTCAGAAGTTTTTCGGAATTTTTAAATAACCACTTGCTTAAATTAACGCGTTGCACAGTTGGGAATTTCAATTTTGAGCAATGACATACCTACTGTCTATGATAAGTAAGTTGTGAATAAATCTAAATAAGATTTTGCGTCAAACGTAGCTTATTACGCACTTGTAAGTCAATTTAACTTAAATAATATAAATCGTATACTGACTTAAATTTATCTTAAAATAAGATTGAACGAACTAACGTATAATTACGACAGAATAAATTATTTCTTTAGTGAAAATAAAAGAAACAAGCTATCTATTTAATAGTAGAAGCTTGTCTTTATCTCGTATATATGTGTAAAATGCATCGTCGTCAACCCATTATTGTCCCACTGCTGGGCACGGGTCTTCTCTCATGAGAGAGTATTAGGCCATAGTCCACCGCGCTGGCCAAGTGCGAATTGGTGGACTGGTAAAATGCATCGGTTTCTATCAATATTTTAATCTGAAAATTTAAAGGTTACAATTTTGGTGTCAAGGATGTGGTTATGGAGACATACTTATCTGAAGCGTTCCAATTTCCTCTGGTGTCCCTGTGAGACGTTACACAGGCTTATGTACTTATTTACAGATGATTTAACAGGAATATTAGAAATTTGATTTAAATCTTGCATGCCCTATGATTTGCAAGATCGCAAGCGAAATTACATGAACCATATAGTCTAAAAAATTTCGGCAATACTACAGAATCAAATCGCAGTTCTGTGACCCAACATCAACCCGATGTAGATAACTCAGGGGTTACAATGCAAATGTGGTCAACCTCAGGCAGCATCTGATCTTATCCGTGTTGATTTCAGATTTTCATGAGCGGCAGTGGTCACTTACCATTAGGCAAATGATATTCCCGCTTGCTACTCCAATATTGAATTATATATTATCTGTTAATTGTACTTTAATGTGACTAAGACGTCGCAAATAAACCAATTTTCACAGTAATCTATCAATAACGAACCGCAAAACATTATCTAAGTCGCTAAAGGAACTGTCTTCACTACATACACAACGATATGTCTGTAGCAGGGTCTTTCGCAACTTTTGTTTGAAATTAGGGGTAAACACATTAGCCGCTGTTTGCGCAGACGTCATCTTGCTTCCCGGTTCTGTTTGAACAATGTCCAAATACACTGCGTCATAACTCACTACTAATCGGACAATTCTTACATATTTTCTTTCGATTTAACAGACGAGTAAAATAGTGATTCATTGATCAATACAAGCTATTTTAATACTAGCATGAACTGATTCATAGTTCAGTCTTTCACCTTGAAAATTCCTAATCTTTACATTTAAAAGAAGAAATTTACAGTTTGTTCTTCATATTGGGTTTCCGTCAATGCGGGTTATTGCCGAAAATCACCGCGTCTGGTATATTGGTGACCGCAGTTTTGCACAGGAAAATGATACACATCACTAGAATTGGACTGCCTCTCAGTAGCTTAGGGGCCGTTCAAATATTTCGTAAACAGATTTATTACAATTTTTTACTCTCCCATCCCCTTTGTCAGCAAAAATAAGCAAAGCTTTAACCTCCCATTCTTATGTGAACATTTTTCTATAAAGATCTATCCTTTGTACTATTTTGTAAAAAAGTAAATAACTAGCGATTACGTAATCATTATCTTGACCCCCTACCCCCCATGTCATCCAAAATAAGCAAAACAAAGACCCCCAACCCCAATAGTGCTTACGTAAAACTTGAATTGCCCCTTATTACAACATCCAGGAGATGTGAGGGAGTGATGCTAGTCAAGAATGGATATTTTACTAAAAGTTTCCGCAACATGATATCCAAAAACGAATCTAGTAGCTATACGTAGCTCCCAAGGCTACTGAACTTAAACCTCAACGTCTTAAAATGCAACTTTAAAATTCTCAGAACACCGACGCCGACTAGACACTCTTCAGGGCACGTTAAACGTGCCGCTTGGAGACTCTTAACTACAATTTGTATACAAACCAGCGTCTTTAAGATTTTTTCTTACAAGTACGTAATATGAGAGAAAATTTTATAGGAATAGAGATTCTGTTTACTGCTCGTAAGATTTTATGCTTTACGAAAACAGTTGTTGTGCATGAATATCTTATATCTATTGAGATAAGACGTACTTATAAATAAATGGATGCAATTTATTTCAAAAGTTCAAGTCGAGCTCCTTGTATCTGAGATTATAAATAATAAAAATGCTTAAATATTATTAAAAGTTTTTAGAGGCAATGATAATAATAAATATAATTATCGAACGATGTTTCATTATATAGTACTTAATATCAGTAGTTGTGTTATTATAAAAATGTAGTTTTTTAAAATAGATAGAATATACATTGTTTAATAGCCAAAAAATATTTATTTTATATTTCAGAATTATTTTTTCATATTTTTTTTATTAAAAAAGAGTGTTTTTCTTTCCTAATAGATAAAATAAAAACACACTTACCTTTGACCAGTTAAGGCCTGTAATCAGGTAGGTAAAGACGGCTTAATGCCTCCCTAAGCTGCCTGACTTTTTTAATTAACAACAACCCCGCTCCACCCTACACCGTAGGTTTCCAGGGTACTGTTACTATGTAACGTTTTACGGGCTTTGTAATTTAGGACATTGGTACGATAAAATGTATATGGCCTTTCAGTGCGATTCTTTTTTCTCAAAGACAACCTACTTAGCCTTTTATGGATACGTTTTTAGATTTTTTCCATACAATAAAATAGCTAGGTCATACGGTTTCACTCGCGATTAAAAAAAGGAGTAACATATTAAATTGAAATAACTTTTAGTAGGTGATATATGTACACAGAGCAGTGATAGCCTAATGTTTGAAATTTGCCATCTCGTTCGGGAGGTCCGAGGTTCAAACCCAGGCACGCACCACTGATTTATGTGCATATTAGAAATTAATTATCACTGCGTTTCGGTGAAGGAAAACCCGAGAGTTCATTAAAAAAAAAAGTTCTCGGAGGTGTGTACAATTCGTACTTGGCCAGCGCGGTGAACTATGGCCTAAAACTCTCTCATTCCGAGCGAAGACCCGTGCCCAGCAGTGGGACAATAATGGGTTGACGATGATGATGATGATATGTATATACAGAAAATTATTTTATTACTTAGTCTCAGTTCTTCAAAAATTTTGTTGCACGAATATTTGTGATACTGTACATAAGTACGAATACCTACAGTCCTTTATATTAGCTACCTATACGAATCTGTCGTGAAAAGTTTTAGATTTAGGACATGTGAATACCATACAATATCCTGAATTTTTAAAACCAGTAAAATCCACATAACTTAAAAAAACTAGTAATCATATAAAGTGAGTTATGCAGACTTAGAAGTGTTAGTTCATCAAGTATAAGGTATTTCACATCATTAGCGTCCACAAGCTTAAGGCAGAAAATTCAGAACTCAACTGCGATAACCTTTACCGAGATATTTCCTCATATAACTTTTAAATGCTGTGCCGTAAGGGTTCCTGAAACTCCTTTAAGCTCCTTAATTGCGGAAAATGTGGGAACGCCATGAATGTATTTTATATAAAAATGGACCATACGAGGCTGTTTTAAAAGCAAAAGTCTATAAAGACATGTATGGCTTACAGTTTTGTGTTAATTCATTTAAATAAAATTCATTAAATAAACAAGATAAAGTAAACATGCTTGCAGCACAAAACTTGGGCATAGTGTGTATTTGACTAGTTCCAATTTAATTTTTTTGATAATTACCAAGATGCAAATTATAGGGCCATAAAATATTCCCTTCAAGCGTCATTCTCTGTAAAGTTGCAAGAATTAGCGTTTTTCATCAAAAATGCACCAATGTGTGTCTGATCTTATGACTTGAATTGTAAATTCGTGATACAGAAATAAAATGTAGTACGAAAATAATAGTCATTGCCCTACCAACTTAAGGTTTCGGAAAAGTACATACTTTTAACTGTTTATATAAATATTCGGTGTGCAAAATCTGCTACAATTACTTGTCAGAAATAATTATATTAGTTTGCTCTGATTAAAGTATGGCACAAAAAATAATATTCTGGTCAAATTCTATTCCTTCGAAAAATAAATATTACATTTAATTATTAAGGTCAGTTAATATTAATCATCTGATGGGCGAAATTGAGTACAATTAATTAGGAGCTATATTAACTTCTTTCTATATAATCTTTATGGAATATTTTTTACAAACCTCGAAAAGTCGGAAAATAAAGAAAATAAACGAAGCGTAATTGCCTTTATGAGTCCCCCGAAGACGTCTTCTAGAGCTAATGAGCACTTCGGAAAGATCTTTTTAAATTCCACTTTCTTTGTATTTTCGTTCTTAAGGCTCATAAAATGAACCTTTTAAGAAACTTAGGTACGAAGAGATAGATTAACTTGTATAGTTTAATTTGCGCCGATTAGGTTTGACTAATGTAATTTAACCGTTCCAATTACAGATAATATTCCTTACAAGTATATTTAGTGAATTTATTATGCGTAGTGTAAATTATACTAGAACTAAACCAAATTAAGTGGGAAGGTACACCCTATCATACTAATCATACTTCATACTAATCATACTAATACTATAAAGTTTGTGAGTGTGTATGTTTGTTACTTTTTCACGTGTAAACGGCGAGAGCGATTTTCATAAAATTGGGTAGGAAGTTAGCTGACGCTCTGGATTAATATATAGGCTACTTTTTACTGTAGGAATATATGTTATTCCCACGGGATAATCGATTTTTGTTAACGCGGGTGAAGCTGCGGGATTCAGCTAGTCTGAAATATATTACAAAATATTAACCTAAGCTTAAGTTAATTAAATTTTAAGTATAAAGTTACACATTATAGCATTAAATCTTAAAAATATTATTATAAACGTAAAAATTTGTACGGATATATATGTGATTATTACACTTTCATGCAAAAACTGCAATTCGTAATTATAGTAACTAGTCACCCGTAGCATCGGCCGAAATTCGACCGTAATTTAAATTAAAAATCAAATGTCATCTGACATTCTTGACGTTGTGTCTTTTCATTTTCATTTACTAAGTACATATGTGTTTGTGACAAATGCAAGGCAGTGTGTGTAATGTGTTTTTAGTTGATTTTATGTATGAAAAATGCATTATTTGAAAAAAATATTAACATTCTGCACTCCTTCTCTACGTCCACTATAACCGTGCAAAATTTCATACTAATCCGTCCGCGGCATATTACTTAAAAATCCGTCACAAATTTTTGCTTCACGTATTAATATAATAATTCCGCTGTAATTTGGCACATATACAGTTTATGACCTATAAACTATATTAGCACAAGTGACACTTATTAGGTACTATAAGAGTGTTCAAAGCGAGTGGAACCGCGAGATGAAGCTAGTAGAAAATATAACACAAAATATGCGCACAACAATGAAAACTTTAAACATACATTTCAATTTTAAATATTTACATGCAAGCATCATTCATAAGAATCTCCGTGTTGCTGCGTCAAAATTGCCCCGAACTTTACAGCAAAGAAGAATTTTATTCTTACCTGCGAAACGGTTGAAATACGTACTTTTCAAAGTCATCTGACGTAAACTGGCTCTCTTAAACTAAACAGACACTAAAGTTTCACTGTTCAAGCGAGTAAAGCGAGAAAGTTTAAAATTTGCGGCTAGGATGATGGTTCTACGTGTATATGAAAGTTTAACTCGGCTTTACCTAGAATACAGCACCTAAACTGGAAACTAAATAGCTTTTTGATAAGCACTCATTTCACAACGGTTTGATAAAATTTACTTATATGGAATAAACTCGTTCGTTTCTAAGTAGTCCCGTTAGAAAGGAAAAGCGTTTCTCGTCAACCCATTATTGTCCCACTGCTGGGCACGGGTCTTCTCTCAGAATGAGAGCAGTGATAGCCTAATGGTTGAAACTTGCCCTCTCGATTGGGAGGTCCGAGGTTCAAACCCCGGCACGCACCACTGATTTATGTGCGTATTAGAAATTAATTATCACTGCTTTTCGGTGAAGGAAAACATCGTGAGGAAACCTATACACCCGAGAGTTCTTAAAAAAAAAAAAAAAGTTCTCGGAGGTGTGTGAAGTCCACCAATTCGCACTTGGCCAGCGCGGTGGACTATGGCCTAAACTCTCTCATTCTGAGAAAAGCGTTTAACAATATTTAATATTTAGTTAATAGGACTATCACGGAAGAAGTTTTAGACTAAAATAATGATATTTTGAGATTACAGTTCTTCTTTAGACTTTTTTATATCACTACATAGTATAAAACAAAGTCGCTTCCTGTTGTCTGTCCCTATGTATGCTTATATCTTTTAAATTACGCTACGGATTTTAGTGTACTTTTTTAATAGATATAGTGATTCAAGAGGAAGGTTTTTGTGTATAATACGTGCATAATATAGTGAAAGAACATTGAAAATTGTCTTTTAGGCGGAACGAAGTTCTTCGGGTCAACTAGTTGTTTAATATAACGATAATTAAGCGTGTTTCTTTCTTTTTCTTCGAACGATCTTTTTTATAAGAGTCTAGTAGCAAACGAGCATGCAGTCCATGGTAACCACCTCCGATGGAGTTTCTATGCAACATCACATAGGATAGTAATTATATCTGAAGTCAATTTCAGATGCGTTGCTACTCCTGAGGACTAAAATGATCGCCACACAAAAAGTGAGCCGACAACCACACCCTCTCACCAAAACGCTTGAAATAGGTGTGGTAGTGGTTCCACCCCGGTCGAACCATTTTGTTTCACTGCCAAGCAAATCTGATGAAAAGTCGTCAATACATCGGGAACTTTGAACAATAGCTCTTTCTATGTGTAATAGAAATAATTATCTGGGAAACGACCCGATAATAGGATTTTCTTAATAAATAAGCAATGACAGTGCGATTCTGTCCCTTACCTAAACCCCCTAAGTTTGAAGTTCGAATCTCTATGCAATCAAGGCTTTTCGAAGTAGGTTTAAAGAAATACCTATTAGGGATTATGGTTAGGTACTTTATTCCTCTACACTACACTCTTCATTCCTGTTATCTTTCCCAATTCCATGCATAGGTTGTCTGGAAGAGATCGCTGCCTAGCGATAAGACCGCCTATTGCATACTACAGATTTACTTGGTATGTTATTGTTATTTCTGTATTTGTTATAGTGTGCAATAAAGAGTATTCTATTCTATTCTACTTCAACGATAAAGGAAGGATTCCCATGGGAACCTATATATCAGAAATGATGGTTCGTGTGTGTTTGTTCCACGGCTTTCATTATAAAATGACATCAATGATTGATATACTGTCCAACTGTTATAAGAATTATTAAAAAGGATACAAATAATACCCAGATAATTTAATCATTTAGTAACCTTACCGGAATTCAAACCCGAGACACAACATAAGAAACTTGGCTACTGTGTCACTAATTAGATGCAAATATTAAGCTTGTCGCTCGAAAGCACTTGTCGTATAATCTAATACAAGCTAACTAGCTGTCTCATCAAGATGTGTAGATGCTTGCACTATAGCGTTAATGCCCTAATCATAAAGTTTTACGATACATTAACCTCATATGTAGCTAAAGGATTTTTAAACATACTTGCAAGTCAAGTTAAAAAGCATTTTGAAGTTATACTACTTTAGACCTCTGCTTAGTATGAGTTGTAAGTATAAGGAGACAAAATGTGCGTGCACTTTATCACATGCATATATGATCAAAAGTATATTTATGAATTCGTCAACCCGTTATTGTTCTACTGCTGGACACCGGTCTTCTTTCAGAATGAGAGAGTTTTAGGCCATAGTCCATCGCGCTGGACAAGTGCGAATAGGTGGACACATATTTATGACTAAAACTTAATATTTTTTGAGTGAATACGAAATAATACGCGCACCTCTGCAACACGCACTTTTCTTGGTTTGGTTCGGTTGGTTTTGATTTGGTTTTCTGGTCTTGGTCTATGTTTATTAAATGGGTCAGAAGGAGAGTAATGGTTTTCGAACGTATATACCTTTCTTTGGCCCACTCTATCCTGAATTAATAATTCGTAATTTCTAACTGATTTTATGTTCGACATGTTGTTGAACTTACTTGCTGGAGTTACCAAGCCTATATATTTTTGGATTTGGTGAAATAGAAAAACAGAGGGACAAAAGAAAATAGTAGCAAGGAATGAAGCCAACTTCTAAACTTGTGATATATAGTAAGTCAATACCAAAAAATAAACAATTAAATTATTATTGTAATACTTATTTTCTTTTTTATATTTTTAGCGGTCTGTTTGTATTTATATACGTCCAACGGTCATTTTACACCGACTGTATAATTACATAATTGTATTAATAATCTATTCCTCGAGTCAACACTTTATAACTAAGATAGTTCTATTAAGTGCCCATAACTAAGGCTTCTCTCAGTACAAACATAAGATTGGACTACGAAGTGGTTTCCGCTGTCATTACAACTCATTTAGTCGGAGAGCTTTTATAGATGTTAAGCACCCACAACCTCTCAGCTGTCATTATCCTGAACTCACCTGAAAAATTCTCTTAAACGACCTGTGCATGGCTGGTTGGAGAAACTTAGGCTATTTACGCACTGCTCTTCAAAATATTGAAATAAATACAGTATAAATTTGTGTTGCCATTGCAGTACAACCTGACACAAGTGGTAAATTTTTTGGTTATATTTATTTTAAAATATACTTTCACCTTTCAAATCAAAAACGATAGCTAAAGTATGGCTTGTAAAAAAGTTTATAAGAATTAACAAGAATAAATCTTATTTATAGTATCATAGATATTCTTAGTCGTCGTCAACCCATTATCGTCCCAATGCTGGGCACGGGTCTTCTCTCAGAATGAGAGAGGTTAGGCCATAGTCCACCGCGCAGATATTCTTCACTTTGAGTGAATTCTTAAATTCAGGTCGACAAATAAATTATTAAAGAGGTTTTTAAAGGTGAAAAGCTGTTCAAACCTTTTCGGACTATGTATCAATAACACTAGTATTAATTACTACGATTTCCTTTACTTTAACACTAGTTTTAGTTCATTGTACTTTTTGTATTGTTTTATTTGATGTTGCACTAACTAAATATAATAGTCTTAATATTTGTATTAGTGTCATTAGTTTCATGACTTTCACTGGTTAAATTTAGCAAATATGTAAACATATTTTTACATATTTGCTAAATTTAACTGTTAAAAACAAAACTAAATATGAACCACATTTGTTAAAAACTCTGAAAGTAGCCTTAGAAGTTACTCGTACATTCTATAAACTACAGTCATCACTGTAAAAGCGTAAGGTAAAACGCATTTCCTTTGCGTTCAAAGTTTTGTTGCTGAATCACACTTTGATCTTTATTTCCAACCACACCGTTTCACTCAGTGTTACTTAAAACTTAAAGTCACATAATAGTAGTAATAGTTACATTATAAATATTATAAGCGGATATCTTTAAAAACATGTATTGAATTAGTAGAATACTTTAATTGTATAAATAACTATCCTGAAAATATATTATGGGTTATGGGCATTTTAATTACATGCTTTCTACTCATAGCCCCACACTAGGATTTTCTCCTGTGGCGTGGTTACCACGGACACGTACACAAGACGAATACACAAAGACCCAGAACTTGAATCATCACTCAGATACCTGTCTGGCCGGGAATCGAACTCAGAACCTAATGCGCGTCAGACCGGTATGGTAACCGCTCCGCCACGCGGGTCGACATTGTAATAATCAACGATTTTTTTAGTATGCGAATATAACGGATTATCTAATATCTATGAATGAATCTTGTTTGAAGCATTATAATGTTTAAATCATGTCCCTGTTTCACTTCAATGGGCAGTGACCTTCTGACAGTCAGAACTACCTTAGCTAAGTAGCCTACATAGTACGGAGATGAATATCGAATTTAGAATGTAACGTCGAAGGCGCTGTTATGCATTAATATTACTTATAGGTGTGAGAACCAGTATAATTTGACCGAGGAAGTACCACTGCTACACCTAGTTCTAGCGTGAAGCATTTTTTGCGTTTGGAAGGGTTTGATTGCCGGCACACGAGTATATGAGGTGACTTAGTCCTCGGGAGTAACAACACATCTGTGATTGACTTCAGATATGAAGTTGCTTACAGATATCCATGAGCGGCAGTGACCACTTACCATCAGGTGGATTGCCTGCTCGTTTGCTACTTCAATTAGATATAAAAACATAGTCCATGGATGGCAGTGACCACTTACCATTTGGTGGACTGCATGTTTGTTTACTACTTCAATCAGATAAAAAAAGATATTATTCAATCCAAACGCGCAAATTTAAATTTAGTGTCAATTGATTGAAGTTCAAATAAAATTCAGTTTGATAACGACATATTTATGAACTTACTAAAGAACTAATATAGCAAGTTGCTAACGTTAAATAAAAGTTTGTAATAGTATTTCATTGACATTTTATTTAAATTTGCATGTAACCTAGTGGGTCGAATCACTTACATTTTTTTCATTACAGACAAACGACATAAAATCCTTAAAAGACATGTCAACTAAGCTTGTAAAAATAGGTAACATTACATTACTTATACATATATTTTCTTGATTTTCCCCTTACTTTATCTCGGTGGATGTCCTGTATCGGTTAGCTTAAGGCCCATATAAGCCGGGGGCGCCGAACAGAATTTTGTATCACAAGCCTTGAAGATATCCAATACCACTATTGTCAGAAAATATGTACCCGACCAAATGGTACTTTCTTTTTCATGCCAATACGCGAGAGGAAGGAAGAACTACCTTAATTAACGATGACGACGATATGAACTAATTAAAGTCATTTACTTACATATATTTTAATAACTAATTTTGTGTTTGTATTAATGTTTCTGGTAAGCATATTGGTCTATTGCAATCATTAGGAGGCTATCCAGGTCCACCAATTCGCACTTGGGCAGCGCGGTGGACTATGGCCTAAAACTCTCTCATTCTGAGAGAAGATCCGTGCCCAGCAGTAGGACAATAATGGGTTGATGAAAAAAAGGAGGCTATCTACTCTCAATAGTAACACTTTTCATCACACTGTCCAAGCGCAGATTTAAAAAAGTGTTATTCTAATTAGAATAAATAGTACGATCTTAAAATACGTAAATGCACCAATACCAATTTTATATTCTTATCGTAATTGTTCAATGATGTTTAATTTTCTTCAATAAAAATAGTTCTCGTTTTAAGATAGTCCACTGCACTCAGTCAACAGAATTGCCGCTGTAGAACTTAAAACCTTAGTAATAGAGTACGGAACCCTAATATTTTTCGACACAGTGACCCACTGCCATGGATATATAGATAAACAGTAAGCATTGTTATCTTTAATTTCCGTTTTCATTATCTAGTTGCTTGCAGTATCGGAGTCGGTTGGCTTAGCCCATATTAGCTCCGGGCCGCGGGCCAACATCTTGTATAGGAGGCATTGTGTTCATGGGACGATCATAACAGGCTAAGTTGCATCGCAAGTGCTCCGGATTGCTACGCCAAGTTAATTATATAGGCAAATTGAGTTATTAACAGTTTGGGTAGTTATGTAAGATAATTAGGGCGATGATATGTTGTCTGAATGTTAATATTAGGAAATTTTTCGACTCGCTGACTTTGCAGGAGAGCTCTTTTTACACTTTTCTTGAAGAACCCCATGCCATAATGCTCCGAAATTATATCATTCCATATTTTGAACGTCCGCGGTAGGAAAGAGTGCGCAAACCGAACCGTGGAGTACCGCTACGTTCAGTTGATGTGGATGGGACATCGTCCTTCGGCCACGTAGTGCGATGGACGAAATGTGATGTAGGCACCAGATCAAATACTTTCTTGGAACACAGTGCTTATACAGACAATAATGGGTTGACGACGATACTGACCTAACTTATGTGGGTTTTTGGTTTGACTTGCTTGTTAGTAACTGCCGTGGGTGTTGATGTTACATTTGATGAGCCAATTAACTATTTCCTAGGTTTTATTATGTAGCCCTGGAGCTTGTAGCTTACAGTAAAAAGTAAATAGAAAAATGTATGTCAATATTAAAATTTAATTTGTCATATAATTATAATCGACTAGCTGTCTCGACAAACGTTGTTTTGCCATATAAAAAGTAAAAAAAATGTTAAGGGTGGACAACCCTTAAGGGGTATGAAAAATAGATGTTGGCCGATTCTCAGACCTACTGAATAAGCATATAAAATCGGTCAAGCCGTTTCGGAGGAGTATGGCAACAAAAACTGTGACACGAGAATTTTATATATTAGATTAAAATATTGATGAGTAAACTATTTCTTTTTAGATTTCTGTCTATCTTCTGAAGTTAATAATAAAGTAATGACACTCGATGCAAATTAATAATAGGTTTTTATAAGTCAAAAACTAATCATGCATTTTCGAAAAGCCAGTGAACGAGTACCTTCATGGCATGCATCGAAATAATTCATTTTTATATTTTCCATACGCGCATTTCGAAGCAATAACAATTATATCACAAACAGAACTCAGCTTCGGTATTTACGAAGTGCGCCTGTATAGTGTTAACGACTTTTGGCAATGGTTCACTGTCCGGGCTTCAGCTTGTTAAGTCTAATTTATTTTCGTTGCAATTTTTATTGGCTGTAAGGGCTATAACATCATTTTTTTTATATATTTAACGCTAACAAATTTTCTTCGTGTTTCTATTTTAATGAAAAATATTTGCTAGCTTTTAGAAAGCAATAACACTAATTCTTGCAAGTAGTAATAATCCCTCTGCAGTAAATTAAATGACAAACTATTCTATATGAAAATATGTTTGCTGTTTTTTTTTTGTTAAGGCATTACTGATTATCCTTTCAAGCAACTCAACGTATTCCCTTGTATTAAATTAAACGACAAACTATTGAGAATAAGTCTTTCTATTAACAAATCTACAAGTAAAGAAATTTAAAATAAATATTTTAGATACTGGAAAAAATATGAAATAAAGAAATTTGAGGTAATGAACCTAAACCACCACACGTACGTTGAGATCTAAACAATAAACAAACTGTTTCCTACAGCAATGAAACTCGGGTTCGCTAGAACATCTGACCTCAAGCACATTAAATTTCGCAATGGCCTATTAATATAATAATGGATTTCAGTTATTACTCCCCGAATCCCAACTTTGCTGAAATATTTTGCACAATAATGTCAGGGCAATAATATAATTGGTATGATTTTCAAAGGGGACGATGCTAATTTTGTGTTAGTTTTGTTTATTTATAATGAACTCATTTCTGTCCTATTTCTTGAAATGTAGAATCTCAGACATATAATCTCAGGCAAAACGAAGATTTTAGTTCAATTCATTTAACTTAATACCTACATACGTATTTTATGAGGATTTTACAACCTGTAGCAGCGTAGGTGATGGTGAGTGGCTAGTGCCACCCATGTGGATTATGTAATTAATCCTAGATAAAATTAACAAAATATGGGCTCTATCGGAAGCGGGCTCAATCACTGATGCGTTGCTACTCCGGAGGACTAAGACGGTCGCCTCATAAGAAAGCGTGATGGTAACCACACCCTTCCATCGAAGCGCAAGTAATGCTTCACGCTAGGAATAGGTATGGCGGTGGTAGTTACCCGGTCGAAGTATACTGGTTCTACCACCAGTTACAATGAGACGTTAAAGAAAATTATGAGGAAATTTAACCAAAACATTAAGAGTAACAAATGACTTATTGGTGTTTATACACGACAAGTACCTCGATCTATGAATTGAACTACACCTATATTCAATAGGGTCATTTCAATAGCTCGTAAAAAACGGTTAAAATGTAAAAATAATTTAATACATCTGTCTAAAATTCGCGCCAAGCGAACCAACATTTAGACGTGATTAGACTAAATCAACACTAGAAACAGTTACTATTCCACATAAAAGTTTCATACTCCGAACTCGACGGCGACAGGTGTTTTTAACGGCCATTCCGAGATTTTAGCGTCGGAAGATTCGCCATTAATCTCGTTTGGACGCGAATAGAAGTGGCAAAGCAAACATAGTGTTACAAAACCTTTTTATTGCTTGTGTTCTTAAATCACGAGTGTGCTGAAGCTGACAGATTAGTGTAGTTGCCTTGGGAATGTGAATAGTTTAGTGTGGAGGTAATGTTTATTTAAGTAATGTTTTATAGATATAGTTCTAGTCGTCGCCAACCCGTTATTGTCCTACTGCTGGGCACGGGTGACCGTGCTGGCCAAGTGCGAAATGTTGGACTTCACACACTTCCGAGAACTGTTTTTTTTAAAGAACTCTAGGCTGTGTAGGTTTCCTCGCGATGTTTCCTTTCACCGAAAAGCAGTGATAATTGATTTCTAATACGTACATAAATCAGTGCTGTGCGCCTGGGTTTGAACCTCGGACCTGAGATTGATTGAGAGGGCAAGTTTCAACCATTAGGCTATCACTGCTCGTATCTAGTATCCTACTAATATTATAAATGCCAAAGTTTGTGGGGATATATATGTGTACGCAAAATATCTGGTCAGATTTTGCTGAAATTTGGCATACAAGATACTTTATGACCTATAATAACACATGGGATATTTATGGATAGACAGTTTGGCCGTGACCATGATCCATGCAACTGGGTCGAAATATCGGCAAAAAGAAACCGCATATCGTGAGTACCCGTTAAGTATTATAACACATTTTATCATTACTGTAGCATTTGACGCATTTTGAGTATATGTTTAAAAAAGACGTAGCTCATGAGCATTGAATTCACTTTAAAAATAAACATTGACAAAAAGATAACATTTTACTGTGACCAACTTCGGGTGGAGCTCTGATCTTACATAGACTTAGTCACAGCTGTTCATGGGAATCAGTGGCTACTTACCGTTAAGTGGACTGAATGCTCCTTTATTAGTAATTATTATTATAAAACACTACCCACAAATTGGCTTCCACTGTGTTCAGATGTAGATTCTATTTTACTAGCAACATCAAACAGGAAGTACTTAATACAATACACATACCTTTGAAATCTCTCAGGTATGAACCTATATGTCTCATTATAGGTTATTTCATTATAATTTTCTATAATAATACGAATAATAATAATATACCTATATGTATCTTAGTATATTTACAGAAAGATTATAAATTAACGCTTTTCAAACTTCAAGTCTTCTTGGCATACCCCTTATATTCAAAAACGTCTATCAGTTTCAAAAAGTCAAAGGTATCCGGGATTTGGAAATCAAATCTAAGTTCATATTACTTGAGATAGGATGACTACCTCAAAATTATATATTAATACATTCACTGTCATTTATTTCGTCGTATAGCCTTGTATTTATTTCTGTCAAATTAGTTACACTCCGACTCAGTATTCATTAAAACTGTCTCACAATAAAAACCATTGTTTCAATGCGGCTTTCTTGTTCCTTTCAATTATTCCGTTCTCCGTATGTGCCTTTAACCAGGAGTTTACTTTTTGTATTGACTTAACACCTCGTCAATGTTTTTTGATCGTGACGAGCTGGAACCCACACTGCGATTCTCTTTTTTCACCCGACGGCGGTTGAATTATTTCTGCCTTAACACGTTTAACTGACTTGCGATGTATGACTGGCATTATGGAATCAGCACATCAAAACCAAGCTCGAGGGGAACAAGTTTCGTCGTAATTGAATTTCCGAAATCGGCAAACTTGTGAGGCAATTTTTCTTGTTACACATAAAGTGGCAAATGAGCAGTGCATGTTGAACTAAGGGGACTGATGTTATGCGCTGTTTAATTTAAATCTTAATAAAAGGACATCCGCATTTCTTGACGACAACACTGACACGGGAAATCTCATATTGAAATGATCATGTAAAGGAACGGGCGTGAACCGTTAATATACATACATATTTGGAATTTGTAATTATACGGAATGTTTCGAGCGTGATATCAATAAGTGTCCAGTCCTCTCATGTGGTGGATTATGGGTTCCACGGCTACTACACATTGCTGTCATTTTATGTTTGTAATTTACATCAAGAAACAATCCTCATTAATATCATTAGGTATATTATATTCATTCTCATTATATTAATCCTCATTATCCTCATAAATCTTTATTGTTTATTTTAAAATGTTTAAATATGAATTTTGAGATATTTTTGAATCGCATTTATGATCTAATTTTAGAATAAAATGACATGCCTTAATTAAATACAGAGGGCGTACCACCCACAAATAAATGTGCCTTTGTATTTGATTCTATACAAAAAGTAACCAACTTAACGAGGAATGTGCCGAAACTATTCGCTAAAAGCATTTGTTAACACGCTATCGGCTCGTGTATAACAAAAACCGTCTAACAGCTGCATTCTAGTGGTTGTTCAAATGTCTGTGATTTTGTTGGTGTTTGCTTGCGAACCTCGCACCGCTTGCCGCTTGGTTTAAACGGAGTTTTACATGTGACGACATCTTAAGCAGCTTCCAGAACGATGCATCGACGACTCTAAAATTGCTATCGTATCTCTAGAATAGTTACTTAAAACGCGTTTCTTATATAGAGAGACGTACAAAGGACATTGAAATTCTACTGATTCTTAAATCATGCTGGGTTCAAACTTGCTTTAAGATAAAGTGCATTGTTAAGATTAATATAAAGCTTCCAAAACATAGATATGATATAATGTTAGTGTTATTTGACGAAAGATATAGATGACCATGATCCCGCCTTGAGAATTTATATTTAACATTATAAAGTTATCGAATAACAGTCCTGGCAGCATAGAAAAAGCAAATAAAATGTTATTTTATTCATAATAATCATACGTGCGCTCAACATAAAAATATGGTTAAATTTAAAAATGTCGTTACATTCAGTCGTCACTTGCCGTGCTGTACAAGCCCTTGAGCTAACAAGCCGGCAACTGTAGTTCTTAAGGCTTCAGTAAAAACTTCTTAAAGAATTTCTTTAAATTTCGCGCCTCGAGCGCGTATCGTGTCGTTAGCGTTCCGCAAAAAATCACTCTACAAATAAGGAGAATTTTAATAAAACCTGCCGATGCGAATCGAAACAATCACACTTCGTTTCATTGTAAGCGGACAGAGCGACAAACATCCGAACAATAGCTATACATTGTATTATGTTACGTCAGTCGGTTAAACTGACGAACAAAGAAATTGAATGGATTGTTACAATCGCAAATAAAAAAGTCATTGGCATATTGATTTATAACTTTAAAAAATATTCAATTGAACCTAACTCAAGGATCGCTGCGTTTATACTTATTTCGATAAACATAAAAATCCAACGTATGTAAAAATGGCAACAATATATTACTGGTATACTCTATCAATTTTGATCGTATTATGAACTAGCTGTACCCGCGGCTTCGCCCGCGTAAAAATGAGTGTATCGCAAAGTTTTTCCCGCACAAATCTCGACCCCGTTGAAATTATATGATAAACAGTAGTTAATTATGTTATTCCACAACCTTTTCTATAGTGCAAGTCCTATACAAATGAATTTAGCCACTCGGCCGGCGATTACCCGGACATACAAAGAGTGAAGAAACGAATTTAAAGTATGTATTTGTGGTTAGGATCATAATTGTTATGTAAAAATATTTTAAAAATTAGACAAATTAAAATTGGAATTTTAAAATTAAGTGTTTCGTCGCCCTTGACGGAATTATTAGTATTCAACATCAACATTTAATTTATCGATAGACTTCGTAGTTGTTTTGTAAATAACGCCACCTATCGTATTCAATACATTCAATGTAATTCAACATACAACATAGTAGTGGACAGATGGCGCAAGTATACCTAATATATAACTCATCGGTAATTACCGTATCGGTAAAATTAAATCAAATTTATATCACATTTATTTGTATGATAATTAATTGTTATCGATTTATAGGTATGTATTATATTTCATAATGAACTAAGGATCAGGATGACATCAGGGCAAAATGGCTAATATGGCGATAGTTGGAATTTGGAATTAAACAAAAGTCGCGATACACCGAGTGAACAACTTCCGACAGAAGGACGGACGAATTACACCACGGACACGTAATAAAACACGTCAAATCAGTGCAAAACTTAATTTAATAAACAATTGTGCCGAGGTCTTATAGAATCGGTGCGTGATCTCGAAAGCGTGTTTCAGGCCACTTTTGTAGCGCCATCTAGTTCATTGTTGACGAACTAAATACATTAACACCGAGTTTACAGATTTATGTATGCTGTCGACTCAAAATCAATATTTTTTAATGTTTTATTAATGAGATAAGTTTTCAATCAAGTCTATCTTGCCCCTTGACGGAATTTTATTATCGTACCCTTTGAAGGAAATTATATAATTTGATATCTCTAATAACTTTAAACGTATTTATTTGATGCATACAGTGTAAAAGACAATTTTGATCTTTGTTATAATTACGAAGCTAACGAATGCATTTATTTACTTATGGATTAATACTGTGCAGCGGACAACAGACTCGAAAATGACGTTTATTTTTAGTTATAACATGGAACATAAAAATAATTATTGTGAGTTAACTATATGAGATATAGATATTATGCTATCGTGGATTTATTTTATATTTAAGTTTGCAATCCAGTATTTCGTGGCTCATAACGAAATAATTAGTAACTCAACATCAACATTTAACTTATCGATATTACTTTGTAGTTGTATTGTAGATAACGCCATCTATCAAATGTTCATTCAACGTAATTCAACAGAACAGTGATAGATAGCGCAAGTATACCTAATATTTAGCTCATCGGGAATTCCAAGTAATATTATTCGTATCTTTCGCATTATAAATACATTTTCATATTATAAACCCATATTATGGGTAAATTAAATCAAATTTATCTATTTGATTTATCTATTTGAATGATAATTAATTGTTACCAATTTAAATGTATTATTTCTGAACGAACTCACGATGACGTCCAGGCCAAATGGCCAATATGGCGATTGTCATTTGCATTGTAATTTAACAAAATTCGCGACATATCGAGTTTTACGGATATATGTTGTCGACTCAAAATCAATATTTTTTAATGTTTTATTATTCACATAAGTTTTTAATCAAATCTATCATACCCCTTGACGGAATTATTAGTACACCTCTTTGTCAAAAGCCAATATGGAGATTGTCATTTGCATTGGAATTTAACAAAATTCGCGACATACCCTGTTTTACGGATATATGTTTTCGACTCAAAATCAATATTTTTGAATGTTTTATTATTCACTTATGTTTAGTACAACTCTTTGTCAAAAACGAACTACCATACAAACATTTATGCTCGATTTTAACATTTTCAACCCATTTTTTGAAATAAAAAGTAGCCTATAACGGATCCCAAGGTCACCACTATCCGTGTACATAATTTCATAAAAATCGGTTCAGTAGTTTTGTCGTGAAAGAGTAACAGACAGACAGACAGACAGAGTTACTTTCGCATTTATAATATTAGTAGGGATTGGTTGTATTAACAATATCGGGATATACTTTTTCAACTAACTCCTCCACATTTAAACGAAGACGTATCGATATAAAGATTGATTTTAACTTTTCCGGATAACAAAGCACTATTATCTACTTGACGTAAATCATTAGAAAATTGGAATATCACTGAACAGCGACATATATCCTAAGTTCATATTTTGTTTCATGTGGTCAAAGATAAGATCTTTTAAGAAGTGCATCGGGATATTTGTGTGCGTAAATCCCGCATTGTTCTTTGTAAAGCAAAAGACATAATCAAAACACTTTTACAATTCATACGAACAGAGCGCACCCGCTCGCAGGGCGCTGCCGCACGCTCGCTTATTTTTTATGTTTTCTTTTAAGTTCCAACCTAACCTAACCCATCCTGTTTAAAAAGCTACAGCTAAATCCAACTTTTAACAGTAACATGACAATACTCCTGCATTTTCAGGGTTGAGGTATTCAAAGTGACACTTTTCATCATAATGTTCTCTCAGGAAAGGGTTGTAATGTATTGTAATCAATAAGTACCAAACTCATACGGCTTAAGTAGGTTGTGTACTAAGATTATCAGGGTTGATGAATTTATATGAATACATAGCAGACCCGGCCACGCGTTGCTGTGGTTAAAGAAATGTTACATAAACAAATTTAAAATTGTGTTATTTCGTATTTGTAAGAAATTAAAATACTACACAGTTGTTAGTAGACAACATGTACCATATAAACTTATAAATAAGGTAAGAAGGGCAGATGGTATTAAATTTTCAACAATGACATTTTTAATTTTTTATTAAAAAAAAAATTACATTCGATATAATTCAGCACTTCTCGGTGTACAATATTTTTAGTTCACCTGTCTTTATTTATTTAAATTAAAGTGTCGAATAATGAAGCACTATTAATTAAAAAGCAGGAATAGTTTTATTGTTCATTATACTAACTTAAATTATTGTTCACTATACTATACTTCAGTCTAAGTAACCGTCTATGATAACTCCAAAAATTAAAAACAAAGAATATTGAGATTTAACTGTATTGCGATCACCACAACATAAAAACCACGTTAGTTTGTCTTTCCTACATTAAGTACATCGACAAACAAAAGCAAAATATGTTAGGTAGCGCCACCTAACTGTCACATCAGTACGAATTTAAATGTAATTTGCGTTCAAAAATACTTCATCAAAATAAATGTTTTCTATAAATAAAGAAAAATTGTTTGCAGTAAACTATGAATAAAAAATAACTTTATGTAATATTGAGTCAACTGTTCGATTGATATAATTTTACACTTTGTTTTTAGGGATATGTATGTCAGGTGAACGCATCAATATTATTTTATTCTTATTACATGTATTGTTGCCAGTAATAAATTAAAATTGTATGGATTTATTTATTAATAAAATATTTGTCCTTTATCTCTTAAATTGCTTTTAAAATTATTTGTCAATTTTAGTTTAAGGAAATACGAAATTAAAATAAAAAAAAATAAAAAAAACTGACTAAGTGAAACGGTATTGATTTATCGATACATTCGGTTCATGTAGATGACCGTAACGTAAACAGCGCCATCTAATATCTCAGACATATTACTATTTCGATTTGGCGGTAACGTGGCATCATCGCAGAATATACTGAGATACCTTTTTATTACTTTAGTAACTTATAAGGATATATTTATATCTGGTTATAATATTAAATTGTATGTCATATGAAATTTTAACAAAGCGCCATTAATACATTAGGTTCATGAAGATGACTGTATCGTAAAGAGCGCCATCTAATATCTCTTAAACATTATTTAGCGATAAGGTTGCGTATCAACGCAGAATATACTGAGATGGCTATGTATTAGGTACTTTAGTAACCTTTGATCACCAATATTTCTGATCGAAGTTAGTAACTTATACTTATCTTTGGTCATAATATTAAATTGTAGCTTATGTGAAACGGTTGTAATTTTAATAAAGCGCCATTACTTACTTAATCAAGTTAACAGATAACATTACACCGCCATCTGTTATTAGGATTATATAAAGCTAACAGCTGAAGCTAAAAAAATATTTGCAATTATACCTATGAATTAAGATCTTTTTCATCAGAATTTGTGTCTTTGCTTAGTAATTATATTACATACCCGAAAGTACTAAATAGCTAACTTCTATGGCTTAGGCTTGAAGCAAACTTCTATGGCTTAGACTTGAAGTACCCCTGCATCATCAGGGTTGAGGAGTTAAAGGTCAAAATTTTCATCATGGGTCTTTGCTTAGTAATTATATTACATACCTTAAAGCACTAAATAGCTAACTTCTATGGCTTAGGCTTGAAGTACCCCTGCATCATCAGGGTTGAGGAGTTAAAGGTCAAAATTTTCATCATGTGTCTTTGCTTAGTAATTATATTAAATACCTGAAAGCATCATCATCAATCATCAATGCCCATCTCGTATAGTTTAGGCTAGCAGTATCCTTCATCATCAGGGGTGAGGAGTTGAAGGTCGAATTTTTCATTTTGTGTCTTTGGTTAGTAATCATATTACATACCGCAAGCACCAAATGGCCATCTCCTATGGCTTAGGCTTGAAGTAACTCTGCATCATCAGGGTTGAGGAGTTGAAGATCAAATTTTTGTCCCATGAATTTGTTTAACAATCTTATTATATATCCATAAAAACAAATTGACTTACTTCTACGGTTCTGGCTAGCAGTACCCCTGCATCATCAGGATTGAAGAGTTGAAGGTCAATTTTTTTAGGAAATAACTGCTTAGTAATCTCATTCTACATTCAACCCAATTGGACTCCTACAGCTAGGTTTGGCCGAGTATCGCTAATTTAGTTAATTTGCTTCAAAGAAATGGATCCTATGATCAGAACCGTATCAAACTCATCAGAGTACCCTTGAAGTACATTCTTTCAAATAAAGTTAGAAAGAAATTGAGTTATTCATCTATTTATCGCGCACATCGTTAATGCAAATATCAGACTTATGCGCTTTTCATAGGGATGCCACTGTCAAAAGTGAACTAAAAATAAATGAGACCCCGTGACACGCACTACATTTCAAATGAAAAAAAAAATCATCCAAATCCGTTCACCGTTGGGGGGGGGGGGG